>CAMGYJ010000003.1:4861120-5426931 GCA_946122785.1 Linum tenue
CTCAACTATTGTAATAAAGTAAGTCCCCAGATTGCAAACAAACGCATAAGTACACCTACCTAAGTAATCCTGAACAACCTTCAGTAACCACTTGCCCTTAGCAGGATCTCATTCAACCATCAATTTGGACTTGGATCCACCCTTAAGTTGGTGTTTCAAAGCATGAACTTGATTGGTCTTTGATACTTCCAGGGCGAAAATGCTCCGCTTGACACTTTTTGGCTTGTGGAATGATGTTGAACCAAAAGTCAATCACACATATAAGACTAGACTCATAATAAATCTTGTCACCCATACACTCTTCATTCCTTAGTTTCACCATCAAGTTATTATGAAATCCACATCCTTCTCCTTTAGTCAAGTTCACAACCATCTGTTTTTTTAATCTTGCAACTTCTTTCGGAGACTCTCGTTTGTAGTCAGATTCATCATCACCCATTCATGGTTGGTAAGAAAGGCAATTATGAAAGGCCAGCTAGAGAAAATGCTTAGCATATCAAGTCTTTCCACTTCCAAATATCCTTCACATATCAAATTAGTCTCCAACTAACTTCTTAACAAATTTAGGTTGAAATCTTCCGTATGTTCTCAGTCATGAGATTGTTCTATCATCATTAAAATCTTGTTTGAGAATCTCCATACCTGCAATCAATCTCGCTTAAAGCACTTAAACCCCAAGATATGTACCCAAATCATAAATTATCTGGATTCCCAAAATCCTGAATTCCCGTAAACCACAAACATCCTCCTAATTTGACTCTTTAGTCTTCACATTACTTGAGAAGTTTTTGTGATACGTACCGTTCTAAGACTAGAAAGCTAATTGAACGACTTTTGTCATTTCAGAACAAAATCATAATTGTCGTTGTACCTGAACTTTTCAAAGATTCAAACCGCACCAATTGACCCAAAGCCAATTGGCCCAAGTGGAGGAAGCAATTTCTTAAATGCTTACATTTCCCCTTCATCTTCTCACCGGTAAAACCACAAATTTTCTTACACAGACGCGATTTCGTCGATCCATTATTTTTCTCCGCTCGCCTCGGCCGGCAGTAATGGCGCCCTAAGTCCAGCTTCTGAATGGAGAACAGAACTGTAAACATACTCGCCTGCACCACGATCGCCTTACTCGTCATCCTCATAATCGTCGCCCGGGTCTCCCTCAAGCTCTCCCGCCCCTTCTTCTTCATCGCCGGCGCCGATGTCGCCGTCATCCTCGCCGTCGTCTCCTACCTCTTCATCCGCCGCCGCTACAACAACCGGAGCAAAATCCTCAAGACCCAGATGGTCTCCGAGAGCCGGGAGCTCCGCATCGAGTACAGTTTCCTCCGGAAAGTCGCCTGCGTCCCGACCAAGTTCCGGTACCAAGAAATCGAGGACGCCACCGCCAATTTCCAGTCCTTCCTCGGCAGGGGAGCTTCCGCTTCGGTCTTCAAGGGCGTTCTCAGCGACGGGACCGCGGTGGCGGTGAAGCGGATCGGTCCCGAGGCCCGAGGCGAGAAGGAGTTCAGATCTGAGGTCGCCGCCATCGCCAGCGTCCAGCATCTCAACCTCGCGAGGCTGATCGGCTACTGCATCGTCCCCAATCAGTCTCGCTACCTTGTCTACGACTTCGTCCCCAACGGATCCCTCGATTGCTGGATTTTCCCCAAAAAAATTGGGGGAAACGTAAACCCTAACCCTAAGTGCTTGACATTCGACCTCAGATACAGAGTCGCAATCGACGTCGCGAAGGCGCTGAATTACCTCCACAGCGACTGCCGGTCGAGGATCCTCCACCTCGACGTAAAGCCGGAGAACATCCTCCTCGACGAGAACCACCGAGCGATCGTCTCCGATTTCGGGCTCTCGAAGCTGATGCGCCGCGACGAGAGCAGAGTAATCACGAACATAAGAGGAACAAGAGGCTACCTGGCGCCAGAGTGGCTTCTCGAGCTCGGGATCTCGGAGAAATCGGATGTGTACAGCTACGGGATGGTGCTACTGGAGATGGTCGGCGGGAGGCGGAACGTCTGCCGGGGGAAGAGATCGGGGAAGGAGAAGAGGGGCAAGTGGGAGTACTTCCCCAGAATCGTGGAACAGAGGATGAGGGAAGGGAAGCTCATCGAAGTGGTGGATCGGAGATTGCTGGAGAACGGCGGCAGCGGAATTGACGAGAGGGAATTGACGCGGTTGGTTCATGTGGCGTTTTGGTGTATACAGGAGGAGGCTCCGTTGAGACCCACGATGGGTACGGTGGTGGAGATGCTCGAAGGCAGAGTTGCGGTGGGTCAGCCGCCGGAGACGCAGATGATGCTCGTTGACATGCTGTCCATGGATGAGGACTCCTCCCGGGAAGTTCAGAATAATAATAATAGGAGGTTGGTGGCGGTGCCGATAGTGAAAGTAGATGACACTCCCGTCGCCGCCGTCTTGTCGGGTTCTTTCACCATGTCGGTTATCTCCGGCAGGTAGCTGCCGGCCGGCTGGTATGCTGCCGTCTTTTTTTG
The DNA here is from genome assembly GCA_946122785.1 of Linum tenue. Classification (NCBI taxonomy): domain Eukaryota; kingdom Viridiplantae; phylum Streptophyta; class Magnoliopsida; order Malpighiales; family Linaceae; genus Linum; species Linum tenue. The sequence goes on from CAMGYJ010000003.1 coordinate 4,863,610, forward strand.
TTTTTTGGTTTTCAGGTCCATGCTGTAAACTGGAACTGAAACATAAATCACAATTACAAAATACTTGAGTTGAAGTTAATTAGACGGAGATGTATATAGTTGGTGGGTTAAGCTTATTCGCCGGTGACTTCTGTACTAATCAGTAATCAGGTAGTCCCTGAGTTCTTTCCCGGCCGAAAATGCCGTCGGAGAAAGAGAGGTTTTGCCGGTTTGGTGATTGAAGAAATGTTCAAATGATTACGCGGTTAATTAATTTAATTAATGGTATTGACTAATTCACTATTGGGTTTTAGGAGCTAGAGGCTTGAAGCTAGCTAGTACACGGTTGGTCGAAACTCCAAAGTCCAAACACTTGGCTAGATTTTTTCGAAAATAAAAGTAGAAAAGAGCATTTTCCTATTAGGGTGATATAACTATCCTCTAAGCGTGTCGGGAAAATCATTATCAAATGACTTATAGTTATATTTAGGATAGTCTAATATCTAAAGGCTTATCTCAATGATTCATTTATTGTATTATTCTATCCATTTTACTAAAGTATTTCAAATCGAACTTTTGTGATTAAGGTTGATCGTCCAATTACATGCAAATGTGAGTTTCTATTGTCACTGCTGCCTAAGGTCAGTGACTTATAAGGTCAACGAATATAAGCTATACTCGACAACACATTATTGTCACCATAAAAATAATAAAGAATTGAACCTCAACTTTGTGGCAAGGGATCACATGTATGAGTCTATTCATCATTGTTATCCAAATCAAACTCAAGCCTCAAAAGGGGTGTGATGCTAGGGGTGGGCAACGGGAAACGGGTATTTGGGTATACCCGTACCCGTCCCGTTTTTAGAGGGTTACGGGTACCCAAATACCCGTAATTTTTTTTACGGGATGGGACTTGGGATCGTGAATCACTACTTTGGGTACCCGTTATACCCATTAGTCCAAAAGCCCAAACACTACCACCGTAACTCTGCCGCTACTAAACCTCTGCAACAGATTCTTTATGGTTCCAAATCCATAACGGTTGACCCATTTAACCACATTCCTATTTTGTTAATCTATGCATATACCTTAAGGACCTAGGAAATCAAAGTTCTATATAGTTGTGCGCAAAGAGAAAGCTATTCTCGCATCACCATCTTCAATTGCATGGCAGACATCAACATCACTCTTTAAAACTTCAAAATTATTAGCACAGGAACCATAAAGGAGTAACCGAGCTTCTGGCCATTCCCTGTTAACTAGCTACTCCAAAAAATTTAGAGTGGTAATGAGTGGTCTGATGCTACTAACTCTGTTGAAATGTGGCCAGAGTGGTAACGAGACCACATTCAACATATAGTGACAGATGCAGTAGATCCAATAGTGAAATTTCCTACACATTTAATTCAACATCACAATGACACTAGAAGAGAAGCAGAGAAAGGTTCTAATAGTCAAATTTCCTTTTTTGGTGGATTTGCTGCTACTTCCAATTAGATGGTTATTTACGGGTAGTATGGGTACCCGTTATCCGTCCCGTACGGGTAATGGGTACCCGTTAACCCGTACGGGTTGGGATATGGGATGGATATTGTTCTCCAAATGGGAACGGGTACCCGTTTCAAACGGGACGGGATACCCGTCCCGTCCCGTTGCCCACCCCTATGTGATGCTTAAATGGTATAATGTGATTCGTTTCTTGATTCATACCTATTTCAAACTATGGACCAACAATGCAAGCAAATTGGGTATTTTCTCAATATCTGGTAAATAGCTGGATTACTTAGCTTATGATCATTCATATGATTTACTAGTGCAAATAAGTTGATTACTTAGCTTATGATATCTCGGGAATCGTATTTATTCTTTAGTAGTAACACTCATCCTGTGTTAATTCTTTACGAGTTTGAGTCCCCATACCCAACTTCACTCTTGACATAAGGTGGGAAATAAACCTAATCGAAGAGACTTACGTTCCCTCTAAAAGGTTGAAAACAATAACAAAGTCGATCACATGATTTAATTTTTTTAAAGCCACATATTGAAAATACTGTTATTATACCGATTTTAACAATAATAAATAACTTTTATGGTCCGTCGACCCACAGTACGCCACGGTTGAGTAATCCTTAATTCTTGTCTTGCAGTGCTAACTTCTCTAGGGTTGTTTTCCCGCCTATGGTGTAACTTAGGTTTGTCAAGTTGAAGATTCAAGATAGGAATAGGATGCTGGATGCCCACTTGCTTTAAAAATGGAAAAAAAAATAGGCAAAAAGTTAATGAACTTTTTGAACATATCCTTCCAATCTGAATAATCCTAACACTCTGTGGGTAAACTAACCGGGTCGGAACCCCAGCCCAAGCGGGGAAAACCGAGACCCGGACACAGCCATAGACTGGGTACAAACGACAGCATAACTAACACATAAAACGCCAAAACAAAAACAATTCAGTAATGAAATAAAAGGGTACTATGATTTACGTCATCCGAAAAAGTTGCAGTTATTTTGGTTTGTTTTCTTTCCCTGCGGAGGAGAAGAGAGCACCGGTTTGTCTTTTGGCACCTGCTGCCTGTGAAGCTGCTTCGCCGTTCCGGGTTCGAGACGGTTGCGCCCCGTCTAAAGGTTCGTTCCTCCGCCGCCTTCTGTAAATTTTCGCTCCCGAAGAAATCATACTTTAGCCGATGATCCGACGGCCTCGTCGGGAACCTCCTGTTGTGTTGAATTTCGGAGTGGATCTTCTCCTTTCCGGTCCGTTTTATCCATTTACTGCTTGGTGGATGTGGGTTTTCGAGATTCGGTTTTGGCAATGTGGGGGGAAGGAGATGGAATCGATGGAGGCTCGAATTCGTTTAGGTTTCCAACGGTTGAAATCTTGTTTCCACTATGTATCCAAGATTTTCATTTCTTGCCGTATGATTTTTTTGACGGGATTTTTTGGCCATCCTTCCTTCGGTTGTAGGTTTCGTGCTGCTTGGGATTATTGGGTCGGTTCTGTTGCTGTCAAATATGAGCTTCACGGGTCCGTCGATGGCTTCTGGTGAGTTTTTATGGGTGCCCAGTGCTTTCTCTTGCATGTTTGTTCAGTTGACTGGGGATGCTGGAATGTGAGAATGAGTTCCAGGTTAGCTGTTCTTTTTTGGATATGGGAAGTTTTTGTCATCATCTTGACGTGATTGGGTTCGTTTACAGGTGGGAAGACTGCTAGAAGAGCATTCGATTTTGGGAAGACATATGTGGTTAGGCCCAAGGGCAAACATCAAGCGACTGTGGTTTGGCTGCATGGACTTGGTGATAATGGCTCAAGGTATTCTCAATTTGCCCTTGTTAGTGGTTTCTTGTTAGGGAGGTACTTTTTGTACAAACCAAGAACAAGTTTTGTATGGTAGTATTCCATAATGAGAGTAGGAAGGTCTGTACTACAAGCCATCTAGGTTAGAAGTCTGCTTTCTCCCCCTTGACCCCTTTGGCTGCAACAATGCTCTTAAGCATTTTTCTTCACCAGTTCCGCAATGGAGTTTGCATGATGTTCGAACATTTTATACTATGCCTGTTGTGCTGTTTTACAATATCATTTAAGGAGAGGCTTGTGTTTCAGACCAATCCATTTTTTCCTGCTTGCTGTGGTGCTGGAATCGAGCTTTTGTTACAGTGACTCAAAACGTTTTTGGAAGACATGCTGATCTGCGCAGTTTCTTTTTAATGTTTACTTGCAAGTTCTTGTTTCTGCATCTGTTTCCAATATTGATTTTCTTTGTGTTGATCTTGTTTGCCTGGCAGTTGGTCCCAGCTCTTGGAAGCCCTCCCTCTTCCAAATGTAAGGATAAGATCTTTTAAAATGACATTACAAAAACTTGTGTAAGCCGCTTCTTTGGTGTTCCAACAAGTGACATCGTTTTAAGTTGTCTGTACTCGGCTAATTGGTCTTGTCTACACAGATTAAATGGATATGTCCAACCGCTCCAACTCGACCTGTAACTCTGTTTGGTGGTTTCCCATCTACAGCATGTAAGTTTTGGTTGCCCAATAGACTCATTTTAACCAGTTCGCTAGAAATTACCACACAAACTTCAGTTCTCTTTCATATGATTAGGTGTTATCATGTTTATTTGCAACGAATTGAACCTCGACTCGATGAAATTAGGGTTTGATGTTGAGGAACTTTCGGAGGATGCTCCAGATGACTTGGAGGGTCTGGATGCTGCTGCAACACACGTTGCAAACTTATTGTCAACAGAGCCTGCTGATAGTAGGTGTTATCTTGCAGTGACTTCTTGCATCTTCAGGCTATTACCATGAAACTTGTATGCACTCTTTGAAACGTGTGGGCTTTTATACAGTTAAAATAGGCATTGGAGGCTTCAGTATGGGTTCAGCGACCGCTCTATACTCTGGGACCTGCTTCTCGGTTGGGAAGTATGCAAATGGCAACCCGTTTACAGCTAATTTGAGTGCTGTTGTTGGATTAAGCGGCTGGCTTCCCTGTGCAAAGTTCGACTTCTTCTGCTTGGCTCTTCTCTCATTGTTATTCTGTTCCATGTCAAATTCTGTACCAGTCAACTATTATTCTTATATTTCAGGACATTGGGTAAACAGCTCGAAGGAGCGGATGGAGCAGCTGACCGTGCTGCATCTCTCCCTACTTTGTTATGTCATGGAAAAGGTAAACTTCTGAATTTCCTGTTCGGTCTCAGTTCGCATCACTTTCATTGGGAGAGATTGGCGTTCTACTTTCTTCTTTTTGTTGTTGTTTGGCTGTTGCAGCTGATGACGTGGTCTCACACAAATACGGCGAGAAGTCCTCTCGTGTGTTGACCTCGCTTGGATTCAAAGATGTAACGTTCAAATCATATAACAGGTATGTTTGCTGCAGATGCATTAGTCTCAAGGACCCTAATCAAACATCTCGAAGCATTTAGTAATAATCGTGAATTTCTTTGAATCGTACTACAGCCTTGGACATTACACAATCCCTCAAGAGATGGACGAGGTATGCGCCTGGCTATCTTCCAAATTGGGGCTCGACACCAGCTCCTCATCAAAGTAACATGGGAAGTGGAAGTCTGGAAAGAGGGATGTTAACAACTGATGAAACAAACCAATGGAGCCACAAGTGGTTCTAGATATGCAAGGCTATCCGGTGGTGGTTCACATTATTAGTGTATTATGAGCAATGAGAAACTTGGGTTACTTGCTACTCTTCTGAATCATGAGATTGAATGTAATTTAGTATTTACTCTTTGATACATATATTATGTGGTATTTTGACGACCATAATGTACAATTGAATCCATTTGGTGTACTTTCTTTTGATGCCTGGTGGAGTACAATAGTGGAATATATATAATACAACATACACAAATCAAAACGATGATACATGATCTATCAAAAAAAGACCCAATTTAAGGGTTAGAATCCACAAAGCAAAGTACACATCCAATCCAATCCAATCCAATCCAATCCCACCCATCAATTGTATTAGGTTGAACCCTTCTTTCTACAAGCAACACAATTACACTGATGAAAATAACACCATTCTGACTTCTCAATCCATTTCAAGAAGTCATTTCCACTAACTAGAAAGGTGCCAGTACAGGGTATGAATACAATTACAGACCATTAACAGGTAACTAGTTTTTTCTGGATTCTTTCCTTTCAACAGACCGAAACAGAAAGGTTGTGGGAGCAATCTGTGGCACAATCCAAAGTGGAGTGGAAGCCATATATGACAATCAAGAGGCAAACCTAACAATGATACAACAAAAATCAGAAGACAAAGGGGAAAAAATGCAAGCCAACAGCAAAAAGCACTAACCCAGGTGTTGTGACTTGTGAGGCTCTTCTTCCTTGCATCCTCTACAGGATTGCATGGAAAAAAGCAAGCAAATAGAGGATCCTATATCCCTGTGTCCTACGTTTGGAATCGTGTCTCGAAGAATACTGCAGCAGTGGGTTTGGAAAGGGTAAAAAGATGCTATCTTCTTTCGTTTGTATTCAACCCTCAATGAGGCAGCTTTTCTTCTTCTGTTAGAGTTCTCTCTCTGACAAACAATACTTCTGCAGCTCCATTGCTTGGAGACAGAAGGTGCCTCTCTTGATCAGTATCATCGATTTCCATTTGTTCACAGGGTGGGGTGCCAGTTGTCAGAGACTCGCTTCCATCGTCTTCTGTATTTAAAGCAATTTCATCACAGGTTTGAGAAGAAATTCTGACAAAATACATGTACAATCAAATATACAAGTCTAAGAAAATGCAGTATTTACCCAATAAATCGTGGTGCTCAGGTAGCTGTTTCACTGAAGTTACTTGAAGGCTTTCAGGAAGCAAACAACTGCATAGGGAACCTGCAGTATTTCAAAAAACAAACAATGGTATCGATTCTGATACATGTCAAACAAACTAAAAGGCAACCACTTCTGAATGGTATTTGAATGTCTCAATCGTAATTGGTACAAGGCTTCTGCATACCAAGGCGAGCGAGGCGATTTACAAAGCCTGGGATTCTCTTTCCTGTCAACCTGGAGCTTACATCATCTGTGAAATGGTTGCAGTTCTTGGAGATGAGGTGATAAGTGTCTCCATGATACTCGGAAGCCATACCCTCAATGAAAGTCCTGAACTCTATAGGCGGCATCATTATAGTCCCCACTGGGATGGAACATCTGTAAATGAAACCGGGGCAGTTTCTTGGCTCGACTTCGAAAACTCCACTAATTGGGAAGTCATGAGCTCCAAATCCATACTCCTTCCCATGAACTGTTGAAACAACACGCCCAACACATATATCCAAACATCAGGCAAGCGATTCGGCCCAACAATAAACAGAGAAAGACCTATACATTAGTATTAGAGTGTGCTAAATTGTCATATTGTGAGGATCGCTAGATGAAATCTACACCAACTTTCTACAACTCATGCAGGATCATAACCTCCTCTTCTATGAATGCAGTATCTCATGTTCCAGTCGAAATCCAAAGCCAGAAGACAAAGTCAAACACCATTAAGAAACTGAAAACGATAGGAGGGTAACTGAACTAAAGCAAAGAAAGATCAAAGGAACCACATAAGGTGGTTTAAATCAAAGTTGCTACGCTATTCCCATTTCCCACGAAAGGAAGTTACTCTACAAGCTGCTAAAAATGTAAAGAGAAGACGAGCAGGAGGAATCATCATTCTAACTTCTTTACTCCAACAGCTTCCCCTGACCTCAAATTCTCACAAAGGCAAACCTTACGGAAAGATCGCATCCCTTTATCAGCCAATACAAACTAACACGGTAAATTCTTCAAAGTTTCCCATAGAGATTCCCCATCTCAATCTGCCTAGGATCAAGCACAAATTCTCAAATCTTGAAACGAAAGCAGACGAAAGGAGCCGGATTCGAACAATTCCCAACAAGAGAACAATAGCAAAAACCCAAAACCCTTATGCTGGAAAGCAGAAAACCCCCCCGCAAGAAGCAGCTCTATATATAAAACAAGAACCCAGAAAAGGGAAAAGGAAGGAGAAGAAGGCCAGACCTTCAATGCCAGAATGGAAAATCCCAAAACCGAACCAGTAGGTGTAATCATTGACAGGGGTGAGATCGTAGACATTCAACATCACGAGGGTTTCGGCGCTATCGTTCGAATTCTCCTTCTCCGAGCCAGAGATGGTTTCAGACCCCATTTGAGCGCGCCCCCCAATGACAAAAAGCTTCAAAAATACGAATTATAGAGCCAGCGGGAGCAGCAAAAGTTTTTTGCTCCTCCCAAAAGAAATCGGAAGCTGGCGGAGTGGGGAGGTCTGGTTTACTCCATGGGAGCAAAGAGAGGAGGAAGAAGAAGGCGAGCGAGAGCGGGTGTTCAGAGAAAGATCCACCGCCACCACCACCTCCGTCCAGCCAGAAAGGAGGTCAAAAAAAGGAAGGATACAAACAACGAACTAACCTGAATATATACACCAAAAATACATCAACAGTATAATTTATAGCTGAAAAGTAAAACCGCAACCCCCATTCAAATTTTCCTGCGCATAGAGTGATTTTAGGAGTCTGACGTGGCAGGGTGGTTACGCGGAATTAAATTAAAAATTCCTGCCTGACAGGAGAGATAAGAAACCGTCGGTTCCCATTACTTTTTTTGCGGCTGAAATCATCTTCCATTTTCTCCGGGGTTATCTACGTTTTGCTTTCTCCTTCCCGCAGCACGGCAGGATATCCATTTCTCAGCAGACAATTTTGGGAACAGGGACTGACGTTTGCTGCTCAGCGGAGGAAGGCATTGACGGCCCGCTGATGTGGAGTTTACCGTGCCGAGATTCTGCAGTTTGGAACGAGCGGCGAACACCTGATTGAGCGAGGAAGACCTGCGGCTAATTGACGGTGAATTCCCCAACCAACCGGCGAATCGAAGGTGAGTCATGATTTGTGGTATTTTTTTACCCCCGCTGATTCGAACAATCGGATTTGGTAGTTATGCGGTGAACGATTCTCCAGCCAACCGCCGATTTGAAGGGGAGGCGAGATTGTTTCGGTTAGTTTGCTCCTGCTGCTTCTCTCAATCCGGATTATGTAGTTCTGCGTTGAACCCTTGCCAGCCAACCGACGATTTGAAGGGGAGTCAGTAATTTTTTCTGTTTGTTTTGCCCGGTTGCTTCGCACTGTCAGATTTGTTAGTCTGATATATATGCGTTTTGGGGAAGCCCGCAATTCCTCTATTCGCAATTGGATATGGTAGTCTGATCTGCATATTACCTATTATTGTTTCCATCATTTACTTCGCTTATCTTTAGTTTTATCTGATTGAGTTTCCATGTGTACCCAACTAAATTGATAGGCCAACCCTTCCTGTACCTCCTATGTCCTTATCGCAGCTTAGAAGGAGACCACGTCTTCGGCGAATTCGGCGACTACAAGCCCCTCGAAGCCAAGGAAAACAGGGGAAACCAGGGGAGCCGAGTTCCAAAGAAGGCATAAATAATTGAGATATGGTTTAGATCCCAGCTGCAACTGGTAGGTTTCTCGCCCTCTTTCATTGATATTCCATTTCAGTCTCCTTTCTGTTCCGGATATTTAGTTCTAAATTTGGGTTTAGCCCATCGTACTTGATAGATTTGGTTCATCATCTTCTCCAATTCTTTTCTGATCAAAGAGACGACGACGAAACTAAATTATGATTACTGAGAGTGAACCATACAAGAAGAAAACGAGCTTTGTATTCGCATAAGGAGAAAAGGCGAGGGATGGGTTAGCGGCGGCGGTGGGTTTCTGACTCTCTTTCGTTAATATTCACTTTCTGACTTCTTATTTAGTGTGTTGATTTTTGGGTCTACGTTATGATTTTCCTTACTATACTACATGGATTTGGTTCATCATTTTTGCCCGTTCTTTCAAATTGAAGGAACGACGGCGGGAACTCGATGATGGCAGGAGAAAGTGGAAAATGAGCGTTGGGTTTGCAGAGGAAAGAATAAGGATGATTAAGTTAGCGGAGTAGAAAGAAGGCAAAGCCAGGTAGTTCAAGTTTGGCGACTTCCTTTCAGTTTGATTGGGTGTTTGTGATAAGTCTTAGTTTGGTCAACATATGAGGACTTTCATGAATACAAAAAAGGCTAAGAGGAAGAAGAAGAAGAAGAAGCAACAACAGAGAATTAATTTTCCCTGGTCAAATCCCCTGGTCGCAGTTTACAAAGACATAGAAGGCAAAGAGAACGGCAGTGGAAGGAGGAATAAGAAGACGCACAAAATCGAAAAGGTGAAGAACTCTATTACGATTGTGAAGGAATAACGAAATCGACATGGTGGTGACCTTCTCTCTTTGCTTCTGTTTTTTTTTTTTTGTTTTGTTTAATTTCTTGTGATTTATTCGCAGGTTAATGAGCTTATGCCAGTTTTGGGTACTTACCTTCCAAATAGCACATTAGGAAGCTTTCACTTGCCGAGTTCAACTTATTAATCAAGTGCTTGCCATTAATGGTGGTTTGGATGTGTTTGGCTCCAATTTATATCTTCCAGACCTCGCGGTTTGAGGAACAAATTTTGTTCATTAAACACTATTTGAGGATTGAATGCTTTTTCCTATTAAGAAATACTATAACTATGTTGATTTTTGTTATTTATTATGTGTGTTTTGTGTTATAATTGAAGACATACATGTTGAACTTTAGATATAATAATATTTTATACGAGACGGGTATTATCCATGGGTATCCGAAAACCATGGGTATGGGATGAGTTTGCAAAACCTCCCTCTGCATGGGTATGGGGCGGATATGGGTTTGGGTATTTGGTAATGGGAATGGGGATGGTTTAGGCAAACCCGCCCCAACCATCCCTAGCGAAGGCTGGGTTTCATCGGTGGAGGGATACAGAAGGGAGTTGGAGAAATATTAGTTTCTACCCACTAATATTAGTTTCAACCCACTAATTAATTCTTAAAACAACAGCTACTTCGATGACTATGTTCTGTGCTAATATGGATGATTGCTAAGCGGGTTATTAATGTTTACTTCCTGATCCATTGGACATTTAATAACTCACTTTTGTGCATATACCTTATAACTATGCCACATGCTAGCTCATTTTGTTATGGGTTGTTAATTGCAAGGACCAACATAGGCGAAAAGATAATTGTGACCAGATCACATACAGATTTCTCATATTGGGAATCGCGTTTTAATCAATAAACCATGAGATTGCCAGAGAATCTTGAAGATGACATGTTTTTAATCAACTAATAATAATGTATTGTATGTTGGCTAATATGGCACCATGATAATTCTTCCCAGGTTTGTTGTTTGGATGGTTTTACTGTTTTCTTTACTTTTATGTCTTTCTCATCGGTCTCTTTGAATGCTCGATTTACAAATCTAATTTATGGATGTCACTTATTCCAAATTAATGGGACCAACAAATTTCAAATTCGATAGCAAAACTTTTCATCCTTGACCTTTGATTTGATTAGAGTTTTAGCACCTACTTCCAAATTTAGGAGTTAGACAAATCTCGCATGTGTTGAATTTAGATACCAAATACATAACTGAAATATATGATCCAAACGATGTTCACATTTGTTATTGAATATCAAATTGGTTTTCTTTCTTTATGAAGTCGTGAATCTTTTTTCATAAAATCCCATTTTCACGACAAACGATTGTATATTTGAATCAACAAGTGTTTTATTTAATAAAATTTCAAATAAATACTTCAAATATTTGAGATTTTGGTCAATATAATAGCTTGGACTATCCTTTTACGTCATTGTCAACTCTTAAAACCACAAATATTTTTCGTGAATCATATAAAATTAAAGATCTCAAATCAAGTAAATCATAAATATTGATAAAATAAATTATACGAAATAGAATGAAATTGATCCGACCAACGGGTCGGGTAAAAGCTAGTAACATAAGAAAAGCCAAAAATGATAACATACGAATATGCAAGTTGCAACTAGCTTTTAGCTTAAAGTACCTTCACAAAATTCAAATACAAAAAAACAAAGCAGCACCTTTACAAACAAAACAAAAACAAAAATTACGGTGGGATTTTATATATAACATATAATTTTTTTTTACTTAGTATTTTCTTTAAAAATAGCAAAAACTTATCTCTTCTACTTATATGACTAACATAAACCATACTAGTAAATCACGTCAATAATGTATTTATATCAAGCGCATACTAACTTGACATCCAGTCCACCGGTGTTAAATCCGGAGATCCCAAATTCAACTCTATTAACTCTTAAGTAACACCTAGCCACAAAATGTAAACATAAGTCACCCTTATAAATAAATAAATAAACTAACATCAAATGCATAACATCTCTAGTTTCAAATGTCTCGAATAGAGCAAACTACCAAATCCACGGAAACAAGAATGTGTAAGATGTATATGAAATCAGTACCACATACATACGAATCACTAAATTGAATCTACTAATGCGACAAACAATAGTAGCTTAATTTATCGATACAAACAATAAATTTTAGATTAACGAGAATTCTGAATGTTCACGGCGTGTTACCTTATTATAATAATGTTTACTATTATAGTGTTTCTCAACCTATGTAAACCTCTTTGAACGGATTACATTTTATACTAGTTAAGTTAATCTTATTGTACTAGAGGTTTCACTTTCTCCTAACCATCCTTATTCAAGAAATGATGGTAAGTTGACCGTTAGTTAAAGTAAACAGAAAATGGAAGCAATGGGCTGATGCATGAGCATGGGTATGGCCCAACAGAGATGCTGGCAACTGGCAACTGGATTTCTTCACAACTACACCAACCCATGTTAGCTAAGACAGTAACCAAACCCATCACCATGTCCACACAGAATCTCAATCATTCACCATCTCACAAGACAAACAACTGTCATGAGCTGGTTGCTTGGTGATGGTCGACCTAGCTGGTTCTCGATAGCAGACAGTAAGGTAAACCAAGCACAGCTGATATGTTGCTACATACAGCATCGCAGCGGTTCACCAACATGGCAACAATCTGGTTTATATTCATTCCAAATGGATCAATCCCCTCACATAGAAACAAAACGTTCCTACCACCCTCATGATAATAACAGCTGATGAACTGAAGCAAATGCACTTGCGAAAGGGAAAACACAAATCACTTCATTGAATTTAAGAGTACCACCCTGTTTCCATATTACACTTTTGTTTCACCCTCCCAACCAAAACCCCCTTTCTATAAGCAATCCAAGGGCGCGAGGAAAGCGCACTTCCACCACCTGCAAAGCAAAACCCACTAGTAATTAGGGCAATAGGCTCTTCACCATGACTTGACACAACCGGGTGAAGAAAAAAGGAGAGGAGGGTAAAGACTTTGCACTTACAATTAGGCCATCTCAACTTAAAACTACCCCAACATATATCAACTGTACTCCCAACAAGGATCAGGACGAGTCGGGCGTCCTTCGCTGCCTCCTAATCCTCTCGCTTTGCCTCGAAGGCACAGAGCCCCCATCCGAGTCTGGTGTTCTCTGCTGCCTCTGGATCCGCTCGCTTTGCCTCAAATGCACGGATCCTCCATCCGAGTCATCATCATTGTTGTTCTCAGCATCTCTGGAAGAAGATACCGTCTCTTCATCATCGCGAGGCTCCCCAAAAAGAGCTTCCCTGGCAGCAGTCGACCGCCTTCGAGCACGTGATGACGCTCTACTTCTCGAGCCACTGCCCATGACTCCCGGCCTAAACACTCTAATGAGAAAGAACACGGTAAGGAAACTGCCATCGTCAATGGGCGGCATCATGATGTCGCTGCTGTCATCGTCGTGTACCACCCTCTCTTCCCCAAATGAGGACTGCAGCGTGCTCAGCAGGTCTCCCATGTCCCTCTGGCGTTCCAGCCGCCTCCAGTTCCGCTGCCTCTCGGGGTCGGCCTCTGACGGGCGAACGAGAGGGTGCTCGTGCCTTGCGTGCTTCCTCAGATCGGAATACGTGCCGCTGAATTCACACGCCTCACTGGCACAGCTTCTTGATTTGGAGTTCATGAAGCTCCGAGCGGGTTCCAGTACCACCCATGTCTTGATGTGGCCTCGGCATAGCGGGCACATCAGCTCAGGTGGCACCTTGTTGTCACAACTAATACTACCAGTTCCAGCAGAGCTCGACACAGTTGCTGACTCGGAATTGACTACTACCTCGGTTGAACCCCTAATACTAGCCTCCTCAGGTGGTGATGCTGAAGGCTGCTGCTCAAACGATTTACGGAACTGATCAAAGCAGTTCGAGTGGCGATAACTGGTGTCACACATGTACGGTCGACAACCTTTGTCGTGTGATGAGCAAATCAGGAGGATGGCGTTGTGGGGATGCTCCATACAGACGGGGCACCGTGCATCTTCAAATTCTTTTATGTTTTCATCTGGCTTTGATGATGACACTTTGGGTGAAGAGAGCTTGGGACGTTTGGAACTGCTCGAGTATGGGGAAGTTCTGTACCTATCAAATGACGTAGAACGATCTCTTCTATCTTTTGCCATCTTTGAAACTTCTGATGATTCTATACGTAACACCTAACGGATCAGAAACCTGATATGCAACTGCAGCAGAATAGGAAACATAAGTTTTAGAAACAGGATAAGGAGGCACAATATTCGGCTTGAAACAACAGTAATCAAAATCAGAAACCCAATCATAAGCAGAATAACAATCCAAACATCCGCCTGTTGACAGCAAGACATAGTAATGAAGTACCAAGTGAGGGATTCAAATCTTCAAAATCAATGATCATAACAATGAACAAATGAAAGCACAATTTAATCATATGACTAGTACAACTACATCTCCTCAACAAAGCTCGAATCTTTCATTCTTCCAAAATCATTTCCATAAATCATTACAGAGATTAAACACAGGCACTTAACCTGCTCCACTACAATCAACAGCAAAGACATAGACTCCCGATCCAAAACTCAAACCCCTGATCACAATCCATTCTAGAAACTACCAATAGCTCCCGAATCGCCCACCACCTTTTCCTTGGGCTTTCATTTCTTCATCCCTAAGCTAAAGCCTTAATCATCAAACCCTAACCCGCCTCAAACACCAAAGCTACATCCGGCCATGGAAAACACAGATTTCCCCCACAACAGCAGATCGAATTCCACGGACCTAAAACAGACGAAACAGGGTAACCAGAAAACACTACGAACGACAGATCCGAGCCAAAACCAATGGCAACAGAGACGACCAAATCGATTCGGGGATTTTTACCTAATAACAACCTTCCAGAATTTGAATTCAGCTGCAACCAGCGAAAAATACTTCCTTTCCCTCTCCCCCAATCAACACAAGTTCCACCGCGCGAAGAAAAATTAATAACAAAAAAAAATTCAACAAGCTAAGTCATTTCGAAGTAACCCGGAGAGATACCCTCCCGTACCGCCAATAGAAGCGAAGATCGGTGAAGAACCCTAGAAACCCGATCGAAGTCGTCGGGGGCGAAAGTGAGCAGAGAGCCGCCGGGCCGAGTTGCCTTTTCTAGGGCGCTCCCTTTCACTTCCTCTCTCCCCAGAGAGAAATTTCGGGCGATGGATCGAGGGAGATAGAGAGAGAGAGAGAGGCGAATGGAGGAGAGAGAGAGAGAGGCGACGGTCGACATTTATATTGGCGCAGACGATGACTCGAATGTAGTGAGAAAAGGACCCACCTCTGCTGACGTGTAGAAATGGAGTTCGCGGAATTTTTTTAAAATAATTCAAGGGCCTTATTTTCTGAATTCCTATTTGACGCCCTAACAATTCAAATTTATCGCCCTAACTTGTATGAACGGACAATTTTGCCCATGAACTAAAAACAACCTAAATCAATCAAAATTGACCGGCCAAACTCTGCCGCTGCTCTGGTCTTGCGGAACGCCGCCCTGCTCTTAATAAAGCCCGGCGACCACCTATTAATCCCGACATGTGCTTCGGACGGAGATGGATTTTCAGAGTGCGACAACAAATTGGCTCTCTTCTATTCTTCTTCGTTCTCCCGACGGAGGCAGACGACAGTAGAGGAGGAGGAGCTCTCTTCTTCATTCTTCCGACGATGACCCGTCCGTCAAGGCCGCATCGCCGCACTCGATCTCCATACCTTCAGCAAGTCTCTTCTTTCCCCTTAGGGCGAGCTACGCAGCGGAAGACAGTGTCGGCGGCGACGGCGAAACTCCTAGGGCGGACACAATAATTTGGTTAATATTTATTTTGGGCAAAAACGTCAAATTGTATTAATTAGGGCGATAAATTTAAAAAAGTTAGGGCATTAATTAGTACCTCTCAAAAAATTTGGTTCGGTCGAGCCGGCGCCGTTTTGGGGCGGCAACATAATAGAAAATTGTTACCGCCAGAACGATTTTGGATTATGTGAAAGTGAAAAAAATTGAATTCGAATTTTAAAACTAGGGGAGCGATTCGGCGTATATTTTAACTTTTGGGTACCTTTCTGGGAACCAGAAAATAACACTTCTTCCAAGCGTGTGCACGTGAACTTTTATCTTAATCAAAGTCTGAGGACTCCTTAGTACTTTTTGGACTGGGTTATAGGTATAAAATGTCTCTCTATTATGACGTTTTATCAAATATACTCCTCTACTATTTTTTTACATCAAATATGCTCCTGTACTTTGAAAAAGTTATCAAACATGCCCTTTTGTTAAAATTTCCATTGAAAAATTAGTCAATCATGGTTGAACCGAGATTAAGACGACCCGACATCGGCAAATGGGAGGAAAAATATCAGTTTTGTCCCCTGTTTTATTTCTCTGGTTTGTCAATCAAAGTGAAATTATTTGATTATACAAAAGAACCAAAAAAATTCTAAAGTGAATTTATTTGGGATATTTTAGTCATTTGTGTCGCCAAAACTAAAGTTCGGCCTTGGTTAATGGTTTTTGGATGAAAATTTTAACAAAAGGGCATGTTTGATCATTTTTACAAAGTACAGGGACATGTTAGATATAAAAAATAGTAGAGGAGCATGTTTGATAAAGCGTCATAGTAGAGGGGCATATTATACCTATAACTCTTTTGGACTTTAGTAGGATAACTTGTAAGGTATCGTGATTTTAAAAAATAGGTTGATTATCGATAAAATGATATATTTATTTTGCTGTAATGGAATTGTATCATTACAAAGGAAAAATAATGGTTGATGTATCTGATGAAGTAATCGATTATTTGACATGATCTAATCAATCTAAGAGCTTAATTCTATCAATGGAAAGGTTTTAATATTGCAATGTGAGTATACTATTACAAAAGAAAATAGCATCCAATCGGAACAACAGAACGATCGATTGTTGCCTATTCTCTTTCATTCTATCAGTACTGAAACTTAATTCCGTCATTAAAAAAAGGTTTTCGAACTTAACAATAACTTTTCTACCATTTAATTATAGTATTATCAACATAAAACGTTAATAAATAACTATTTACGTTACTAGTTTATCACGTCCAAACATCATCACCCACCCAATTCACCCATGCAACTAGGGATGACAATTTCGACATGACCCGTTTTACCCGACTTGTTTGGCCTGTTTTGGGACGGATCCGACCCGCCCCGTAGGCGGGGTGGGGCGGGCATGGGTACTCTCATCGACCCGACCTGCCCTGACCCGCCCCATTCTCGACTCGTTCTTTCCTGATTACATGTAATCTTAGTCAAATTACTTAACATTTTTCTTTTATTACATCATAATTTAGCTATAATAAAGCTGTAAATTAGTGAAAACATCAATTTCTCCAATAATTTAACTATATTTATCATAATATTGTTTGTTTTCTTGGTCTTACAATAAAAATAACGAATATTTCTAATATTTTTCATATAAATTGCATACCCATTGGGTCGACTTGTCCCAACCCGCAACCCGCGATAAATTACCCGACCTGGACCCGACCTGCTACGGGGCGGGTCTGGGTACCAAGAAACCCGCCCCGAACCTGCACCATTGCCATTCCTACATGCAACATGATAATTGTCCTTTTTCTATTAATTAATATACTGCACGAACCACGATTCAACAACATATTTAATCACCATACTTGCTCTTGCTAGATTCAGAGCGCTCATAATTGGATAGGCGAGATGATGATACAATGAAGCCCGGAAATCATTGGACTGGAATCCATAAAAGTGAAAACAAAGTTGAGATCATGGGTCGGTCATCGGTTGTGAAGAAGAAGAGATGACAGCTCTGCTCTGCTTTCCTCTGCAACGCAGCGCACAACACCAAACGATGACGTTGCTAAGGAGAGAAGCCTTCCACGATGCGTTTTGGTATAAATCAAATGGAACGGTTAATGTACAATGCTTACATACGTGTCGTTGATTCATTGGTTCATTTGTAAATGTTAGTGATCTGATTAGCAGAGTTACAGAGTAGATTAGCAGATAGATAGCTTTTCTTCCTTTTCTTTGCTGCTTTTGTACAGACTATATATAGTTGCTACTGCTGAATGGAAAGGCCATTGAGCAAATTTCCCAAAATCCTAGTTGGCATTATACCCTTCTCGTTTCATTACAGAAAAGGTTTTCTCCAAGCATTACAAACATTCACATGGTATCAGAGCCTGGTTGGCTTTGATAATCTTCCTCTCGTCTTCCTTTCTTCTTCTTCTTCTTCTTCTTCTTCTTCTTCTTCACATCCATGGCGGCTCAAACTGAGAAAGATGGCGACAGAAGCAGCGCTAGTCAGATCCGCTTTGAGGACCCATATAGCAATCCCTATTATCTAGCTCAAAGCGACAACTCCTTCCTTCGCGTCATCGGATTTAAGCTCACTGATGATAACTACTTGTTGTGGAGTGAGTCTATGGAGGTGGCTTTGCGCACCAAGAACAAGTTTGGCTTCGTCGATGGCTCCATTAAGATATCTAACAACACATATCCCCTCTTTCACACTTGGGAACGTTGTAATGGAACTGTTGTGTGTTGGATTCGGAACTCAGTTTCGGATGACATTGTTCCTACTCTGAGGAGCATAAGATCTGCAGCTGAACTGCACTCATACCTTCCTATTCCTTACTAAATGCGAGGCTGGCACTTATGCTACTGTTAAGAGATATGAACAGAATGCTATGGTCATTCGTTTCCTGTTAGGGTTGAATCAGAATTTCCAGCAAGCTAGAACCCAGATGCTCATGATTGAGCCTCTGCAAGATCTTGATACTGTCTATAAAACTGTTATTCAGCTAGAAAGGCAAATGAATGGGACTAGCTTGACTGGTGGTAAGAATGCAGAGGCCATAGCTTTGGCAGCAACTGGTAATCAAAACAGGACTCAATATTCACAAAATTCATGGAACAACCAAAACTCAAACAACTCTCAGAGAGAAGAGATTATTTGTTTTGAAGATACTGCAAGAAAGGCAATCATGTTATCGAAGATTGCTGGAAATTAAAGAAGAAGGACAAAGGGAGAGGAAGTTCTGGAACTGGCAGGCCAGGGGGAAGAGGGTTTGCTGGTTCTGTTGACACAATGTCTGAAGTTTTTCAAGGAGGCAATCCTCCTAGTCCTGGAGCAAAACAACGAAGTCCCAATACCCTAGATGCACATGCTATTTTTGCCAACTTCTCTAATGCTGTTGAAGAACTTGGGAAGTTAAGGCATCTTTTCAATCAACCCTTTGGATCTGGATCTGGATCTGGTCCCAACTCTCCAAACAAGCAGTCTCAGACAAGCCAAGTTAATTCAGTTACTGTGAGAAACAATGGCAAAGCACCAATGTCAGGTAGCATCACTCTCTCTTCTTCCTCTAATGTTTATGACAAGGGCTTATGGGTGCTAGATAGTGGAGCTAGTGACCATATTGTGTGTGACATCAGTTCTTTCCTTCGATGTAAAACCATTCAGGGCATAAGTGTTACCTTACTTAATGGAGAACAAACCCCTGCCACTCATATATGGATTGTTAAGTTAGAATGTGGGATTTTGCTCACTAATGTCCTGTTAGTCCCTTCCTTCTCATATAATCTCATTTTCATAAGTCAGTTAACTAAGCATTCTCCAGTCTCACTTCTTTTTCAAATCCCATTTCTGTTTTATTTAGGACCTTGTATCTCAACAGAGGATTGGTTCAGTCCAAGCAAGTAGAGGCCTCTACCTGCTTGAAGGGTCCAGGAATCAGACTTCCATTTCAAAAACATTTTCCACAACTTCAGAACATACAAATCAAGATACAGACTTATGGCATATGAGATTAGGGCACTGACTCGCCTCTACCGTCGCGCTAGTAAATGGCCAAGTGTAACCACCTACTAGAGCATAGTATAGCGGGTTTGGGTTTTAATGTCAACCCGGGTCCTAAGTGTGATGACTAATCCGTGAATTATTATTATTTAGCAGTGAAAGTGTAGTCAAGGTCCAAACCAACAAACAAGCAAAGCAGTAAAAAGTTGTTTTCAAGTTGAGAGAGGTCACCCGGATATGGTTCCCCCTAGACTGCAGTTAAGCCAGATTGTAATTTACCAAGTTCGAATTCAAAGATAATTATACTGTGGGAGGTTCTTATGCAGTCTGCAGTCTCGACTAAAGGTCTCCAGACCCTCTCAATCTGAGTCCCCAGCGGGTGACTAACCTCCACCGGAGTAAACAGATTGAGGCCCTAACGAACCAAACCTCCACTACCGAAGCAAATCCGGTACAAGATAGTGAATCGAATCCTCGACTAAAGTCGTCAATTCACTACCTTCAATCAATGGTGCTCTATCAACCTAGGCAGATATTCTCTTTCTAGGTCAAAGCAGAAACAACATTTGATCAAGATTCATGCCATTCAACAAATCAGACCTCAATTGAATATAATCAAATCAATGGATTCATACTTGGGTTCATACAATCAGACCTAACATACAAATCTAGGGTTCTTCATACCCAGGTGAATGTGGAAGTTACTCCATGGAGAGAGAACCAAACTCTAGCTCAGAAGCAGAAATCATGCTGTGAAGAATGGGGTTCTGCTTCTGGTCGGCAATCGGCACTTCTCCAAGCATTATCCGAGCTCCACTGATGATGAAGATCGATCTAAGGCGCTTGGGAACTCTGGTTCGTCGCTCTCTCTCTAGGTATCACTTTCTTTCTCTAAAACTCGGAACCCCTTCACAATTGGTCTTCTTTCCCATAAAACCCAGCTGCTCGCGATCCCCGGCCATAATCCCCGGTCGGGTATTTCAGGTGCCCGGCCGGGGATTTTGAAACGCAGTGCAACGGTGACGCCTTTAATACTCGATCGAGGTCAAGAATACCCGATCGGGTATTTTTGCTCTCTGGTCGGGACCCATTCTGTTTCTCAACGTCCAAAAAGCATTTTTCCCCGGCCTCCATAGAATTTTACCCGGTCGGGTATTTTTTATCATGGCCGGGTATTTTTCTCCTCCAACACCCTTCAACTCAAACGTCCTCCTTTTGACCCGAAACTTGCTTCTTCGCCTCAACGTCAACGCCAATCCCTGAAATATGACATAAACACACAACCTAGCGTGAAATCGGCTCAAAACACGAGAATCAACATCTCCAACGGCTCAAGAATAGGGGTAAAACATGTGCAATCAATGGTCTATCAAATTCCCCCACACTTAACCATTTGCTTGTCCCCAAGAAAATCTAACTCAAACCAATGCAACTCTCCAGACCTCTATAGCAACAAACAACCCCGATCGTCGGTAGAGGATTTCCTAGATTATATAGCAGCTTACGAGGTCAACTGGTCTTCTAAGACGTTCCCTATCTCTCTCAATGCGAGTACTAGACTCAAGCCAGGATCATGAGAAGAAGTGGTAGTAAGACAGCCAATTCATGGATAAAGGGACTCACACCATTCACAACCAAGGACTCATTGTACCGGGGTGCTCTTTCACTTCAATTCACCGTTGGAACCCCTTTTTTCACTTACATTTTACATTTTTTTTTTTCACATTCACTTAGCGGGGCTTCCAGCTGCAGTCTTTTGCACGGTCGACCCTTATTAGTCGAGCAAGAGAAATTTCTTTACATCTGGCGCTCGCCAGAGTACTTCTTTTAACTCCTTTTCCTCAACTCGTGTGGAGGGTAAATGAAATTAAGGGGGTCGAAAGCTCTATCCGTGCCCTTAAAAACACATCCTCGAGTAGACAAACTGTTCAACGGGTGAAAATTTTACTTGTACTAGAGACAACTTAGCTTCACCTTGTAGGAGTACCCCACTAAGGATCACTAAAATCCCTTCCAAAACCCGATTTTGTGCAATGAACGGTGCCACACACGTTGGACTTACCCCATGTTAAGATTTCAATGATTTCGACATGGAGGACCAACTGCTATTCACTTCCCACATGAGCACCCTGTTCGATACACGAGTCCATAACACAATCCAAACAGAGTCACCATTACCACATGAATTCAACGGTCTTAGCTCCACTAATCCACAGAATCAACCGGCACAGCAGAGAGCTAGATAGGAAAAATCTTATACTTCAACATCCTCCATAGTGCTACACTACCTCCCTAGGTTGCACATTACTACAGAGACTGTCAATTCAAAGCATACTAAGCAGGCAATTTGCAAGGAAACACGTACTTGGAGCCATCAAATCGAAATCTGGACAGTGGACTAGGCTCCAAGCACACAAACAGATCTAATGCAGTCAAAAGAGAAACATCCCCCCACACTTAAGTTCGACATTGCCCTCAATGGAGAAGAGGGATGGATAAGGGGAACGATGTTACCGGTGTGCACGGACTGCATGAGACAGAAAGGGGACCAATCTGAGTGAAGAGGACTGGAGAGGGGACCAGTCAGGGGCAACACAACTAAAGGGAAAACAAAAGCTCAGCCACAATACGTTAGGTCCAGTTGTCAGCCCAATAGTACATCATCCAAAAGAAAAGTAAGAAAATAAACCAAAACAAAAGACAGTTTGCACTCCGAAAGAAACAAAAGCAACACAAGACGGGCAACGAGTACAGCCTACTCGAGCCCGGTGAAGTCGATCTGATCCATGAGGTCGTCAACCCCATCTGGAGGTGGTGGCGGGGGTGGTGAGTGGTCCCACCGGGTGGTCCAGTGGTGCTCCTAAGGCGGGTGGCAGGACTGGAGCAGGTGCTCCTGGTACTCCGTCATCCGGCGGCTAACGTCCCGCTCCCGCTCCCGCTCAATGCGAGCACTAGTGACTCCCATCTGAGCCTCCATCCGGTCGAGGCGCTCGTCCACGACCATCATCCGGGACTGGTACTCGGCCTGGTGGGCCGAATACTGCTGGTAGAACTGGACCTGATGGTCCATGAGCTGCTGGTTCTGGAGCCCGAGATGCTGAAACTGGAGCCCCATATGCTGGAACTGCTCCGCGTGAAGATGTCCATCGACGGGCCAGAAGCCATCGACGGACCAGAAGGACCGAAGGAGGACTCGCCTCTCTCGGATCTCTGTCGTGGCTGAAGGTCCCTGGTGGGGACAGCGGGGGCTCTGACTCATCAGCATCCATGGCCCCGCCATCATCATCATCATCATCATCATCGGCCTCTTCCTCGCCGGTGTAGTCGTCGTCCTCCTCATCCTCATCAAGATCCGCATCCTCCTCAAGGGGCAAAGACAGCCCATCCACCCAGGAGCGGGCTCCATCAGAGGCCAGGAGGAGTGCATTATGAAGCACGTCCCGGCTGAGAGGGGTGGAACCGCCCCGTGCTGAGGCATCTGTGAGTCCCTCTAGGTCAATCTTGAAGTGGTGCACCATTCGGGTGATCAGGGGACCACAGAAGAGATGGTTGGGTTTCCCGTGGCAACGAGAGAAGGTACTGGTAGGTGGTGTAGAACTCCCACACCAGCTCTGTGTAGGTGGGCTCGTCAATGGTCAGCAACGTCCGCCAATCACGGTGGCTGATAGCGGTGGAGATCTCATTTATACAGTGGAGCTGCTCGAAGACTCCCCACTTCAGATGGTGATGGCGCTGGAGCACTCCGCGGGTGACCTTGCGGAACTGGTCGGCGTACTCCGGGTGCAGGCGCAGGTCCTGCACGAACGGGTGATCAAGTGACATGATCCTGCAAAAACAACAAACCAAAGGTGGAGCCAACAAATACTCGTCAGGACCAACAGTATGGGTTCATCACTTCCCCCATACTAAAGGACCACCTAGGCAAACAGTTTAACACAAACGGTTGAATCGCAAGCAACACAACCGCAATCAAGGCAAGAATCAAGCATAACCGACCCATTCAAGCAACTGGGCATCACACAAGAGCCGAATATAACCACGACATCCCTCACCCTAGTCTAAATCACACATGCCAGGCAAATCAGATTTCTCGATCCTAAAGTCTACAGTCCCATTTTCCAGGAAAAAAAAAATAAATCTACCAAGACACACACCTGGAAACGCAAGTAGGATCGTAGAGGAGACACGAGAGAAGGGTGAGGGACGCGAAATCTTGCCCAAAATGACCCGGGAGACTCGCCGGAAAGTGGCCGGTCGCCGTCCGCCGTCCTCTGCCGGCAGAGAATGATGGTCGGCGTCGACCAAAGAGGAGAGAGGGGAGAGGAAATGAGAGGAAGAGAGAAGGGGCGACCGGGGGATTTGCTTAATTAGCAAAAATACCCGGCCGGGCCTCAAAAATACCCGGTCGGGTATTCTTCAGGCACGGTCGGGGGTTCAAAACGCGGGCATACCACGTTTTGGGAAATCCCCGGCCTTGAACCAAAAATACCGGTGGGGTGTTTCTAGGTCATGGTCGGGGATTTGCCCTTTTGGCGCCACGGAACACAGAAGGGGGCCCGGCCATGACACAAAAATACCCGGTCGGGTATTTTGTGTCACGGCCGGGTTTTTCCCCCTTTTGGCCAAAAGTCTTATTCTCTCATTTTTTCGACCTCCCTTGCACGAAAACACCAAACCGAGGCAAAACAGATGACCGACTTCAACACAGACGTGCAACTGACTCAAACACGACACAAAAAACATAGAAAAAGGGAAAAAGAAATGCAAACCGTGGTGGGGTTGCCTCCCCACAAGCGCTTCTTTACCGTCTTTTAGCTAGACGCCCATGGCGGAACAAAGGGTCCGCGAGTTCAACCACCAACTCCGCACGTTCGACCTCGTCTCCCAGGTAGGGCTTGAGACGATGGCCGTTCACTTTAAACGGTTCAGTTTGCGGGTTGACAATTTCAATCTTGCCATACGGGAACACCTGTGTGACCGTGAACGGTCCAGACCACCGGGAACGGAGCTTTCCGGGAAAGAGCTTCAGGCGAGAGTTATAGAGGGGAACTCGATCACCAACCTGAAACTCCTTCGGACCCCGCAACCGTGCGTCGTGCAGGCGCTTAGTGCGCTCCTTGTACAGCTTGGTGTTCTCATAGGCGTGATAACGCCATTCATCCAGCTCCAGCATCTGCATTTTGCGTTCAACACCTGCAACACTAACATCCAAGTTGATCAGCTTAAGGGCCCAAAAGGCCTTGTGCTCTATCTCCACGGGCAAATGACATGTCTTTCCATAGACAAGCCGGTACGGTGAAGTACCAATGGGTGTCTTGTAGGCAGTGCGGTATGCCTAGAGAGCATCATCGAGCTTGGTGGACCAATCCTTGCGGGACTGATCCACCGTCTTCTCCAAGATACGCTTGAGCTCCCGGTTCGTCAGCTCGGCCTGGCCACTTGTTTGAGGGTGATAGGCCACGGACACCTTATGAGTCACACCATAGCGAGACAGTAACTTATCAAACTGGCCCTGAAAATGGGTGCCTCGATCGCTTATGATGGCTCTAGGTGTCCCGAACCGGGATAATAGCTGCTTCAAAAAACCACAAACACGTCTAGCATCATTAGTGGGCAAAGCTTGCGCCTCAGCCCACCTAGAGACGTAGTCAACAACAACTAAGATGTAAGTGTTTCCAAAGGATGGTGGGAAGGGGCCCATGAAGTCGATACCCCAGACATCAAAAAATTCACAGGTTATAAATACATTCTGGGGCATCTCATCATCGGCAGAGATGTTACCTGACCTCTAGCATTAGTCGACCTGCGTACGAAGGCGTCTGCGTCCTTGAAGAGCGTGGGCCAGTAAAAGCCCGATTGTAGCACCTTCCTCGCCGTGCGTCTTCCTCCGTGGTGACCGCCAGTAGGCCCTTCATGACAGTGAGATAGAATGCCCTCCATCTCACTTTCAATGACACAGCGACGGATGATCCCGTCGGCTCCAATCCTGAAGAGATGAGGGTCATCCCAGAAGTAATGCTTTTGGTCGGAGAAAAATTTCCTCTTGGTGTGAGTTGTCATCCCCTTAGGTAGCTGCTTGCCTACCAGATAATTTGCAAAATCGGAGTACCAGGGGGTGACACTTTCCACCAGGTACATCA
Organism: Linum tenue; assembly: GCA_946122785.1. Classification (NCBI taxonomy): domain Eukaryota; kingdom Viridiplantae; phylum Streptophyta; class Magnoliopsida; order Malpighiales; family Linaceae; genus Linum; species Linum tenue. The sequence goes on from CAMGYJ010000003.1 coordinate 4,889,410, forward strand.
TCATCAGTCTCTCATCTGGGAAAGAGTCGTTGATCTCCTCCTCGAGGTTGTCCGCAGGTGGTGCGTCCAACCGGGAGAGGTGATCAGCTGCAACATTTTTAGTTCCCTTCTTGTCCCGAATCTCGATGTCGAACTCCTGCAATAGTAAGATCCATCATATGAGCCTAGAATTGGCATCGGCCTTGCTCATCAGGTATCGAATCACGGAGTGATCTGTGTACACGGTCACATGGGACAAGACCATATAAGGACGAAACTTGTCGAAGGCAAACACCACTGTGAGCAGCTCATTCTCTGTGGTGGTGTAGTTCTCCTGGGCATCCTTGAGGGTCTTCGAGGCGTAATAGATAGGACGGAAATGCTGATCTCGCCTCTTCCCGAAGACAGCTCCAACAACAAAGTCACTGGCATCGCACATCAGCTCAAATGATAGGGACCAGTCAGGAACGACCATGATAGGAGCATGGGTGAGCTTCTCCTTCAAGGTCGTGAATGCCGTTGTGCATGCATCAGTGAACTAGAAGGGGCATCTTTCTCGAGGAGCTTGGTCAAGGGCAAGGCGATCTTCAAAAAATCCTTGATGAACCGCCTGTAGAACCCTGCATGGCCTAGAAAACTCCGGATTCCCTTAACACATGTAGGAGGAGGTAGCTTGCTGATAGTCTCGATCTTGGTCCTGTCCACCTCGATCCCCATCTTGGAGATCTTGTGCCCGAGAACTATGCCTTCACGAACCATGAAATGGCACTTTTCCCAAATAAGTGCCAGGTTCGTTTCTTCACACTGTTTAAGGACGAGTTCTAGGTTATGGAGACAGTGAGAGAATGAGTCCCCATAAACCAAAAATTCATCCATAAACACCTCCATAATCTCGCCGACCAGGCGGTCAAAGATGGCGAGCATGCATCGCTGAAAAGTGGCAGGGGCATTACAAAGCCCGAATGGGATCCTCCGGTAGGCAAATGTGCCAAAGGGGCAGGTGAAATTGGTCTTCGCCTGGTCCTCCGGTGCAATGGGGATCTAGAAATACCCAGACATCCCATCCAGGAAACAGTAGAACTCGTGCCCCGCCAGTCTCCAGCATCTGATTAATGAATGGCAGCGGGAAGTGGTCCTTCCGAGTGGAATCATTGAGACGCCGATAATCGATGCAGACACGGTACCCAGTCACCGTGCGAATCGGGATGAGCTCGTTCATCTCATTAGGCACCACGGTCATCCCACCCTTTTTGGGTACCACTTGGGTGGGACTGACCCACTCCTTGTCAGAAATGGCGAAGATGATCCCCGCGTCCATCAGCTTCACGATCTCCGCCCGAACCACAGCCTCCAGGTTCGGAGTCAGTCTCCTCTGCGACTGTCTCACTGGCCGCATCTCATCCTCGAGCAGTATCCGGTGGGAGCAGAAGGAGGGGCTGATCCCCCCAGATATCACTGATCTTCCACGCTAGAGCTCGCTCATACTGCTTCAGCAAGGCCACTAGTCTGACCTTCTGCTCGGGTGTGAGGGTCGAGCTGATGATGACTGGAAGCTTATTCCCCTCCCGGAGAAATGCATACTCCAAGTGAGGATGGAGGGGCTTTAGCTCCAGCTTTGGTGGCTCCTCCAAGGAGGTAGTGATGCGAGGTGAGGATGAGATAGGTTTGAACAGCCTATCACCCTCCAGGGATGCGCCACTCTCCAGCGTGGCCAACTGCTCCTCCAATTGTGGCTCCTGCGATGCCTGCTCACCTAGCAAAATACAACGCTCAAGAGCATCGTCAGTACCCGCACTCGTTATAGCGAGTGCGGTCTCAAAATCGGCAAGCACATCACAATAATCTAAGTCATCATGCAAATGAGAGTGTTTCCCATTCTCAGATACAGGAAAAGTAGCATGATCATCCCCAGCACACAAGATCAATTTACCACTATGCACATCAATAAGCGCCTTGGCGGTGGCGAGAAACAGTCTACCCAAAATCAAAGGCACCTCCACATCTCATTTATATCCAGAATAACAAAATCAACAGGATATGTGAATGCAACCACATTAACAAGCAGATCCTCTATGATACCCGGTCCCTAGGATGCATGATAGAACGGTCAGCTAACTGAATGCTCATCCTAGTAGCTCTAGGTTCACCTAGGTATAGCTTTTTAAACAATTTGTAAGGCATGACGTTAATGCTAGCGCCTAGGTCCGCCAAGGACTTTCCTACATGCATGCTGCCAATAACAAGAGGGATAGTAAAACTCCCTTGGTCATTGCACTTCATGGGCAGCTTGTTCTGCAAGATAGCAGAACACTCCTCGCTCAGCATCACTGTCGAAAGATCCCCAAGTTTCTTCTTGTTGGTGAGGAGATCCTTCATAAATTTAGCGTACTTGAGAATCTTCGACAGTGCCTCCACGAACGACATGCTGATGTTGACCTGCTTCAACATTGCCATGAACTTGGCAAACTCAGTCTCCAGCTTGTCTTTGTGTAGGCGAGTGGGGAAGGTAAGCTGGGGTACATGCTCCTTAACCACTGGCTGTGGCTTGGGGGCAGGTGCTTTTTTTTCATCCCCACTTCTGCATCGTCAGCTGGAAGTGTTGAAGCAGGTAGTGGCTCGTCCTGCCTAGTCTGGGCAGGAGCAGTAGATGTGGTTTTGCCACTTTTGGTAGTGATGACATCCAGCTGCTGGTGAGGCTCGCGAGGATTTGGAATGGTGGTGGCAGGCAAAGTCCCCGGTGCTCTGGTGTTATTTTGGCGAGCAATGCCACCAATCTGGCTCTGGAGATCCTGTAGTATAGCATCCTGGTTACTTTGGCTTGCCTCGAAAGAAGTTATATTATGATCTATCCTCACGAAATTTGTCTGACTGGTAGTCATGAATGCCTACAAAATATTTTTCAGCTCCGTCATCTGGGTATCTGGAGCTGGAGCTGCTGGTGGCTGGGTATACTGGCGATGTGGCTGCTAGAATGGCTGCCCCTGTCTGGGCTGGTACGGCTGCTGCTGTGGAGCTGGCCCCAACCTGGCCTGGAAGGGCTGTCGCTGCTAAAAACCACCTGCTGGTGTTGGGAAACCAGGTGGTTTAGTGGTGTTGCTGGTATTCCAGGAGAAGTTGGGATGTTGGCGCCAACCTTCATTATATGTATCACTGTAAGGGTCGAGGCGCCGAGCATTGGCGATGAAGTCCAACTGCTCTTGGGGTGTAGAAGACTCCCGCATGGCCTGGCAGTCTTCCACCAGATGGTTCGAGCTCTCACACCACTGGCACTGAGAAACTTGAGGTCCAGCCAGACCTCTGCCCGGAATAAGACTGTGGGGCTGCTTCAATGTCTGCACCAACTCAGCCACCTCCCGCTCTAGCCCGGATCTGGCCTCCATGGCGTGCACACCACGATTTTGGGAACTCCTGCTTCTGGTGTTATGCCCCTAGGAGTGATCCCTGGCAGCCAAGGTACTGATCATCTGGTTACGTTCAGGTGGAGTCTTGGTGAGAATATCCCCTCCTGAGCATAGAGACTCGATCACCCTCTGACACTCTGGGGTCAGAGCACTGTAGAAATTTCCCACTATGAATGCATCACTGAAACCGTGATGGGGACATTGCCAGAAGAACCCTGAGTACCGCTCCCAGGCATCAGGAAGAGAATCATCTGGCTCCTGGCGAAAATGAGTAATCTCCCGATGTATCTCTGTAGTCTTCGATGCCGGGTAATACCTGTGCACGAACTTGTCGGCCAGATCGTCCCACGATGTGATGGATAGTGGGGGCTGGGTCTCTAACCACCTCTTCGCATGCCCCGCCAGAGAGTGGGGGAAGAGGTGAAGACGGATCGCATCATCGGGTACACCATTCATCTTGAACCCGTTTGTCAGCTGCAGGAACCGGGAAAGATGCACCCTTGCCTCTTCATCATTCAAACCATGGAACTGGATAGATGATGTAATAAGTTGAATCCAGCATGACTTGATCTCGAAGTTGTTCGCTGGAATGGGCGGATAAAGGATGACGGGGCGAATGTCAGCGACCCGTGGAGTGTACTAATACTCCATGGTAGGACCCGGCGACGGTGGTTGGTACTGAACCCCATCTGCCTAGGGTAATGGGTTTTCCCCAGAATCTGATTCACTGGGGGAACCTGGAGAGGCATCCCCTGAGGTGGGTGTTGTGCACCGTCCATCTCATACTCTTCCTCAGAATCGCTGCTCAAGTGGCCGTTAATGCGCTCCTCCGTAGCCAGTCTAGCTCGTTGTTGTCTCCTTAGTTGGTGACAGGTGCGTTCAAGCTCCGGATCTAACGAAAGTAAACCTCCCGACTGGCTACGGGTCATGCACTACCTGCACACAGTCAAGCAAGCAAACCCATGAAGACACAAGTGGGAAAAAACAAACAGTCAATGCGAAAATGGAAATTCCAAAGTAACAGAAATCACGTTTCTTCAACAACCTAGCCGTCCCCGGCAACGGCGCCAAAAACTCGATTCGCCTCTACCGTCACACTAGTAAATGGCCAAGTGTAACCACCTACTAGAGCGTAGTATAGCAGGTTTGGGTTTTAATGTCAACCCGGGTCATAAGTGTGATAACTACTCCGTGAATTCTTATTATTTAGCAGTAGAAGTGTAGTGAAGGTCCAAGCCAACAAACAAGCAAAGCAGTAAAAAGCTGTTTTCAAGTTGAGAGAGGTCACCCGGATATGGTTCCCCCTAGACTGCAGTTAAGCCAGATTGTAATTTACCAAGTTCAAATTCAAAGATAATTATAGTGAGGGAGGTTCTTATGCAGTCTGCAGTCTCGACTAAAGGTCTCCAGACCCTCTCAATCTTAGTCCCCAGCGGGCGACTAACCTCCACCGGAGTAAACAGATTGAGGCCCTAACGAACCAAACCTCCACTACCGAAGCAAATCCGGTACAGGATAGTGAATCGACTCCTCGACTAAAATCGTCAATTCACTACCTTCAATCAAGGGTGCTCTATCAACCTAGGCAGATATTCTCTTTCTAGGTCAAAGCAGAAACAACAGGAATTTGATCAGGATTCATGTCATTCAACAAATCAGACCTCAATTGAATATAATCAAATCAATGGATTCATACTTGGGTTCATACAATCAGACCTAACATACAAATCTAGGGTTCTTCATACCTTGGTGAATGTGGAAGTTACTCCATGGAGAGAGAAGCAAACTCTAGCTCAGAAGCAGAAATCATGCTGTGAAGAATGGGGTTCTGCTTCTGGACGGCAATCGACACTTCTCCAAGCGTTATCCGAGCTCCACTGATGATGAAGATCGGTCTAAGGCGCTTGGGAACTCTGGTTCGTCGCTCTCTCTCTCTCTAGATATCACTTTCTTTCTCTAAAACTCGGAACCCCTTTGATAGACCGCTAATTGCACATGTTTTCACCCCTATTCTTGAGCCGTTTGAGGTGTTGATTCTCGTGTTTTAGGCCGATTTCACGCTAGGTTGTGCTTGTTTGTGATATTTCAGGTCCTAGTAAGTGAATGAAGGTTTAGGAGCGAGTTCTGGGTCGATTGGACGAAGATCGGGCGCGAGGCAAGTCGCTGAGGAAGCCACACGGGCACACACAAAACCCACACAGCCGTGCAAGTGACCAATGTGGCCGTGTGGGATTGTGCGAGCCTTCACACGGGCACAAATAAATTCCGCACAGCCGTGTGAAGGAGCAATGTGGTTGTGTGGAATTCTGCGAGGCTTCACACAGCCAGACTGGGTGAGATACACGGCCGTGTGTCCCTGGCCGTGTAGGTAGCCTGAAGTGCAATTATTGGAAACGCGGCGTTTTGTGTCTCACACGGTCAACTGGGTATGCCACACGGCCGTGTGGCCTACCCGTGTGATCGGGATTTTCAGGTTTTTACCCAATTTCGGGCCACAAGTGAGAGAATCGATTTTCTGGAGCAAAAAACAGAGTTTTAGAGAGAGAAAGAGCAAAGAACAAACCCTAGGAGCTATTTGGAGTGGATTTCTCACCATTGTAGCCCAGCTTCCGTCCCTAGGAGTAAAGATTGACATCCCAGAGCAGATTTTCCTCATCTTTATGAGTATGACTACTCTGATTTCTGTTTTCCTCTCTCTCTCTCTCTATGGAGTAGAACCTTTCTCTCACTTGGGTATGAAGAACCCTAGTTCCATGTGTTAGGGATTTGATTGTAATGACTTGGGATGATTATAATGTTTGGTTTTAATCGAATGATGCATGATTCATTGAATTGATTGAAGTCTGATCAGCTTTTCTTGATTTCTGCTGCAACCTGAGATAGATAGAATCTGATTAGGTTGTTAGAGCTACATCATAGTAGGAGATTGGCTATACGAGAGTTAGTCAGTTTACTGCTTTGTACTGGAATCCAATTCCAGTAGTGGAGTTCTGTGTTTATAGCCTCAGCTTTCTATCCCGGTGAAGACTAGTCGTCTGTCGGGTAGTTAGACTGAGAGGGCTTGGTCAGCTTAAGAGATTCCAAGCTACTGTCGGATCTTCCGCAGTTAAATTAACAGTAAATCAACCCAGGGTAATTACAATTGAAACCTAACCAAGGAGCTAGGGGGACTCATTCCCGAGTGACTCTTCCCTGCTTTAGAAAACCGAACCATTTCCTGCTTTTTACTGCTTTTACTTTTAACAACAATCACTTGACTTAGTTGGCTAGATAATAGATAATCACGGAGTAAGCAGTAGATCTAGGTCCCGGGTTGATAATAGAACTTGCCACTTTACAGCATTCCCAGACTGCGATTACACTTGGTCGCAGTTACGTGTTGTGTTTTACCGTGTCAAGTTTTTGGCGCCGTTGCCGGGGAACTTTATAGATTAGGGCTAATACCACTAGGAAACCCGAACTATTAACTTTGTGCCATTTGTGTCCTAAAGTATTCGATACGACATTTGTGTCCTAAACTATTTTTCCGTTAGAGTTGACCAGCATTGACTGTTAGTTTTTAACAGAAAGTCTAGTCAGCGCTGATGTGGCATCTGAAGTGGAATATATAATATTAATTTATGATGATTTTTCATATAAAAAATCAAAATTCCAAAATAAAAAAACTAATTACCTTTCCCTCTCCCGTCTCCCGACCTCCGCCGCCGCAACCTGGAGTCCTCGTCGATCGGGATGGTCGCCTCGTCTTCACCGGAGGGTTTGGTTCATCTTTGTCATCGGTCGCCTCCTCTCATTCTTTCCCTCTTCTCGATTGATTAGAAACCGTCGACCTTTCACTCCTCCCATTGAAACCCAGATCCAATGAAACCAACAATGGCGACATTGAAATTAGAGCTGCAGCGACGAAGAGAAATTTGAATACGGCGGAGTCGGAGATGGTTTTGGGGATATACAGGTTTCCATCGACGATTTGGAAGGGGTTCGAGCTTCCCTCCGTCTCCTCGTCGACGATTTGGAAGGGTGTCGAGCTGTAGCCCAGCATAACAGAATACCCAAGCCATAAATCCCCAAAAATCCAAACCTCCGAACCAGAAATTGAACTTCTTCTTCCTCCAACCTGGTTCGGAATTGGCTTCGTCACCACCGGCCACCACAGGCTGAAACCCCTTCTCCATCTTATCTTGTCAATTCCATCCGCCTCTCGCACCCTCCCTCCCTCTTGACATCAACCATTCTTCCCTTCTTCCTCCGTCACCGCCAAATCCAGTAAGAGAGAGAGAGAGAGAGATATGTGCGGCGTGTTGCGGCGCTAGGCCAGTCGAAGAAAAGAGGCGAGAGAGATCAAAGAACAGAGGTGGAGATGAATCGTATTCTCCGGTGGCTGGGCCGCTTTTGGTTGAGGATTGAAGAACAGAGGCGGAGGGAGGTAGCTAGGCCGGTTTCTTTTACTTTTTTATTTTTTTTAAAATTAAAATTTTAATCAAAAAATAATATTTAATGATGTGGCATCTACATGGCAGCTATTGTTTTGCCACGTCAGCAAATCTGTGATGTCCGTTTGGTCAACCGTTATCTATAACGGTCAACGAAATCGTCAGGACATAAATGACACACAACTATCATACGTTAGGACAAAAATGTCGTATCGAATACTTTAGGACACAAATGGCACAAAGTTAATAGTTCGGGTTTCCCAGTGGTATTAGCCCTATAGATTATTAGGAAAGGCAGAAGTTTGTTACTTTAGCGTTTTTCTTTTATTTTCCACCCTTGCTTTTCACTTGGGTGTTTTTGTTTTTGTTGGTGCATATCTGAATCATGGATCCTAATGGCTTCTCCAATCATTGGGGGTACCCACCACCATCCGAGTGGTCTTACCCCGAGACCCCCTGGAGCAATCAAGGAGGAGAAGACTATGGATTCGGGTTCCAGTACCAACCCCCTTACTACGGAGAACAATCAGACCCCTGGGCATATCAAGAACAACCTCCTTATCAAGAAGACTTTCTCCCACAACCAGAAGGGCCATCAGAGCTGGAGTTACCCATGGCGGCCTTCACGGGCCATTCTGCAGAGCCATGCTACACTCCACAGCCAGATCCAAACTATGAATTGAGGCTTCTCATGGAGCAGTTTGCTCGAGACAGTGAGAGATCATGCTCCAGGATGGATCATTGTATCCAGGCCTATCGTGAAACAGAGGAGATCCTCCTGAGCCTTAAGAAGAGCGTCGATGATCTTGAGCGATCTTGTGCACAACCTGCTCCAGATCACCCTTCTGCTACCCTATTAGAAGAGGAGGAGGAAGAAGAAGGCTACAAGGACATTGTGGAGCACATTGAAGTTGTCACGGAGAGCTCCCGTGATGATCATGATCAGGAATGTCCTGTCGTAGCCGAGCACACCTTCCCACATCCCAAACTGAGCTTTGAAGAGGCGGGCATGAGTGAGGAGATGCAAGAAGATCTCATGAAAGAAATTGCTTGGCAACTTGCTCTCCAATCCGTGCTAGAAGAAGAAGAGCAAGAAAGGGTGCATAAAGAAGTTGTGGAGGATGACGAAAGTGAAGCAGGAGGAGTTCTTGATCATTTCCCAGGGGTGATACCACATGAACAAGGAAGGGAGGTTGAAGAAGCAATTGGCGTCCAGGCCGACACCTGCCATGAGTTGCAAGTAATATCCCCACCAAACTTCGAGGATCTGCTTAGCAAGGACCCATTTGCAGTGTCTCTTTGCCAGACCAAGGCCACATCGACATCGGTCCCTCTTGGTGGACGCGATGGTGGTCAATCAATGTTGTCTTATATGGCTTGGGGCAATGAGACGAGAGAAGAGAAGAAGAGGTCTCGAGGATGGAGACTTCATCTGCGTCAAGTGCACGAGCTTCCATCACCAGTCATACCACATGCTCGTGACTTGCGACTCTACCTCATTGACGAGAACCTCAACTTCAAGGAGGTTCTAGCATGGACCGAAACTTAGGAGCCATCGTCCGGCTCACGACGTGAAAGAAGCGCTTGTTGGGAGGCAACCCAACCAGTCGGTTGCATTTCTTTCTCTATTTCTCCTCGGTTGAGTCAGTTTTGTTATTTGATTTTAGAGTCAATAACTCAACCTTTGTGAGATTTTGTGTGGTGTGTGTGTTCTGATTACTCTCTCTTCCTGGAATGCACCGCCTGACCCGTCCATCATCATTCACTCTTGATCTGGTAACTTCGTTCTACCCTCCTTATCTTTCCTCCATTGAGGACAATGTCGTGCTTAAGTGTGTGTGTGTGGGGGGGGGGGGTGTTCGATTATGTATGCGGGTGAATGTTTGGCTGTTTGTGTGCTTGGAGCCTAGTCCGCTGTCCGAATCTTACGATTTGAGGGCTCCAAGTACTGCTGTTTGATCATATTGGCACTGTGTTTTGATTGATGAATTGAATGGTTTTCGGATTGATGCATGACAACTGGATTGTGACTAGGACAACCTATAATTATGACTGAGACGTGCAGTAGAATTGTGTAGGGGTTCAGTTTTTCAACTGTTTGCTTACCAACTGTGACTTGGATGAATCACTTGTTCTTGATAGTCGTTTATGCATCTAGTTCAGGGAATCAGAATGTGAGATAGAGCATATAGGTAGCCATGTGAGATTTGAGCCTGCTCGTTTCTTTCTTGTGCGATAATTCCCTCTTCCATGATGTGTAGCATTCACGTTGTCATTAGCTAAGACGATGGAGGCATAGGATTAGCCCACGACCAAATTGACTGTCCTGGTGTGTCATACCCCCTAGTCAGCCCCTTTGAGCCGTGTGTTATCCTTTCTTTCGGTCTGCAATGAAAAGTCACCCTTTTGCATCTTTTAGAAGGTTCCATAGAGTGATTTTTACATGTTCTCTGCTGTTTCTGCTAAATTTAATGTGAGAGTTGGAAGTAGTTCTTAAAAAGTTGGGCAGGTGTTTGAAAATGTGTAGAGGTGGTGGTTCTCTTAAGAAATGGAAAAAATGAAAGAAAAACAAAGAAAAAAATGAAAGCAACAAAGAGCCACCACCAAAGATCTAAATAGTGCCCATTAAGTAGTGTTTCTTAGCAGTCTGGCTTAGAAATACTGACATTTATGTGACCTCCTTCGCTCTTGTGCTCTAGAGAATTTGAGTAATGCAGAATAGCGGAAAGAAAGTACTGGTTTGATTGACTGTGAGTTTGTTGGGTTAGGAAATGTGGAACCTTGTGCTATGAATACTTCGACCACCTAAAAGGCCTTTTCCCCATGTCCAAGACCCTAGCCAGTCACTTGAACCTATGTCTAAGACCTCCGGATCAGTTAGTGATGACACCCATTTTTGTGAACTCTAACATTTAGAGGTTGCCGTCATGGTGAAGAGATGTTAGGAATTGAGAGAATAAGTATGCGCATTTTTCGCATCAAATTGTCCTGAACCCACTGGTCGAGAGTGAGCGATTCATTTTCTCATATTCTATATACTCTTGTACCCCGGTGAGGACCTAGATTGCTCAGTCTCTATTCTGATGTCTTGAGTTTTGTGCATGAGGTGACTGTCTTGAGTAAGTGGTTGAGTCAAGTCTAGGTTGGTTGGTGAACAGAAGGGAGACTCTTCCTTTACTCGATTTTGCTGCACTCAAATGTCATCTGTGGTGGTTGTCCATGTTGTCTAAAAGTTGCTCATGTGTTGATGTTGAAAACCAGTGCGATTCCCGTGTTCTGTGCCTATATGATTTGTCCCCAATGTTGGTTAATTGAAATATGTGAGCTTACCTTGTGTCTGACTTGGTTTGCTTGGGGACAAGCAAACGGTTAAGTGTGGGGGAGTTTGATAGACCGCTAATTGCAAATGTTTTCACCCCTATTCTTGAGCCGTTTGAGGTGTTGATTCTCGTGTTTTAGGCCGATTTCACGCTAGGTTGTGCTTGTTTGTGATATTTCAGGTCCTAGTAAGTGAATGAAGGTTTAGGAGCGAGTTCGGGGTCGATTGGACGAAGATCGGGCGCGAGGCAAGTCGCTGAGGAAGCCACACGGGCACACACAAAACCCACACGACCGTGCAAGTGACCAATGTGGTCGTGTGGGATTGTGCGAGCTTTCACACGGGCACAAATAAATTCCGCACGGCCGTGTGAAGGAGCAATGTGGTCGTGTGGAATTCTGCGAGGCTTCACACGGGCAGACTGGGTGAGATACACGGCCGTGTGTCCCTGGCCGTGTAGGTAGCCTGAAGTGCAATTATTGGAAACGCGGCGTTTTGTGTCTCACACGGTCAACTGGGTATGCCACACGGCCGTGTGGCCTACCCGTGTGATCGGGATTTTCAGGTTTTTACCCAATTTCGGGCCACAAGTGAGAGAATCGATTTTCTGGAGCAAAAAACAGAGTTTTAGAGAGAGAAAGAGCGAAGAACAAACCCTAGGAGCTATTTGGAGTGGATTTCTCACCATTGAAGCCCAGATTGCGTCCCCAGGAGTGAAGATTGACATCCCAGAGTAGATTTTCCTCATCTTTATGAGTATGACTACTCGGATTTCTGTTTTCCTCTCTCTCTCTATGGAGTAGAACCTTTCTCTCACTTGGGTATGAAGAACCCTAGTTCCATGTGTTAGGGATTTGATTGCAATGACTTGGGATGATTATACTGTTTGGTTTTAATCGAATGATGCATGATTCATTGAATTGATTGAAGTCTGATCAGCTTTTCTTGATTCTGCTGCAACCTGAGATAGATAGAATCTGATTAGGTTGTTAGAGCTACATCATTCGGTAGTAGGAGATTGGCTATACGAGAGTTAGCCAGTTTACTGATTTGTACTAGAATCCAATTCCAATAGTGGAGTTCTGTGTTCATAGCCTAAGCTTTCTATCCCGGTGAAGACTAGTCGTCTGCTGGGTAGTTAGACTGAGATGGCTTGGTCAGCTTAAGAGATTCCAAGCTACTGTCGGATCTTCCGCAGTTAAATTAACAGTAAATCAACCCACGGTAATTACAATTGAAACCTAACCCAGGAGCTAGGGGGACTCATTCCCGAGTGACTCTTCCCTGCTTTAGAAAACCGAACCATTTCCTGCTTTTTACTGCTTTTACTTTAAACAACAATCACTCGACTTAGTTGGCTAGATAATAGATAATCACGGAGTAAGCAGTAGATCTAGACCCCGGGTTGTTAATAGAACTTACCACTTTACTGCATTCCCGGACTGCGATTACACTTGGTCGCAGTTAGGTGTTGTGTTTTACCGTGTCACCCTTCACAATTGGACTTCTTTCCCTTAAAACCCAGCTGCTCGCGATCCCCGGCCATAATCCCCAGTCGGGTATTTCAGGTGCCCGGCCGGGGATTTTGAAACGCAGCGCATCGGTGACGCCTTTAATACCCGATCGAGGTCAAGAACACCTGATCGGGTATTTTTGCTCTCTGGTCGGGACCCATTCTGTTTCTCAGCGTCCAAAAAGCGTTTTTCCCCGGCCTCCATGGAATTTTACCCGGCCGGGTATTTTTTATCATAGCCGGGTATTTTGCTCCTCTAGCACCCTTCAACTCAAACGTCCTCCTTTTGACCCGAAACTTGCTTCTTCGCCTCAAAGTCAACGCCAAGCCCTGAAATATGACATAAACACACAACCTAGTGTGAAATCGTCTTAAAACACGAGAATCAACATCTCCAATGACTCAAGAATAGGGGTAAAAACATGTGCAATCAATGGTCTATCAGACACCCATTTTTGTCTAGGTTACAAGAGTTACAGAAAGATGTCAGCAACATAGTTTTACCTTTATCAAAACATTGTGAAGTTTGTCATTTGTCAAAACAGAATAGGTTACCTTTTCATAGAAGCTCCAGTTCTAGTAGTTCTGTATTTGACCTTGTTCATATTGACATTTGGGGACCAGTGGATGTGATTTCTATTGCTGGTTTCAAGTACGTTCTTACTGTTCTAGATGATTGCAGTAGATGTGTGTGGTTGTTTGTGATGGCTAACAAGTCTGAAGCTAGGCAGTTAGTGCAATCTTTCTGTGCAATGGCACAAACACAGTTCAACAAGAAGGTGAAAGTAATAAGGACAAATCAAGGACAGGAATTCTTATGAATGAGTTTTACAATGAACATGGGATAATCCATGAAATGAGAAGTGTAAGGACAACTCAACAGAATGGGAGAGTAGAAAGGAAGCATCAACATTTGTTGAATGTTGCAAGATCCTTAAAGTTTCAAAGTGGATTACCTGTTAGTTTTTGGAGTTTCTTTGTTCTACATGCTGCATATTTGATCAACAGGGTTCCTAATCCAATTTTGAAGAACAAAACTCCATTTGTAGTCCTGTTTGAGATACCACCTGACTATAGTGACCTAAGGGTCTTTGGATGCTTGGCTTATGCAACCAATACAGATGGCCATAAGACCAAGTTTACTCCCAAAGCTAGGAAGTGTGTGTTTTTTAGGTATCCTTTTGGCATCAAGGGATACAGACTCTATGACACATAGGAACACAAAGTTCTTATTAGCAGAGATGTGATATTCCGTGAAATGGTGTTTCCTTGTAAACAACCTGATGTCCCTTCAAACACAACACAGCCAGCAAATACTAGCTTTCTTCCTACCTTTGAAAACACATCAGAACCTTTGTTTCCTCCTGACCATAATGTTGATGACACAAATGATCCAGATTACACACCTCCTACACCACACCCACCTTTTACTCCAGATCCTACCTCACCTTATACAACTTCTACAGATGATTCAGTTGATCATCTTTCTCCACCAAGTCCAGGAACCTTACCTATTGCCTTAAGGAAGGAACCTAGGAATTCAAAACAGCCAAGCTGGTTGCAAGACTTCCATCTTAATCTGATCACCACTTCTAATAAGAATGTGGATAGTGACAGTGATATGCCCTACCCTATTTCAGAATACCTTACATACCAGAATCTTAATCCTATTCAAAAATCATATGCTTTAAGCATCACTACCATACCAGAACCTCAATCTTATGCACATGCTTCCACTGATCCTGGTTGGAACAAGGCTATGCATGAAGAATGGACAACACTTGAAGAGAACCAAACCTGGGAAATTGTCGACCTGCCACCTGGTAAGGTTGCCATTGGGTCAAAATGGGTCTATAAGACTAAGTTCAAGTCTGATGGAGATGTAGAGAGACTAAAAGCCAGGGTGGTGGCAAAGGGATATACCCAAGTACATGGAGTGGCAGCTGCAAAGCAAAAATCAGTCAAACTTCTGTTGGGTTTGGCAGCTGCAAAGCAGTGGCACTTACATCAAATGGATGTGAGTAATGCCTTTCTGAATGGCTACCTTGATGAAGAAATTTATATGCAGTTGCCTCCAGGTTTTAACCAGTTTTCACAGTACAAAGGAAAAGTTTGTAAGTTGAAGAAATTCATTTATGGTTTAAAGCAGGCCAGTCGACAATCGTTTGTGAGGTTGACAGATGTGTTGTTGAAGTTTGGTTTTATGCAATCTTATGCAGACTATTATGTTTTCAGTTATACTAAGGATGGTCATCACTTATTTTTAGTGATTTATGTGGATGATATGATTCTGGCTAGTAGCAGTTTGAACTTGATTGATAAAGTTATGGGATGGTTGCGTGGAGAATTCAAGGTGAAGGACCTTGGTGAACTTAAGTACTTTCTGGGGTTAGAAATACAAAAAAGCAAGGAAGGAATTTCTCTCAACTAGAGGAAATTCTGGTTAGAAATGCTAGCAAATGCTAGTTTCCTGAATAGTAAACCAGCTAAGACTCCCTTAAGCATGAAGAGTGTATTATCAGCAGAAGATGGAGTGCCTCTTGAGGATGGTAAGTTGTACAGGCATTTACTGGGTCAGCTGCAATACCTCACCACTACAAGACCTGATATAGCGTTCCCATTCCAACAATTGTCCCAATTCCAAGGTAATCCTACCAGCACCCATCTTCAAGCATTGCACAGGGTTCTTAGATATCTCAAAGGTTGTCCAGGATAAGGTTTATGGTTCTCTGCTAAATCAGACCTCACCATTAGAGGTTACAACGACTCTGACTGGGAAACCTGTCCTGATACCAGAAGGTCAGTTACTGGCTACTGCACCTTTCTGGGTGATTCTCTCATTACATGGAAAAGCAAGAAACAAACTACTATCTCGAGGTCTTCCTCCGAGGCAGAGTATAGAGCACTTGCACAACTCTGCTGTGAATTTCAGTGGATGAAATGCTTGATGGAATTCTTCCAGGTGCCACACCCTCATCCTATTCCACTTTTCTGCGACAATCAGTCTGCTATTTACATAGCAGCGAACCCGGTCTTCCACGAGCGTACTAAGCACCTTGAGGTTGATCTACACATCACTCGTGAAAGACTAAAGGCTGGGCTTATTACACTGTAACACATTTCTACTAATTACCAGCCGACAGACATTTTCACGAAAGGGTTGTCTGCAGAGAGGTTTCGATTTCTGTTGTCCAAGTTAGGTGTATTGGATCAGTACACGCCAACTTGAATGGGCATGTGAAGAAGAAGAGATGACAGCTCTGCTCTGCTTTCCTCTGCAACGCAACGCACAACACCAAACGATGACGTTGCTAAGGAGAGAAGCCTTCCACGATGCGTTTTGGTACAAATCAAATGGAACGGCTAATGTACAGTGCTTACATACATGTCGTTGATTCATTGGTTCATTTGTAAATGTTAGTGATCTGATTAGTAGAGTTACAGAGTAGATTAGCAGATAGATAGCTTTTCTTCCTTTTCTTTGCTTCTTTTGTACAGACTATATATAGTTGCTGCTGAATGGAAAGGCCATCGAGCCAATTTCCCAAAACCCTAGTTGGCATTATATCCTTTTGCTGAAAATCGGGTTTTAACCAAAAATTCCCGATCACGCAGCCAGGCCACATGGCCGTGTGGTTTGCCCAGCTGCCCGTGTGAAGGCTCTTGTGATTTCCACACGGCCACATGGCCAGGTCACACGGCCGTGTGGGTTTTTAGGCTTGCCCAGCCTCTGTTTAAATGCTTCATTTCTCCCTCGTCCGGACTCCGAATCAGTCGCCGTTTGATCCCAGACGCTCGTAGTCTCGTCCTCTTTATTTTCATGACAAGATTCCATGATTATTTGTCCATTATATGAGGTAGAAGTCCATTATTCCTCAGGTCATGCTCGTGTTTCTTCTCCCGAATTGCCAAATGATCTCCGATTGACTTGAAACTTGCGCCTATGGTTCAATTTACATGCTAGGACCTGAAATGTGACAAAGGAACACAACCTAGAGTAAAATAGTCCAAGAAAGCATAAACTCAAGCCAAAATGATCAAGTAACACGGGTGCAAACATGTGCAAATCCGATGTTATCACCTGCAGAAGCAAATCACCCACTTTGTTCAGGATGAAGATGAGACCATTCGGGATGCTTGGGAAAGATACACCAGTCTTTTCCTCAAGTGTCCCAACCATGGTTTTACTGACGCCTTCAAGGTGGGCACCTTTTACCATGCCCTCTTCCCGGAAGACAAGAAGCTGATTGACTCAGTCTGCGGCGGTGCTCACCAAGACACCGCCACAGCTGAATCAACCTTTTGAAGAGATGGTAGAGCAGGGCTATGATTGGGGAACTGCGAGGCGATCGAGACGAGCACCAGGGCGGGGTGTGCATGCTGTAGCCACCCAGTCGTCTGATTTGGTGCAGGTGGTATCGAAACTAGTTTCAGCCATCGATCGCTCTAGAATGATTTCAGGGACTGGACAACAGCAGGTGATGCATTGCCAGTGGTGCGAGAGCACCCATCACAATGTGGAAGATTGTCAGGCGATGAGGGAGTCGACTACACCCCAGGAGCAGGTGAACTTCATCAACAATGCTAGGCACAATGACCCCTACAGTAACACTTACAACGAGGGGTGCGTGATATGATCCTAATTCGAGAATCCATCCAAACTTGGACCAAAAATCAGAATTGCGCAACGTCGAACTCTTCTGGGGTTTTCTTCTTTCTTCAATAACACGAAAATAAAGGACAGTCGCGAAAATCTCGAACCCGTGGATAAGGCCAACCGATATAGTCGATGCTCGCCACAACCAGACGCGTTCTCTAGTTGATAAGAGACCACTCAAACCTCCCAAATCCTTAAAGGAGAGAATAAGCAAAACGTTCACTTGAACTTGTAAACACTTGTATTTGATTGCTGAAACTTGGGTACAAAATTCGTAGGTCTTACACCCTCTATTTATAGAGGTCTCAAAAACATAAATCTAACCTTCTAGGAATAGAAAAACAAAACCCAAACTAACTATGAAACAATTAAATAATAAAATTAAACCAATAAACTCCAAATATGCGCACTGCAGTACTCGGGATCTTCTTCTACTTCGTTGCGGATACGGATCACTTCCCTTCTTTGTCCTTTGCGGTTTTGGATCTTCCACTTCCAAGCAGCTCCACGAAATCCTTCCAGCAAATAGCCTAATTAATCCATGCCAAAATTGATCATGTCACTTTATATCCATGCACGTCTACCATTATTTTCCATGCCTCAGCAACTTCTTATTCAAGCTTGAACACGTGCATCAATCTAGCTCCGAGCATAATTTTGATCCATAAAACATGCTCCCAATTGATCTTTAAATCTTTGAATTTGAATCTTCATTTTCGGACCACGGGAATTAAATATCGTGCTAGTCGATATCGCATCATAGCGCCAGCATCCCAACTTCTCCTGGATTGGGGCCAATCCTAGACCACTAGTTTCACAGGGACCGCCAGGCTTCTAGAGACCGCCATATCAGCACAGGCAGGGGCAATTCCAACAACAGCAGCAGTCTCTCTACCAGTCCATGTAGGGGCATGCTGCCCAACCATAACCGCGACCCTTCTAGCAGCCAGGTACAGTCCCTGCAACCCCAGTACAGAATGATCCGATAGCTGAACTGCGGGGGCTTGGTGGGTTCTCTTGCCAATTTCAGTTCTCATAAATTCAACAGTATCGAGTAGTTCATGGAAAAGGCCTCGGGTAAATTCCTGGCTCTTGAAGCTGGCCAGAGGAACACACAGGCTGTCTTGCAGGATATCCAAACCCAGCTAGGGAGTGTGGCTCAAGCAGTGGCACAGAGGGCTCCGGGTACCTTGCCGGGTCATACCATTCCTAATCCGAAGGACCCGAATGCCCAATGTAATGATATCACTACAAGCAGCGGCAAAGTGATTGCAGACCCACATGTCCTGGCCAGACAAGCGGGAGGGAGACCTGCCTCGGCATTTCTAGCTGTTGAAGAAGAAGCGGAGAAGGAGGTTGAGGTGCCTGCTCCTAAGTCGCAACCAGTGGTGAAGGAGTATGTCCCTCAACTCCACTTCCCTACTCGGTTGCACAAAGACAGGCTAGAGGCAGAGTTCGGAAACTTCATGTCCATGCTTAGGAAGCTGAATATCCAAGTGCACTTCCTGGAGGCACTATCTCAAATGTCTAAGTATGCGAAGCTCCTGAAGGATCTTCTCTTAAAGAAGCAGAAGTTGAGCGATCTGGCCACTATGGAGCTCAACGAGGAGTGCTCGGCCATTCTGCAGAACAAGCGCCGGCAGAAGCAAGAGGACCCAGGTAGTTTTACTATCCCGTGCTCTATAGGTTAATTGCATGTAAAGAGGTCCTTGGCGGATCTAGGTGATAGTATCAATGTTATGCCATATAAATTGTTCAAGAAACTAGACCACTGTGAACCCAGTGCAACTAGGATGAGTATTCAATTAGCTGACCGATCTATAGTTCATCCTAGGGGCATAGTGGAAGACCTTCTGGTTAAGGTTGGCAGATTCTTTTATCCTGTGGATTTTGTTGTCTTGGACATCAATGAAGACACAGAAGTGCCCCTTATACTGGGAAGGCCTTTCCTCGCCACCGCCAAAGCTCTCATAGATGGACATGATGGGACCTTAGTCTTGAGGGATGGTGAGGAGCGAATAATATTTTCCATTGCTAATACTCTCCCTGCTTCATCGCCTTTGCATGTTGTTTCTCACCAGGAGCACGAGTCTGTCGTGTATCCTTCTGTGCTTCCCATTTTGCAGGATCCCCCTCCCATATCTTCGTCGCCGCTCCTATCCACTCCGTTACCAAAAAAGAAGATCAAGGAGGAGTGGCGGCCGAAACTGTAGGTAGCTAAGCCTGCTCAAAAGAAAGCCGCAGACCACTATGAGCTGGTCCCGCCTCCTGAGCCTCGACCGCCTTGGCCATCTGAGTATTCACTCGCTTGCATCCTGACGGATGGCCAGGTCGAGTTGACGAGTGCTAGTGGTCACACCCGTCGTGTGCATGGCCACCATCTGAAGTTGTACCTCAAGAGCGATGTCGATCCGCTCTTGGAGGCACCTGTTCCTTCACCTCTCTAAGCATCCACCCTACTGGAGTCTAGCTAAAAGATGGTAAAGAAGCGCTTGTGTGGAGGGAACCCCACCAATGTTTGTTTTCCTTTCGTTTGTTTTCGGTTTGTCTACTTTGAACTATGGTTTCTATCACCCAGTGTGTTTTGCTGGCTCTAGCCCTGCTGACTGGTCCACTTCCAGTCCCCCAGCAGTCTTTCCTTCTGGTAATATCGTTCCCCTTATCCTTCCCTCTGCTCCATTGAGGGCAATGTCGAACTAAAGTGTGTGTGTGGGGGGGGGGGGGGGTGCTTTGTATTATTTGGAATCTTTATATGTGTGCTTGGAGGTTGTGCCCTTTTATCTCATAGAATGATTCAGTTCCTCAACTAAAGATATCATTTGGCACCAAAATCAGCCAGATAGCTGCGATTGTTGACTGATTCCTCTGGAGGATCTTCTTTCGCTTTTGCTACAATACCATTTCCCTTGTGCTCTCTGGTGGCACCTGAGTGTGTCCTGAATGTTGACTATGTTGCACACGTGATGCTGCTAAACTTTATTAACTCCTAAGATTTTCTATGCTCCCAAGTGCAGGCACGCCACTGCCAATTGTTCCATTTTCCAAGCCCAGGGAGGAAGCAGGGATGTACTGGGGTTACCGAGTGTGGTATGCTTCAAATATCATTTCTGTGTTCAAGCATTGTCCATTCAAGGTATTGATCTTATGCTATCTGTGTTGGTTTTTTATGGCATATGTACTTTTTTCTGCTATTGCTAGGCCCTATGTACGTAGTAAATTTTTACTCCAATTGCAGGGTGGATATGACCACTCGATTGGTACATCTGAGCATGGTCTAAAACGTAGTTCATCAGAGCTTTCTTTGCCTCCTTTCAAGTAATGTTCTTGTTCCTTTCCTCTTCCTTCGGTTGGTTAGTTGTGTGCCTACACTGTTTCTTGCATATGTGCTATAGCTTCTTAAGATTCTTGAGCCTTCAATCTTCTTGTTTCAATCTACTGATGAGTTGGCAGAGATACGTTTAATATTGTGGAAAGTTTCAAGTAGTTGCTACGGTAAATCCAACCATAAGTTGATTATCACTATCGAATGGCTTTGTGTTCGCTACCATTATCTGATTATCAACATCATTCTAGCAAGGACCAGGATACCGTACCAGACCGGCCGATCGGACCGGAAAAACCGGAAACCGGACCTGGCCCGGCACAACAGGGGCTGTGTACCATCCAAGATCCTGCCGGGCGGTATTTACGGTCGGACCGCAATGGGTCGAGAAATTTCGGCCGGTTTTATTAAAACCGGCGGTCCCTTTAATTTAACTAAAACGGTGCCGTTTTTGACCAAGCTAAATTTTTTTTTGAAGAAAAGCAGAGACGAAACCCTACCTTCGGCTGCTGCTGGCTAGCGCTCTTCTCTCTACACTCTCCTCTCGTCTCCCCCGCGCCGCTCTGCCCTCTCAAACTCCTTTCCATTTTCTCACCACCGGCGACAGCGTCCTCCCCAGCATCCAAACACCACCGGCGACTCGTCCTCCCCGGCAACCGAAGACGTCGTCGTTCACAGCCGCGCCGCACCGGAGGAGAAAGAGGAGCTTCGTTGGTCGTTCACTGGCTGGTTTCTTCCTCCTCCCGTCTCCCGCGGCTCCAAATCCCTAGTGGCGGTGGTGGTGTAGCTGTACCAGCTTCGTTGTCTCCGCCGTCGACCGCCGTGCCAAGGGAAGAGATAAGGATTTCCTACCCCGCGTTCTTGTGCCGCCAGTGGGACAGCCCTGTCAGCGGGATCACCATCGCCTTAAGGTGGAGTTTACTTCTGCTCTTCCCCCTTTCCTTCTCCTCTCATGCACCATACTAAAATCGCTTCAATTTCTGGGTATTCGTTGGGAAGATTTTCAGAATTCGAATTCCCTTCTCCTTGCTGGTAGTTTGATTGCCTTGTCCATTTCCTTGCTCTGATTCCATGTTCTGTTGTGATGTTTGTTTCCAGTATTCATGATTTACTGGCTCAATAGATTAGTTGATAATGAATGCCCAAATTTAATTGTCTCCAGCGCCATAATTTACACCTTAGTTGATTGCAAATTACCCTTTTACCACAATCAATAGCACCAGGTATTTGTGGGATGATTTTTGTTGACATCAATCGGTGGATTAAGCTGGTGATTATGAGGTTTATTAGGTATTGAAATCTCGCACTTTGTTGAATGTTCCCTAAGCTTATTTACTCTTTTACAGTTTCTTAGGCGGTATAATCCGGTTTTATTCCGGTATTTACCCGGTATGGTACCCTAATTTTGTCGGTACGGTTTTTTAACAAAAAAATAATTTTTTTATTCCAAAAACGGTATTTACCGGTAGGAAACGGTTGAACCATGGTTGTACCACGATTTACCATGCCAAAAACGATTCTGGTTTGATGTCCGGTACGGTTTCGTAATCCATGCATTCTAGGCATCTGTTGATTGCTTTTGGTGGACTTGCTGGGTTGGAAGAAGGTGTCGAAGAAGACAGCAGCTTAAAGGTACTATTCATCTTCATGTTGTACAAAGTTGAGATATTCGCCATGCTTTTTCGATTTTTTTTTCCATCTCACTCAAGGGTACAAACATCCGTAAGGTGTTTGATTCGTACCTGAACACATGTCCAGATCAAGGGAGTCGGACGATCAGAACAGAGGTTTGTACTTTGTACCGTCATTGTCAGGATATTTTCCCTTACAAAAATCATCTTACTAAATCCCGATGTTTTTTTTTTACCAACTTCAACAGGAAGCAATCCTCATATCCCTCCAATATTTCCAAGAGCCTATAAACCGAGCTCTGCAGAGATTTCATCGCTGAGTTAAACAACCATGGACATGAGCAACTCACAATATTTCCATGAAACATGATGAAGATCTTGCAATCTTTCTACGAGCTAGTAGATTCAGATGTTGTAACTTTATCTCTCCTTTTATCTTTCTGCCTATCTGGGACAGTCAATTTAGATTAAAAAAAATTGTTCATGTATGAAAAAGAAAGGAATTTATGTCAAAAAATAAAAAGAGAAAAGAAAGGAATTATAATTACATTAGGAAAAAAGTAAAGACAATGTGTTTTATAATTGTGCATGGAAGAATATTTAATGACGTACGGAAAATGAAAAGAGAAAAAAGTCGGAATAACATAAAAGAAAAGATAATGATATCATTTTAATATGCAAGAAATGCCAAATTCAATCCCAAAAATGACAAATGACAAATGCATTATGTATATGTACATGACTTTTTTTTTTAACTTCTTTCACCAATTGGTCACAAACATATTTAAACCATATAACCATAATTCGGTTATGAAAAATATACAAAAAAATATTTGGTGACCATTGGTGTCTAGTAGAGGTGGCAATTTCAATCCAATCCACCAATCCAATCCATCAATCCATTAAAAATATCCATATAATCCAATCCATTTAAATCCAATCCATTTGATCCAAATCTAATTGGATTGGTGGATTCATGGATTGGATCCATGGATTATTGGCAAATTACGGTTTAGTACCTATAATTTTTATTTTTTACATTTTGGTACCTAAAATTTAATTTTTTATACGAAAAATATCATTGGAAAATTACGTTTTGGTACCTTAAAATTTTCATCGTGACATTTTAGTACCTAAACTTTTTACATTTTACATATTGGTCCTTGATTGAGGATGTCATTTGGATTCATGGATAATCCACCAATCCACTTGATCCAATCCATGAATCCACCAATCCATTAGATCCAATCCATTTGATCCATGGATCCACCAATCCACCAATCCAATCCATTTGTCACCTCTAGTGTCTAGTGATATTCTTAAACACATGAAATTTTGTGTATATATTAATGTACCATATGACTGAACTATATTGATATATTTCATATATTTATAGAAAGTATTTTCTAACAAACTGCAACATATCTACATTGGTTCACATATTTATAGTAGTTCGTACAAATAAAATGTTAAATTCTTCGTGTTCTAGAATAGCGGAAGAATATTATTCTTTACTTCTCATTTTTCAATTTTAAAAGAAAATCACATGTCAAATTATGTAAAAGTTTATAATTGTGTACCAACTAAATTTATGCTTTTCGGATTTTTTTAATTATTTGTAAGAAATTATAAACAATTATAAAACATATTATAAACTAAAAATAATTTATTTGTAGATGTTAATGATTTTCTTATCAATGCTAAAAAATATAATATAAAATTTTAATCGTGATAACTATTCTATTTGTTAAAAAATAGTTGTGATTAATTGCATGAAAGATATTTTATTCTATTGGTTAAACATTTGAAATGATTACAGTTTGAACTTGTAGGTTGCATGATTAAATCTTAGTTATGGTGATTGCTATACATGTTTTGTTGTGGTTAATAGCATCAAATATACTTTATCCTAGTGGTTGAACATTTGAAATTATGATAGTTTGACCTCGTAGGTCACAGATTCAATTCTTGGTCATGATGATTCATATGCATATTTATTTAGTTTTATTTTAACGTAGCTAATAACTTAAAATGTTAAAAATGACAAAATGACATGGAAAATTGTGGAGATTTCGTTGTCCTACGTTTCATTACAGATTAGCCGTGTGTTCAAAGCTCATTACATATTAGCTCATTAACTAAAATAACGTTATTAAGGATTGTACGACCTGCAATGTAATGAATCATCACCTGAATCAAAATTTACATTTTGGTCAAAGGCTTGGATGTAATTTGGACCCATGGATCAATCCACTAATCCATATGCTCCAATCCTTGAATCCACCAATCCATTTAGTCAAATCCACTTGATCTATGGATTCATCAATCACAATCCACCAATCGATTTGCCACCTCTAACTAGAACTAATATTTAATCATGCAACCTAAGAGATCAAATTGTAATCATTTGAATTGTTTAACAAATATAATCAAAACTCTTTGATGCAAGTAATCACAAGATTAATACTCATATTATAAAAATATCTACAACACATAACATTCTATTTTAATTTAATGGTTGACTTCTGTACATTACACAACAAAAACTATCACGGTTAAAATTTTGTATTCTATTTTTCAGCAATGATAGAAACCATTAACAACTACAAATAACCAATTTCAATTTTTAGTTTATAATATGTTTGATACATTTTTTTAAAATAATTAAAAAATCCAAAAAGCATGATTTAGTTGGTACACATTTATAAACTCTTACATAATTTGACATGTGATTTTATTTTAAAATTGAAAAATGAAAAAGCAAAGAATAACCTTCTTTCGTATTCTAGAACACAAAGAATTTAATATTTTGTTTATACGAACTACTATAAATATGTGAACCAATAGAGTTATGTTGCAATTTGTTAGAAAATAACTACTATAAATATTTGAACTAATACACTCTTATCATGATGAACAAAAAAAATTACAATTTTTTTTATGGTTACTAGATTATTCGTAAAAATGATTGTTTGTTAAGTCAAAACCATAGTCATAATAACCTATTCGTGTAAGATGTTCCTATACTTTATGATTAATGAAATATATCAACATAATTCATTGATATGCTACAGTGATTCACAACAATTTCATGTATTTAAGAATATCACGAGACACCAATGGTCACCAATTTTTTTTTGTATCTACCGAATTATGGTTATATGGCTTAAATATGTTCGTGCCCAATTGGTACATTTTCATGCATATTAAAATGATATCATTATCTTTTCTTTTATACTATTCCAATTTCTTTCTATTTTATTTTTATACGTGATTAGATTTTCTTCCATGCTCAATTATAAAACACATTGTCTTTACTTTTTTCTGGTGTACTTATAATTCATTTCTTTTCTCTTTTTATTGGTTGACACAAGCTCCTTTCTTTTTCCTGCATGAGTGTAGATGTGCAACTTTGAGACATGTTCAGGTGCATAGCACCTAAATTAAGCAAGATTTTAAACGAATCTTAAGCTATT
Organism: Linum tenue; assembly: GCA_946122785.1. Classification (NCBI taxonomy): domain Eukaryota; kingdom Viridiplantae; phylum Streptophyta; class Magnoliopsida; order Malpighiales; family Linaceae; genus Linum; species Linum tenue. The sequence goes on from CAMGYJ010000003.1 coordinate 4,915,141, forward strand.
AGATATATATAATGGTTGAGATGTAAATAACTATTTTAATCCTTACTTAATGTGACACCCTAATACATATATTACTATTGGTGGCTTCCATCGTACCTTGGTTATAATCTAGGACTTACCCTGAGTAAGAAAATGCAATCCTTGATGAGTGAACCCTAGGTCTTAGATACCTAAATTATAGAGCCTAACCCCTAAGATTGTGCACGTAATTTTTGCATATATTTCGACGAATCATTACCGTCGAATTTTGTTTGTAATTAAATTGATTATAGTGTATGAGATTTTTATAGAATCAAGACCTGTATTTTAATCTTTAACGGTTTGGGAATAGTACCTGATGCCAAACTCCGGTAAATTCAAGGTTTAGATATCATTTTCTTACTACTCAAGGTACGTCATACCTTTGATTTTACCCAAGGTACGATAGAACCACCCATTACTATTACTATTTTTAGTAACCAGTTATACTCGCTTGATAAACCCACTCATAAGATACGCCCGATATGCTATATCTCATTCAGTCAAATAAACATGATCCATTCATCACCACATGCCATAAACATGCATCATCTCAAACTCAAGGAATTCATATATTCACAACATAAGGACCATCAAACAGTCTCTTGATAACTCATTGTATAAATATGTATTCACCAAGTATCAGATCATACTGGCATCACCATGTAACCCTGTCCCAACATAACGAAATATCACACCATCTAATGGTAAATCATTGAATAAAACACCATAGAAAACCATCATCTAACCATCATCATGACATGCAAATTTCGTATATCACATCATAGGAAGTTATCACTTAACCACATCATAAGTAATCTTCATACAAGGATTCAATCACATGCATGGTTAGGTTGATTCAGTGTCCCTTTACTTCTTAATTTGCCAAGTTATACACTTCCCGGGTAGTACACTAGATGTCCTGTATACCATCACGGATCGTACCTATATTGGTGTCTTGTAAATCCAGTGCGGGATCATACCCTGACCGATATCCTATATAATATCACTAGACGTACCCGGACCAATGTCCTGATGTAAAACCAACGCGGGATCATACCTTGACTGATGTCCTGTAAATTCATCTATTGTACTGATTGCACAACAGAGCGCCTTTATATTTGTATTAAGTTATCAAACAATTCCAATTACAGTCAGACACACAGTTAATATTGGATGTTACTGTGAAACGAAGCCAAAGTGTCTCTAAAACTAACATTTTGTTTTGATATAATTCATAAGATGTTGAAGGTAATATAAAAGCATAGCAACATAGTTTGGTTGTACTGTAATATAATGGTGGAAAAGGCAAGCGAACACTTGAGGTGTAATATACACCTTCGTTCACATCTATTAGTTGTACTTTAATATATTTTGTCAAATAAGAATCATTGGTTATTATTTTTGCATTAAATGCATAGTATGATTAGGATTAGAGAATTACAGACTGAAGTTCACTCATTAGAGACTATGGTATAGTATCATGTCCAAACTCCGTTAATACATGATTTAAATAGCAAAACTCGATAGGAGTACGGTAAGGTGGCGTACGCTAGCTTAAACCACTTACAACTTATGAAGTTGAAAATGGTTTGTGAATCAAAGATCAGATGGTCATGAAATTTTTTTCAAGCAGTGATGAAGTCACAACGTTGTTTGGCATTATTGTTGATCATGATTAAAACCTGTATCATATTAGATGAAACACGGATAATAAATAACAATAATAAATAAATATGAAAAGTAGGAATCCAATACCATTGAAAAAATTACAGATAATAGAAGAAAAAGTACACACAGATGAAACTCGCCGCCCATCGGGCGGGGACAAAACTAGTAATATATGGATTAGATCAAACATTTTCTTGCATCACATTCAAATGTAGTTAAGGTTACCATAATGATGAGGGATTTTTCTTGCTATATTTCTTGCATCAAATGTAATTAAGATTTATCGTAGAAAAATGTAATTAAGATTACCATAATGATGAATGATGAGGGGTTTCCTTGCAAAATTAAAATTAAAGTATGAATAACAATGAGTGATGTAAGGAGGAATTTAACTTGAATCAGAAAAGAAATAAAATCTTACCATCTCAATGGATAAAAAAAAATCAATGGATCAAAACCTGCCCAAAGCATTATATCAGCCGTATCGTCGGTCGATGCGGCTGGTTGATGCCTAGTAGAAAGCCACAACCGGTCATCCCGCTCCTGCCTCGATTTATGATGTCGGCGAGGCAATTCGGTGTCCTCTCTGTCACCTTTCGGCTATTAGCGTCAGTGCGAGGCTTTATTAGCATAATATGGGTTCTCGCACACCTGGTTTTCTGAATCTTAATCGTCGAGGTGAATGGCGATGGTGGAGCTTTGTTCATGGTGGCGTTCGCCTCACCCATCGGTTTCGACCTATTGGGCTCACCATCAACCTTCATCTTCAGCTTGCTTGACTCTTCCCGCAATACCCTACACATGAATTGTCGGGAAGAAAGATTAGCGATAACCGAGGCGCAGACATGAACTTGCCTCTTTCTTAACCTCGGTCTAAAATTTGCGGTGTCTTTCTAGATGGCAGACTCAAGATAAGGTGGATGGCAACGACCGACACCCTTCGTATCTCTTTGCTGCAATTGTCTTGTTCATGTTGTTGTCGTTCTTTCTCATAACACTTCTTTCAAAATCACCAGCTTGTAAGACAATCACATGCTACTCGCTCCTCGCTACCTTCCATCTTCATCCTCCTGAGTGACCAGCATTCTTGCGGCTTCAATTGCTCCAGGATTGAGATAGGATTACTAGTAATGGGGAAAACACATACGACTTTGGATGAAGTAGTGAACATCAGCTTTGGCGCAACTCCAGCCTTGGTCGTCACGAGATCATTCTCTCTTGGGACGACGACGTTCTTGTAGATGAAGGTTCAATGTGGAGCAAAGGTTTTCTCGATCCGACTTTTGCAACAACCCTTTCTTCTTCGGCTGGTAATGGTTGATGGTAACAGCAATGGCAAGGGTGGCTGTTGGAGTGGCGGCGACCGTTGGTGGAGCTGGCAGAACGGTAGTGACCAATGTCACGCGCAGCTCCTACTCGATCTTCACAACAACAGTTTTTGGTGGTGTTGGTGTTGGCGTTTCTTTTTTGTCAGACGGCTCCCCCGTCAAGGGCTCATCAACCTTCATCTTTATCTCGACTAGTAACGCCCCATCCTAGTTATTTTTTAGCATAGCTAAGGCTTGGATGAACTTGGCGTTCAACCTTCCAAAAAATTAGTCGAATTCCATGATTGAGAGTTCAAAGCTTGACACAACTCTGGTACGGATGCCTACAATACAGGGAAGGAAAAAAGAGACCACACAGTTTCGTCCACCCAGAGACCACAATGCTTCTCGGTAGGAGCCACGTCAAGGGTTCAGCGAGAAAGGTGAGGGGACAATAAATAAGGAATGAAGGAAAGTGAGAGAGAAGCAAAAATCAGCATGCATCCGCATTCGGTGCGATTCCCATCGCAAACAACCCTCCGTCAGAGAGAGTCGCCGAAAGCGATAAAAAAACGTGCCTAAATCAGATTTGCCCACTGACAAGGAAAGAAAGGAATCCAGGCAGGCACACACCAGGGGAGCAGCCAATCAGAGGCCAATGAACAGAGAAACTCAGTCCAAATGAACAGTCATTTGTGTCCGTGTGTACCGGGAATGGCTGTTTGGTCCATTAACTCTTCTTAATATGAATAGTATATGATATTAATGATTTTTTACATTTATATATATATACTTTGTTAAATTGATATAAACCGGTACAAATCAATTATATCATCAATCAAACCATTTCATTTGCTAAACTGTGGTAACGGTATAAACTCGTTTGACAACACATAGTGAGCGAGCAAGAAATGAGTCGGTTGTCTTTCGCACTCCAAAAGTAACGCAGTTAATGTTAGTTAGTATCCATGCCTGCCATGGAAATGGCTTCAGTGTCTGCTTCTTTTTCAATTCTTGACGCCCTCAGGTCCCCCGGCGCCGACGCTAGCATAAATTATGCCCAAGTCCCACAACGTAGCTTCATCAGTTTCTATTTGGCTCCTTCATTTTCCTTTCCTTTCCAGAGTTTGGCGGGTAAATATCTAAAGCCACCCAACCGGTTCACTGCTTTAAGCAATTCACCCTTCGCCTCAACTCTTCCGGAGCAAAACCCATCTCCGGAGCTTGCTGTTCTCCTTGAAGTTGATGGGTATCTCCCATTTTATTGTTTTTTTATTGCGCCTTGTGTTAAATTGTTTCCCCACTACGGCGTCTTTGAAATCTCTCGTGTTTCTTGCAGGGTCCTTATGGACGCATATCGCTTGGGAAATCGCCAAGCTTTCAACGTAGGTGAGGTTATTTCTTCGTTCACTGTTAACTTCAGTTGAACTTGAAGTGAACTCTTTGGAAATTTAAATTGTTTTCTGAGTTGCCAATTTCCGTCCCTTCTTTTCTTATCAGCATTTCGGAAGCTTGGACTTGACTGTGCAAATTGGACTAAACCTATCTACATGCGAAAAAGTTAAAATGCTAACTGGGTGTTTTGTTAGTAGATACTAACACGGTCCAGATGCAATCCAAGGGGCCCAGCCGTGATCCGATGGACGAGAGGGACGAGCTCACTTAAGTGAGCTGTGGTGGAGTGGTAATGGACTTCTTCTTCCAAGTCGAGCCAAAGGAAGAAGCTAGTGGAGTAGCTGCGGGTCCACTACCTTTTTGGGCAGGATTTGAGAGAAGCAACCTAGAGAAGAGAGAAGTGACAGAAAAAGTGGAAAGAGAAAAAGAGAATTAATTGAAGGGAAATGAGAAGTGACAAAAAAAAATGGAAAGAAAAGTGAGAAATAATTGGAGAGAGGAGAGAGATGATGAAAAATGGAAATAAAAAAAGAGAAAAATAATTGAAAGGAAGAGAGAAGTGACAACAAGTGGAAAGAAAAAAAAGAGTTGGGAAATTTATTTTTGGACCACTTTTTTTCTCTCTCAATTTCTCTCTCTTTTCTTTTTATATTTATGTGGTTAGATATTAGTCTGGGCGGTATGAACATTTATTTTTGAACGAACTTATATTATACTAGTTTTGTGCCCGTCCGATGGGCGGTGTGTTTCATTTGTATGTATTTTTTGTCATTATTTTCAATGACGTCGGTCTTTCACTTATTTTAATATTTATTCTTCGAGTTTCGTATGATAGGAGTGCTGAGTTTCATATGATAGGAGTGTCGCTACATTTGGTGCATGTTTGACCATGATAAACAATAATGTCAAATCTATGAGTCACGAGTCACGACTTCATCGCCACGTGGAAGATCACATTCATTTATTTGATTGACAAAAAAATTTCAACTTCATGAGTTAGTACATGGTCTTTCATTGATTTTATCTTTTATGCATTTATATATTTAAGCCAAATGTTAAAAAGCATATGACATATCCTTCAACTTGGTGACAACTTTACGTATAGAGTTTAAATTATCATATTTCATGACTGAATAGAGTGAACTTTGAACTTATTTCTCCATCTCACGAATGTATAACTCATCACGCACGATTTGTATCTTACATTTCAGTAGAGTCTCAAATCAATGATAAATTATCCATAATTAAAATTAAGTATAACATGCCCTCATCATTCAAACTATGATCAATCTGACTACCCATATGACTAAATATTAAGATATCATCACAGTTCTTAATACACTCTCGATAATGTTTTGGAACTTTGTTGTTTGATGATACTAAAACTTTAAGAATTTTATGGGGCTCTCTAGTGGCTGAAAGTTCGCCTTAATTACTTTCTTCCAACAAAGTAAGACTTTGGGAGTGGCATTTAATTCTTTTTTAAATTTACTTTTTATCTTAGACATTAGAGCCACATGACATTGACATTTACTTGAAGGAGGTTCAAGTGAAAGATTGACATGTCTGATAACTAAACACCCGATAAATAAAAATGATTTAAATTAACAAAAATTATCAGACAATTGCATCTCATAAGCATATAATCAAGGTATAGTTGCAGTCCTACACCCCAAACTATACAATCATAGTTCTATTTTACCTTTAAATTTTTATAAATGATATAAAAATTAAATGTTAGTTATTAAAACACTCTAAATCCGCTTCATATTACCATCCAATATTAGTTCAGTAACCAACCACCCAAAAAAGAAGGGTACTAACAGTAACTGTAATGTTCCTCCTTATAGTCGAGTTTCTTATAGACATTTTAACAAACACATCACATAACTTAGATAGTGACAAACATACAATAATTGTTGTATTTTGACTGAAAAATGAAGCTTTGCTATTGGAAATCTATTGGAGAGGTTAGATCGTGCAAATCCAACGGAGGTTGGGAATGATGGCCTCTTGAGCGAAGTTTAAGTACAAAATTCTACAAATATATGGCAACTCAGGATGTTTGAATGATCCCCGTGTCAACAATGAAGTAGAAGCAAATTGCTGAGGGTAATCAAATTTTAATGGATTTACGAACAAAAGAGATCTTAACATAGTGGAAATACATATGACTATAGATATTTGTTGGAGGAAAAATGTGACAGAGAAAATTTATATTTTCTGAACAATAGTAGGATGAGAGAAGTAAAAATATATGCAAATTTTCTTTAATTTTTGGAAGACAAATGTTCATTGTTATTTAGATTGTCGGGAGTAGTTTAGGTGCATAGCCCCAAATCTATGCACAATGCAAACCACCACCTTTCTCCATTAACTTTTAATACACTCTATATGCACAATTACTTATACAACACTAATTGATACTACTAAATAAAATTTGTCATGTATTTCATATGTGTATGATCCACAATACAAAAATTCAAATGTGTAAGTCGACACCAATCAAAGAACACTCAAAAGAGTTGTTGTAAAACCCAAATTACATATTCTTTCCATAACTTATATATTGTTGTTTATTTAGTTTGTAATACCAGAAGACTACTATGTGTCTATTATTATTTTATGCTCACGTTTAAGGTGGGTAATAGTTTTGGAAATTCCTACACTACGTTGACGTCAGGTAACTGAAATTTTTTTACCCTACTATAGCAGGTTTTATAGGTCGTATTACGTAAAATACAATAGACATTACGCAATGATTATGTAATGTATACTTTTCTTACGTAACAATTGTAACATGTTATTACATAACCGTACGTGATGGATTATACTTTTACGTAATGAATATTAACCTTGTGTTACGTAAATTGTGAAGCCATTGTGGAAGCCTTATGTAACGCTCCAAATTTAACTGCTACATAACAAATAGATGTCTTTTGTAATCTTTACGTAATGAATGTGTACGGTGCATAACAATTGTACAATGTCACCATGAAAGGCTTACTTAATTGACGGTCCTTTTACATAATGAAAATTAACACTGCATAATACGTATAATTTAACTGTTACGTAAAAAATAACTGTGATCCATAACCTTTACATAATGGGTATTGAGTACAATAATTAAACGAAAATTAAACCATATTAAAAGTTGTGTTAAGTTTGGTACTCATGTGGAATAATGGACAAATTCTTTTTGGTGGAAACAAAAATATGCTTCCTTTCTTATGTATACTCTCTTTCTTCCTTTTCTAATTAGTAATTATTCAACTTTCTTCTATAAGAGAATTGGGTCGTTCCTGCACAGTCCCAAAAAGGGAACTTAAGTTGCTAGGAGAGGAAGAAAGCAATTAACAAATTACATTGGACTCGGCTATGAGGAGTAAATGCCCAGAGATATCTAATATATTGAATGGAGAAAACCATTGAATTAAATGCATCATTTTATTAAAGATTAGCGAGTAACTGTGGGATGAGTAAAAGCTGATGTGGCATAAGCTTGATTTACGAATCTTAAACTATTGGATATATGATGGTTGATATGTAAATAACTATTTTAATACTTACTTAATATGACACCCTAATACATATATTACTATTACTGTTTTTAGTAACCAGTTATACTCGCCGGACAACCTAACTCATAAGATAATGATCTATATCTTCTCCGTTACCTTTAAGATTATAGTTCAAAATGACTTATTGTCCTTCCCATTGACCATGGCAGAACATGGAGTATTCAGTTTTCCGTCACCCACCTCTCAAGCCTTCTGCCTTAACTTAACTGTCAAGATACATGCGATATGCTATATCTTATTCAGTCAAATAAACATCCATTCATCACCACATGCCATATCACATTCATCATCTCAAACTCAAAGAATTCATACATCACAACATAAGGACCATCACTCAGTCTCTTGATAACTCAATGTTTAAACATGTATGCATCAAATATCACATCATACGGGCATTACCATGTAACCCCTGTCCCAACATAGCAAAACATCATATCATCCAATCTTAAATCATTGTATAAAACACCATAGAAAACCATTATCATCGACATGCACATTTCATATATCACATCATAGAAAGTCATCACTTAACCACATCATAAGTAATATTTATACAATGATTCAATCACATGCATGGTTAGGTTCATTGCATTTTACATCTTAATTTGCCAAGTCATACATTCCTTAGGTAGTATAGTAGATGTCATGCATACCACCACAGATCGTAACTAGACTGGTGTCCTATAAATCCACTGTGGATCATACCCTAACCGATGTCATGTATACCAGGGTGGGATGTACCTGGACCGGTGTCCTATAAAATCAACGCAGGATCATATCATGACGATGTCCTGTAAATTCAGTTACTATACTGCCTGCACAACATAGCGCCTTTATGTTTGTATTAAGTCACACAATTCCAGTTACAGTCAGTCACATATTTAATATTGGATGATAATGTGAAGTGAAGACAAAGTGTCTCAATAACTAACATTTGCTTTGATATCATTCGTACAATGTTGAAGGTAAGAAGCATAGCAGAATAGTTTTGTTGTACTTTGATATAATGGTGAAAAAGGCTAGCGTACACTCGAGGTGTAATATGCACCTTCATTCATACCTATTATTTGTATGTTAATATATTTTGACAAATAAGAATCGATGGGTATTATTTTTCATTAAATGAATCGTACGATTTGGATTAGAGAGTTAGAGACCGTGGTTCACCTATTAGAGAATATGGTATAGCATCATGTGCCAAACTTCGTTAATACATGGTCTAAATACCAACTCTATAGGAGTTCGGTAAGGTGGCGTACACGAGTTTAAACCATGTACAACTTATGAAGTTGACAATTGTTGGTCCAAGCGGCGATGAAGTTACAGCGTTGTTTGACTTTATTGTTAATCATCATTAAAACATAGAGTAACAATAACAAATAATTATGAAAATTAGGAATATGATACCATTAAAAAAATAACAAATGATAAAAGGAAAAATACAAACAGGCACAAAACTAGTAAAGAGTTTAGAAATTTTAAAACCCGACTATAAGCGCATGTGACTGGCGGGCGGGGCGAGGCGAGGCCAGGAGTAATTAGGCCCAATAATTACGAACATGGGCCAAATAAACTCATTGGCCGAGAAGATTAGGTAAACCAACCTCCAGCCAGATCGGTGCCAATTACCATACTACCCCTACTCTGGTAACGTCGATCATTGGGCGAAAGGTAATTTGAGGATCCTTCATCCTCCTCCTTACAAAAACCCTAAAGACTCATTCGCCTGCCTCCTCCAACATCTGCGTGCGAAACCTAGCAGCAGCAGCCGCCTCAGCCTCAGCCGCTATCCTTGCTCTTCTTCGTTGAGTCTCCTCTAAGCTTCTTAAGGTTCGTTCTTTCTTGAAGCTCTGCTTTGCTTCTTTCCACTCACGTTCCTTTTTGTATCTCTGTTCAAGCTTCCAACGTCCACCGATCCTTTTCTTCATTATTGTTGTGGCTATGGTGGATCGTGAAGCTCTGTGTTGTTGAGCGGAGTTTTTACTTCGACTTGCCTGTTGGTTGGTTGTCTGATGATGAAACCTGTAGAGAGATCGATCGATAGGTTTTTGCTGAGTGATGTTTGATGATTGCTTGTAAAACTCCGGATTTCGTGTTCGCCTTCCAGGAATCGATATTATATGGACAGATTGTTTGTGCTCGGATTTGAACGAATCTGGTGGTGGTTGGAGTACGGTCGCATTCTCTGAGGAATTGGTTTCTAATTGTCTTTGGGTGCGATTTGCACTATTCTGTTAGTGGTTGGATTATGGTCTTAGCTGATGCTGATTCCCCCATTTGAGTTTAGTTTGCGATAACTATGAGTTGAGTTACTTAAACTAGAAAACTAGGGCATGCTAATTTCAAATGATGAATTTGGTGGCATCTGTAACTATGATCATCATGCTCTGCGATTTGTAATATACCAATTGTGTTAGGTTGTCTACCGCACTTAAGCTGGTCATTTAGGTTTGTTTCATCTGTTGAGCCAATTGAATTTGCTGCTTGTGACATTGGTAGCATAGATCCAACACTATGGTGCCTATTGATATGATAGCTGATGTCCTGTAAATATCATCATCCTGTGTTAATAACTCTTCACGCAGTGGTATCCTCGTTAACTCTACTACCATTTTGTAACTTGTGCAGCAGGATGGACTCTCAGACCAAGCACGCTTTGGTTGTGAAGGTGATGGGCCGTACTGGATCCAGGGGGCAGGTGACTCAGGTCAGAGTCAAGTTCATGGACGACCCCAACCGCTTCATCATGAGGAATGTCAAGGGTCCAGTGAGAGAAGGCGACATCCTCACCTTGCTCGAGTCTGAGAGAGAGGCCAGGAGGCTTCGTTGAGATCTTACCCTTCTGTTTTTACCCGGCCCGTTGGCCGGAAAATTTCATTTCATCATTTATAGAAATTAATTTATCTATATGTTTAAATTTTTTTTTAATCTTCTAACTTTTTTATGCTCACACTTCATAAGTGAGTATGTTATATGTTCATATTAAAAATTCTCAATATTTAGCACACCCACCTATGATGTTCATAGGTTTCGATTCTCCAATCATAAATCACATTTTAAAGGTTTACCATGTCACATTTAAAATATATACAAAAGTTTGTCAACCAAGCCATTCAAATTTCTAATATTATAAAGGCAAAATACACTTGCATAGCCAAAACTTTCACGTTTGTGCCAATAATAGCCAAATTTGGAGAAATACCACTTATAGCCACTTCCGTCCAATTCTTTAACGCTGTTACCGTTAAATCTGAATGGACAAACAGAGCAGCTGACGTGGTGAGCTTTGATTTTCAATTTCACGTGTAATTGTCCACGTAGATAATAATTAACTAAAAAAAATTAATAGACCAAAAGAAAAAAGCCCTCATCGTTAAATGAAAATAAATTTACGAAAAACAAATTATTAAAAGAAAAAACATTTAACAAAAAAACTTAACCTCTCTCTCCTCCCACCACTCAATTCTCTCTCTCTCCCCCGTTGAAATCCCTTTCTTCCTCTCTTCCAACAAATCTCTTTCTTCCTCTTTCAAATCTAAACGTCGGAAAACATAGAGATTCATTCGTCCCAATTCCCAGTGATAGCATCGTATTTGCACGTGTTTTCACTCTGGTTTCCTGTCCATTTTGGCTCGAATTGATTGTTCCTTGGCCTATTTTATGCTAGGTTGTGTTGTTTTGTCGTATTTCAGGTCCTAGCAAGTAAGGAGGTGCATAGGCGCAAGTTTCGGGTCATTTGGAGGTCAGATGGCGATTCACAGAAGGAATTACGAGCAGCTCTGCCAAATTACGACCATAATTGGTCAGGGCATGCCCGTAAAACAATTGCCGAGCCTTTTCCCCAGAATTTCCTCTCAGTGCTAAAATTACGGGCAAGCCTCCATGTAAATTACGACCGTAATTACCAAATTACTGGCGGTAATTGGGAAATTACGGGCGTATCTCCTCCCCCTTCAGCTTAATTGAAACGTGCGTTTTGGGGCGAATTACGGACAGGGCGTGATTACGGCCGTAATTCAGCCCGTAATTCGCCCAGAGTCGGGTTTTTGGAGGCAGATTCGAGCCAAGAAAGAGGTATTCGAGTTTCTGGAGCAAAAACAGAGTTTTAGAGAGAGAAAGAGCGAAGAACAAATCCTAGGAGCTATTTTGGAGTGGATTTCTCATCATTTAAGCCCAGATTGCGTCCTTAAGAGTGAAGATTGATATCCCAGAGCAGATTTTCCTCATCTTTATGAGTATGACTACTCTGATTTCTGTTTTCCTTTCTCTCTCTATGGAGTAGAACCCTTCTCTCACTTGGATATGAAGAACCCTAGTTCCTTGTGTTAGGGATTTGATTGTAATGACTTGGGATGATATTACTGTTTGATTTTAATCGAATGATGCATGTTTATTGAATTGATTGAAGTCTGATCAGCTTTTCTTGATTTCTGCTGCAACCTGAGATAGATAGAATCTGATTAGGTTGTTAGAGCCTCTTCATTCGATAGTAGGAGATTGGCTATACGAGAGTTAGCCAGTTTACTGCTTTGTACTGGAATTCAATTCCAGTAGTGGAGTTCTGTGCTTATTGCTTCAGCTTTCTATCCCGGTGAAGACTAGTCATCTGCCGGGTAGTTAGACTGAGAGGGCTTGGTCAGCTTAAGAGATTCCAAGCTACTGTCGGATCTTCCGCAGTCTAATCAACAGTAAATCAACCCAGGGGAATTACAATTGAGCCTAACTAAGGGGCTAGGGGGACTCAATCCCGAGTGACTCTTACCTGCTTTTGAAAACCGAACCATTTCCTGCTTTATTACTGCTTTTGCTTTAAACAACAATCAATCGAATTAGTTGGCTAGATAATAGATAATCACGGAGTAAGCAGTAGATCTAGACCCCGGGTTGATAATAGAACTTGCCTGTTACTGCATTCCGGGACTGCGATTACACTTGGTCGCAGTTTGGTGTTGTGTTTTGGCGTGTCAAGTTTTTGGCGCCGTTGCCGGGGAACCCTCTAGGTTATTGGGGAAACGTGAGAATTTGTTACTCTAGCTTTTTATTTACTGCATTTTATCCCTTCCACCTGTGTGCCTTCACGGGTTGCTTCTGCTGATTGTGTGCAGGTAGTGCATGACCCGTAGCCAGTCGGGAGAACTACTACCATTAGACCAGGAGCTTGAACGAACTTGCAGGAACTTCAAGCGGGCTCTAAAGGCGCGAGTGGCTACGGAGGAGGAGCTATCACAGCTGCAGTTAGAAGAAGAAGAAGAAGAGATGGCTGATCCAGAGAACCGTGATGTGATCCCCGAGGAGCAGACCATGGGATCCTACTGGACCGCTAGGACTGCGGACATGAGGTCACCCATTCAACACCCTCATGTCCCAGCCAACAACTTTGAGGTGAGCACCTCAGTAATCACTATGCTGCGCGGTTCAGTGGTGTTCCGTGGTAAGGAGGGAGAGTGCCCTCGATCACATCTCAGGCGATTCCACGAGCTCATCGATGGAATCAAGATCAATGGGGTACCAGCAGATGCCATCCAGCTGAGGTACTTCCCATTTACTCTGGAGGGGCAAGCCAAGGAGTGGCTAGACACTCGACCTCCGGGCTCCATCACCACGTTCGCCAACCTGGCGGACAAGTTCCTCACCCGCTACCATCCTCCATCCAAGACAGCTGACCTGCAGAAGCAAATTACACATTTTGCTCAGGATGAGGATGAGACCATCAGGGATGCTTGGGAGAGGTACACCAGTCTCTTTCTCAGGTGTCCCAATCATGGTTTCAATGATGCATTCAAGGTGGGCACCTTCTATCACGCCCTCTTCCCGGAGGACAAGCAGCTGATTGATTCGGTTTGTGGCGGGAACATGCTGACAAAAATCCCGCCACAGCTGAATCAACTCTTTGAGGAGATGGCGGAGAACGGGTACGACTGGGGCACTGCCAGGAGATCGAGACGAGCACCAGGACGGGGTGTGCATGCTGTGGGCACCCAGTCATCTGATTTGGTGCAGGTGGTGTCGAAGCTGGTTTCAGCTATCGATCGTTCTGGTTTGATTGCAGGTTCAGGACAGCCGCAGGCGATGCACTGCCAGTGGTGTGAGAGCTCTCATCACACCGTGGAGGACTATCAGGCGATGAGGGAGTCGTCTACTCCCCAGGAGCAGGTGGACTTCATCGGGAATGCCAGGCGCTTTGACCCCTACAGCAACACCTATAACGAGGGGTGGCGCCAGCATCCTAACTTTTCTTGGGCTGGGCCAAATCCCAGACCACCAGCTCCCCAGGGACCACCCGGTTTTCAGAGGCCTCCATACCAGCCCAAACAGGGGCAATTTCAGCAGCCACAGCAGCCACTCTACCCGCCCAGACAGGGGCCAGTTCCACCTCAGTCGCAGGCACGACCATTTCAGCAGGCAGGGGCAGCACCTGCAGCCCCAGTACAGAGTGACCCGATGGCGGAACTGAGAGATCTGGTGGGTTCTCTGGCCACCTCCAGTGCCAATAAATTCAATAACATTGAGCAGTTCATGGAGAAAGCTTCAGGCAAGTTCTTGGAGCTAGAAGCTGGTCAGAGAAACACACAGGCTGTGCTGCGAGATATACAGACCCAGCTTGGGAGTGTTGCCCAGGCTGTTGCTCGGAGGACTCCGGGCACCTTGCCTGGTCAGACCATCCCTCACCCGCAGGACCCGGATGCCAACTTGAGTGCCATCACAACCAGGAGTGGCAAGGTGACTGCCGATCCACCTGTTCAGGCAGAGGAGAGAGAGACCCCTGCCTCATCACTTCCAGCTAATCAGGAAAAAATAGAGAAGGAGGTTGAGGTGCCTGCTCCTAAACCACAACCAGTGGTGAAGGAGTATGTACCCCAGCTTCCCTTTCCTACTCGGTTGCACAAGGACCGACTGGAGACTGAGTTTGCCAAATTCATGGCAATGCTGAAGCAGGTAAACATTAGCATGCCCTTCGTGGAGGCATTATCGAAGATGCCCAAGTATGCCAAGTTCATGAAGGATCTCCTCACCAACAAGAGGAAGTTTGGGGAGCTGTCAACGGTGATGCTAAACGAGGAGTGTTCTGCCATCCTGCAGAACAAACTACCCGAGAAGCGAAAAGACCCAGGGAGTTTCACTATCCCTTGCATGATTGGTAGTTTGCATGCAGGGAAGTCCTTGGCGGATTTAGGCGCTAGCATAAATGTCATGCCATATTCACTGTTTAAGAAGCTAGGCCTAGGTGAACCCAGTAATACTAGGATGAGCATCCAGCTTGCTGATAGATCCATTGTGCATCCTAGGGGTATAGCAGAGGACTTGATAGTCGCAGTAGGGCCATTTTCATATCCTATTGATTTTGTGATGTTGGACATAAATGAGGATGTTGATGTGCCATTGATACTGGGTAGACCTTTTCTCGCCACCGCCAAGGCGCTGATTGATGTTAATGATGGAAAACTGATTTTAAGAGCTGGGGGTGAACAAATCACCTTCTCTGTTTCTGATAATATGAAACACCCCCAGCTCCATGATGATTTAGATTACTGTGATGTTGTTGCTGATTTTGAGACCGCACTCGCCATCACGAGTGCGGGTACTGATGATTTCCTTGAGCGTTGTCTTTTGCTAGGGGAACAGGCATCACAGGATATGCGGCTGGAGGAGCAGCTTGCGGAGCTGGACGAGGCTGCGAGCGAGGGGCGAGAGATACCATTCAAGCCGATCCCCATCTCGCCCCGGCTCGCTACATCATTGGAGGAGCCACCAGAGTTGGAGCTTAAACCCCTCCCATCTCACCTGGAGTATGCTTTTCTCCGCGAGGGGAATAAGCTCCCCGTGATTATTAGCTCGGATCTGACACCCGAGCAGAAGAGTAGACTGGTGGCTCTACTGCAGAAGTATGTCCGGGCCAGGGCATGGAAGATCACCGACATCAGAGGCATTAGCCCATCCTTCTGCTCTCACAGAATCTTGATGGAGGATGAGGTTAAGCCAGTCAGGCAGCCACAGAGGAGGTTGTCTCCTAACTTGGAGGCAGTGGTCCGGGCAGAGATTGTGAAGCTCATGGATGCAGGGATCATCTTTGCTATATCTGATAGCAAGTGGGTCAGCCCCACTCAGGTGGTCCCGAAGAAAGGCGGGATGACTGTGGTCCCGAATGAGAAGAAGGAGTTGATCCCGATGCGGACCGTGACCGGCTGGAGAGTCTGCATCGATTACCGGCGCCTGAACGACGCCACCAGGAAAGATCATTTCCCCCTACCTTTCATTGATCAGATGCTTGAGAGGTTGGCTGGCCATGAGTTCTATTGCTTCCTGGATGGCATGTCTGGTTACTTCCAGATTCCTATTGCACCGGAGGATCAGGCGAAGACCACATTCACTTGCCCCTTCGGCACTTTTGCTTACCGGAGGATTCCATTTGGGCTGTGTAATGCACCGGCGACCTTCCAGAGATGCATGCTGGCGATCTTTGACCGACTGGTTGGAGAGATCATGGAAGTCTTCATGGATGATTTCTCGGTATATGGAGACTCCTTCACTCACTGTCTCCATAACCTGGAACTCGTTCTGAAGAGGTGCGAGGAGACTAATCTGGCACTCAGCTGGGAGAAGTGCCATTTCATGGTTCGTGAGGGTATTGTGCTCGGGCACAAGATCTCCAAGCAGGGGATTGAGGTAGATCACACGAAGATTGAGACGATCAGTCAGCTACCTCCTCCCGTCTCTGTGAAGGGGATTCGCAGCTTTCTGGGTCATGCAGGCTTTTACCGGCGCTTCATCAAAGATTTCGCGAAGATTACCCTGCCGTTGACCAAGCTGCTGGAGAAGGATGCACCATTCCAGTTCACTCCCGAGTGCACAGCTGCATTTGAGACTCTGAAGGAGAAGCTTACCCATGCCCCTATCATGGTGACTCCTGACTGGTCTCTCCCTTTTGAGCTGATGTGCGATGCGAGTGACTATGCTGTCGGAGCAGTTCTGGGTCAGAGACGCGAGAAGCACTTCCAGCCCATCTACTACGCGTCCAAGACCTTGAACGATGCACAGGAGAACTACACCACCACAGAGAAGGAGCTCCTCGCTGTGGTGTATGCGTTTGACAAGTTTCGACCCTATCTGGTGCTCTCTCATGTGGTGGTCTACACTGACCACTCGGCGATTCGTTACCTGATGAGCAAGGCTGATGCAAAGCCTAGGCTCATCCGATGGATCCTGCTGCTGCAGGAGTTTGATATCGAGATCCGGGACAAGAAAGGAGCCGAGAATGTTGCTGCAGATCATCTCTCACGGTTGGAAGCCCCTCCGGTGGACAACTTCGTGGAAGAGATCGACGACTCCTTCCCGGGTGAGCGATTGCTGGCGATGACACTGGTGGACAGCGTGGTCCCTTGGTATTCTGACTTTGCCAATTATCTGGTGGGCAAGCAGCTACCCAAGGGGATGGCTACTCATGCAAAGCGCAAGTTCTTCTCCGATCTGAAGCACTACTTCTGGGAGGATCCTTACCTCTTCAGAATCGGAGCCGATGGCGTAATCCGGCGCTGTGTCATGGAGCATGAGATGGGAGACATCCTGTCTCAATGCCACGAGGGACCTACTGGAGGTCATCATGGAGGAAACCGCACTACGTGGAAGGTGCTACAGTCGGGCTTCTATTGGCCCTCGCTCTTCAAAGATGCAGACACCTTCGCACGACAGTGCGACCGCTGCCAGAGGTCAGGTAACATTTCTGCTCGGGATGAGATGCCCCAACATATCTCTGTTATTTGTGAAATTTTTGATGTTTGGGGTATCGATTTCATGGGCCCATTCCCTCCATCTTTTGGCAATCTGTACATATTAGTTGCAGTGGACTACGTCTCGAGGTGGGCAGAAGCTCAAGCCATGCCCACCAATGATGCAAGACGGGTCTGCTCATTTCTGAAGCAGCTGTTCTCCCGGTTCGGGACACCTCGAGCCATTATTAGTGATAGAGGAACCCATTTTCAGGGGCAATTCACTAAACTCCTCTCTCGCTATGGCGTTAAGCATCAGGTGTCGGTGGCCTACCATCCCCAGTCAAATGGGCAAGCCGAGCTAACGAACCGGGAATTAAAACGGATAATTGAAAAGACGGTGGATCAGTCCCGCAAGGATTGGTCCACCAAGCTCGATGATGCTCTCTGGGCGTATAGGACTGCCTATAAAAACCCGATTGGCACTTCTCCCTATAGGCTTGTCTATGGGAAGGCGTGCCATTTGCCGGTAGAGCTAGAGCACAAGGCCTTCTGGGCCATTAACCTGCTAAACCTGGATTTGAGTGTTGCAGGTACAGAACGTAAGTTGCAGCTGCTGGAGTTGGAGGAGTGGCGTTACCACGCCTACGAGAACACCCTGCTCTACAAAGAGCGCACCAAGCGTCTCCACGACGCTAGGTTGAGGGGCCCGAAGGAGTTTCAGCCTTTCAGGTAGGTGATCATGTTCTGCTCTTCAATGCACGCCTGAAACTCTTTCCGGGCAAGCTCCGTTCGAGGTGGTCGGGACCCTTCACGGTCACCCAAGTTTTCCCGCACGGTGCGGTGGAGATCAGCAATGCTCAAACCGAGCCATTCAAGGTGAATGGCCACCTCCTCAAGTTGTATTTGGGAGGTGTTGTCGAGCGCGCAGAGCTGCTGATCAAGCTCGAGGACCCTTAGTTCCTCTACTGGCGTCTAGCTAAAAGACGGTAAAGAAGCGATTGTGGGGAGGCAACCCCACCACGGTTTGCATTTCTATCCTTTTTTCCTTTTAATTTTTGTTGTTTTCGAGTCTCTGAGTCTGTTTGGAGTCTTTCTGGAATGTTTCTCGTGCCCCGGATGGTCTATTTTGGTCTATGTTGGTGTATTTTTTGAACCGGGGCACGTTTGGGTTTGGTTGTTCGAAATTGCAGCTCAAAAACTGGAGAAAAAGGGCCCTCAGCGATGAAATTACGGGCATGGGGGGCCAAATTACGGTCGTAATTCCCCTGCCCCCTGCCCGTAATTAAGCCAGACCAGAAAAACAGCCTCGGCAGTAAAATTACGGGCAAGGGGGGAGAATTACGGCCGTAATTCTAATTACCCCTGCCCGTAATTCGATCAGAGGGGGCAGATTGCGCTCGGCCATAAAATTACGGGCAAGGCCAGGGCCGTAATCCTGCCCGTAATTACCCCCGAGACCAGTTTAAAAATCCATTCGGCCGCGTCCCCCCCTCTCTCCCCCATTTTTTCTGGTCAGTTTCTCTCTCCTCTCACCGGAAACTCGAACCACTCTCTTCTCCGGTGGTTTTCCGGCCATATCTCACTCACCGGAGGTCCAAATTGAATTCCGAGACCACCCCCGTGCTCCTCTCGTCGGCGCCCACAAGTCTATGCCAGTGGGGTTGAGTTTCGTGGTGGTTTGGGTCGCCGGAAAACCGCGACCCTTCGGTGTTCTTCCGGCCCGATCTCTCTCCTCGGACCTCCGATCGAGAAACCACGACCACCACCGTGTTCCTGGTACTTGGGGCTTCATTCCCCAAAGTTTTGGGTCAGCTTGGCTCCGGTGAAGTCGCAGGCGACGAAACTCCGGTGAGCCTCCCAGCGAGTTTCCCGGCGGTTTTTGTGGTCTCTCGGTCTTCCCTCACCTTCCCCACGATATCTTCTTGTGCCTCCAGGTGTGCTTCTCTATTTTTACTTGTCATTTGTGGAGGATTGATATTGTGGGTGTAGTGAAGAATTTCGGGACTTGGTTTATGCTTTAATTAATTCGGTAGGCCTACATTGTTGATTGCTTTGTTTGTTCATCTTTTGGTTGGCCTACCGAGTAACTTGAGTTGTGGTTGTCCCGCTTGGAGCCTAATTTGCTGTCCGGGTTTATAAGCCGAGGGCTCCAAGTGCGTTTGAGATTGTGTGAATGGTGAATAATTGTGATTGGCTTTGAATGTTTTTCCTCTCTCGGGGCCTAGTCCACTGTCCGAATTTCTGATTCGAGGGCCCCGGGTGAGGATGACTGTGACCTCACCATTGACGAATTTCCATGTATGTTGTTGGGTTTCTGCTGTTTTGTGGCTGCAGGAAAATGAACACGTACTTGAACCTGCTCGACGCCGACCAGAGGAAGACTTTGCGGGACATCCGACGCCTCAAAGTCGTTCAGCACCACTACCTCGACTTGAGGGTCTTCGAGGAGCTGGGTGCTCGCGAGACAATGGAGGCTGCCATCCGCGCCTTCTCTTGGCGCCGCCTCCTCTGCCTTGCTGAGCCGATTTATCAGGAGCTCCTCTGGGAGTTCTACTCCACCTTCGAGCATTTCCGGACCCACGCGGGCGCGCACGGCAACGCCATCCAGTTCCGACTCGGAGGGGAGTTTTACTCCCTTAGCTATGATGACTTTGGTCGGGCACTGGGGCTCCTCCCACCATTCCCCTGTCACCTGGCAATCGAGGAGCCCGACAGTCCCATCTTTCGGGACCAGCAGTTCTTCGAGAGGATCTGCCTCCCGGAGTTTGCAGGAGCTGTTTTCACACCGGGCCCCACCACGGCTACTCAGCTGCGACCAGAGTGGCGCATCATCAACCAGCTGCTGGGGAAATTCTACACCCCCAGCGAGGGCTCCACCAATCACCTTCAGCTCCGCACCCTGCATTGCCTACACTCCATGAGCCACGAGGTGGACAACCTCCATCTGTCCTCTCTCATCGCCAGGACCGTTGTCAAGGCTTCTCGGTGTAATCGACCCCTGGCGTGTGGGCCGGTGGTCACTGCCCTGGCGCGGTACTACAACATCGACCTCTCAGGGTTCACTCTCATCCAGCAAACGACGCCCTTCTCCAGGGACACCCTCCGGCGCCAGCTAATACTGGAGAGCGACGGGAACGTGACCTGGATCCGGGGCCTTCCTCGCCCTGTTCCTCGTGCACCAGAGGGTGAGGAGCTACCCGAGGCGAGTGATGCTGCAGCCCGTCGGACCACTCGTCGGACGAGGACTCGGCCCACCCCCTCTGCACCTGGCGACTCCACTTCCACTGTCGGCCCGTCTGCTGCGGCACCCACCACCTACATTGCCGAGCAGCTGGCAACCCTTTCCCGCCAGAACGAGCAGATCCTTGCTTGCCAGGAGCACATCAACGCCCGCCTCGACCGTGAGCGCGATGGTCGCCGCCGCATCATTTCAGCTCGGCATTACATGATGAGCTACTGGAACATGGATCCTGCTGCTGTGGGCTACCCTTGGGAGGCGTCCCCGGGGCATGAAGACTACTACCCGCCTCCCACTGGCGATGGAGGCGACGAGCTGTGATCTGGTTTTGCCAGCCCATCGAGTTGGGGCTTAGCTTTTGTCTATCTTTCCAGACTTAGACTCCGTATTGTGTTTGGTTTTTATTTCTTGTTCCCATTGTGTGGATTGTAGACTTGGAACTATGTTTTATTTCACCCAATGTGTGTGTTTTGTTGGTTCTAGCTCTGTGCCCGTCGGACTGGTCCTTGTCCAGTCCTCTGCTTTTGACTGGTCCGCCATCTAGTCCACGTTCCTGACCACTGTTTCACGGTAACATCGTTCCCCTTCCCTCGGCTCCATTGAGGACACTGTCGCATTTAAGTGTGGGGGGTTATTTGTATTTATTGGAACGTATATATGGGTGCTTGGAGCCTAGTCCGCTGTCCGAATCTTACGATTTGAGGGCTCCAAGTACTACTGTTTGATCATATTGGCACTGTGTTTTGATTGATGAATTGAATGGTTTTCGGATTAATGCATGACAACTTGTTGGTGACTAGGACAACCTATGATGAGGGCTGAGATGTGCAGTAGAACGATGTAGGGGTTCAGTTTTTCAACTGTTTGCTTACCAACTGTGACTTGATCTGATCACTTGTTCTTGACAGTCGTTTATGCATCTAGTTCAGGGTATCAGAATGTGAGATAGAGCATATAGGTAGCCATGTGAGATTTGAGCCTGCTCGTTTCTTTCTTGTGCGATAGATCCCTCTTCCATGATGTGTAGCATTCACGTTGTCATTAGCTAAGATGATGGGGGCATAGGATTAGCCCACGCCCAAAACTGACTGTCCTGATGTGTCATATCCCCTAGTCAGCCCCTTTGAGCCGTGTGTTATCCTTTCTTTTGGTCTATAACGAAAAAAATCACCCTTGTTGCATCTTTTAGGAGGTTCCACAGAGTGGTTGTTACATATTCTCTGCTGTTTCTGCTAAAGTTTATGTGAGTGTTGGAGGTAGTGCGTAAAAGTTGGGCAGATGTTTAAAATATGTGCAGAAGTGGTGGCTCTCTTAAGAAATGAAAAGAAAAATGAAAGAAAAACAAAGAAAGAATTGAAAGCAAAAGAGAGCCACTACCAAAAATCTGAGTAATGCCCATTAAGTAGTGTTTCTTAGCAGTCTGGCTTGGAAATGCTGATGTTTATGCCTCCTTCGCTCTTGTTCTCTTGAGATGTTGAGTATTGCAGAATAGCAGAAAGGAAATACCGGTTTGTTTGACTGTGATTGTGTGGGTTTGGAAATGTGGAACCTTGTGCTATGAATACTTCCACCACCTAAAAGGCCTTTTCCCCATGTCCAAGACCCTAGCCAGTCATTTGAACCTGTGTCTAAGACCTCCTGATTAGTTAGTGATGACATCCTATATGTGAACTCTAGCATTTAGAGGCTGCCATCATGGTGAAGAGATGTTAGGGATTGAGAGAAATAGCATGCGCATTTTTCGCATTAAATTGTCCTGACCCCACTGGTCGAGAGTGAGTGATTCATTTTCATATTCTTTATACTCTTGTACCACGGTGAGGACCTAGATTGCTCGGTCTCTGTTCTGATGTCTTGAGTTGGATGCATGAGTTGACTGTTTTGAGTGAGTGGTTGAGTCAAGTCTGGGTTGGTTGGTGAACAGAAGGGAAACTCTCCCGTTGCTTGATTTTGCTGCACTCGAATACCCTTTGTGGTGGTTGTCCAGGTTGCTATTGAAGTTGTTCATGTGTTGATGTTTGAAAACCAGTATGATTCACGGTTTCTGTGCCTTTATGACTTGTCCCCAATGTTTGTTGATTGAAATATGTGAGCTTACCTTGTGTAGTACTCGGTTTGCTTGGGGACAAGCAAACAGTTAAGTGTGGGGGAATTTGATAGCATCGTATTTGCACGTGTTTTCACTCTGGTTTCCTGTCCATTTTGGCTCGAATTGATTGTTCCTTGGCCTATTTTACGCTAGGTTGTGTTGTTTTGTCGTATTTCAGGTCCTAACAAGTAAGGAGGTGCATAGGCGCAAGTTTCGGGTCATTTGGAGGTCAAATGGCGATTCACAGAAGGAATTACGGGCAGCCCCTGCCAAATTACGACCGTAATTGGTCAGGGCATGCCCGTAAAACAATTGCCGAGCCTTTTCCCCAGAATTTCCTCTCGGTGCTAAAATTACGGGCAAGCCTCCATGTAAATTACGACCGTAATTATCAAATTACTGGCGGTAATTGGGAAATTACGGGCGTATCTCCTCCCCCTTCAGCTTAATTGAAACGTGCATTTTGGGGCGAATTACGGGCAGGACGTGATTACGGCCGTAATTCAGCCCGTAATTCGCCCAGAGTCGGGTTTTTGGAGGCAGATTCGAGCCAAGGAAGAGGTATTCGAGTTTCTGGAGCAAAAACAGAGTTTTAGAGAGAGAAAGAGCGAAGAACAAACCTTAGGAGCTATTTTGGAGTGGATTTCTCATCATTGAAGCCCAGATTGCGTCCTTAGGAGTGAAGATTGATATCCCAGAGCAGATTTTCCTCATCTTTATGAGTATGACTACTCTGATTTCTGTTTTCCTTTCTCTCTCTATGGAGTAGAACCCTTCTCTCACTTGGGTATGAAGAACCCTAGTTCCTTGTGTTAGGGATTTGATTGTAATGACTTGGGATGATATTACTGTTTGATTTTAATCGAATGATGCATGTTTATTGAATTGATTGAAGTCTGATCAGCTTTTCTTGATTTCTGCTGCAACCTGAGATAGATAGAATCTGATTAGGTTGTTAGAGCCTCTTCATTCGATAGTAGGAGATTGGCTATACGAGAGTTAGCCAGTTTACTGCTTTGTACTGGAATTCAATTCCAGTAGTGGAGTTTTGTGCTTATTGCTTCAGCTTTCTATCCCGGTGAAGACTAGTCGTCTGCCGGGTAGTTAGACTGAGAGGGCTTGGTCAGCTTAAGAGATTCCAAGCTACTGTCGGATCTTCCGCAGTCTAATCAACAGTAAATCAACCCAGGGGAATTACAATTGAACCTAACTAAGGGGCTAGGGGGACTCAATCCCGAGTGACTCTTACCTGCTTTTGAAAACCGAACCATTTCCTGCTTTCTTACTGCTTTTGCTTTAAACAACAATCAATCGAATTAGTTGGCTAGATAATAGATAATCACGGAGTAAGCAGTAGATCTAGACCTCGGGTTGATAATAGAACTTGCTTGTTACTGCATTCCTGGACTGCGATTACACTTGGTCGCAGTTTGGTGTTGTGTTTTGGCGTGTCACCCAGCGATTCCTCCTCGCCTCCTCCCGACCTCTCTCCGGAGCCTCCTCATCGTCTCTTTCCCTCTGCTGCACCACAGGCCGAAACAGAGCTAGCCATCGCAAAACGACGGTTCAAGCACTCAAGACGGGGCCTCCGAAACAGAGCTAGCCTCAATCCGCTTCTTCAATCCCAACTCCAAATCCATCGTCAATCGTTATCGCCTCCCGCCCCTTTTGCTGCGCCGTTCATATCTGCTTTCCAAGATAAGCGACTCGTTCGAGATGGTGCGCAAAACAAGACCCGGTGCTCAAAGGATTCGATTCAATCCCCTGGAAATCCTCGTTTCCAGAAGTCGAAGAAGGTGACCTGTTCTATGTCTTCGGCGACATTAATGAATTTACTTAACCCGAGGGTGGGGATGGATGGAGGTCGAGCAACGATCGGATTCTGAAGGGGAACGACTAATATTCCCCTTCTTTGTTGTTGTTGCCTTGTTCTCAGGGAATTCGAGACGTCATCGATCGTTGACCTTCGCAATCCATCCATTCCTTCCCGATGCAAAACCCAGAACCATCGATTGCTACTGGTGGAGAGATGGTTGGGAGAGGAGAGGAGGAAGAGAGGTGCAGTGGAGGAGGAAACGAAGAGAGAGAATGAATTTTATGGATTGGATTAGGGATTTTTTTGTTGGGGGCAGAAGGTGGATGGATGTGAGAGATGGAGGAGGAGAGCTTTCTGACTCTAAATTTTTCTTAAATTTAAAATATGACGTGTCGATTTCATGACATGTGAGTCTAGGTGGACATAATGTGTCGTATAGGTGGCAGCCACATAAGCATAATGTTCACTTAAACTAACGGAGTTAGAGACGGTGTTAAAATATTTGACGGAAATGGCTATATTTGTCACACAAGTTCAAAAAATGTGGCTATAAGTGGTATTTCTCCAAATTTGGCTATTATTGGCACAAACGTGAAAGTTTTGGTTATGCAAGTGTATTTTGCCTATTATATAACAATTCGTGATTCTCGAGTTAGGACAAACTCTCAAACAATTATTAAGAGTCCAGATTATTGGATAGAAATACTTGATTATTGGATAAAATGTGTTTATCCCAAGTGAAACTTGACACATGCCATACTCCTTACGATGATCAAATTATCTAATCTTGACTCATTTTTATGTGAATGTTCGTTAAATCTCTGTTGAGGATCTTATGTCAAAATTTGTCTATCAAGACACTCAAATTTAGTATCTTATACAATAGAGTAAATACAATTTATTAACCAAATCTTTCAAACTTTAAAATTATCAACCATCCTTTTCAAAATACAAAGTATTAGCCAAACGTTAACTCCCAGTTAGCATTTTTGTTAGCAAAATTTAATAGTTATACCTTTCAAAAAAATTTGTATTTTAATTAAGAAAAGATTTAAAAAATTATTAAAAATAACAGAAAAATAATTAATATTTTGATGCGATACAAAATATTTAATAAAAAATTTTTGGTTAAAATATTGAAAATTCTGAAAGATATAGCTATTAAATTTTATTTACTCAATTTGTACGAATTGTTAATTCTTGAAATTTGTAGTAACATTCAACCCATGGTTGTTGTCTACATGTTGGCTTGTAAGAATCTCAAACCAAGACACTCTCACACACTTTCAAGGGTTCTCGTCTTCACATGATCCTTTATTGTATAACGTTCCAACTTTTTTAATGTGCATTTGCAAAATTTCCTTATTTTTGGTGTTACTTCTGGAACAAAAATATGCATTATATATCTTAATAATTGATAAATCATGTCAACAACTACAATGCACATAGATATAGGTGCATTAAAAACGTCGTATCAATTAAAGAATTAAATTATTTTTTTTGGCAAAGTTAATATTTAAAAAAATTTAAAACTCATACAAACTTTGTGACATTTCACACAGATGAATTCTTGGATGTATTATAGACACATCTATTGTTAATATTTAAACGTATATAAAGAGTTTACTTTATTTTGTAACCCTAATTAAGACCTTTGAACACACCTCGTTCAATGGAATACGTAACAAAATTGTGAGGATAGGATAACTCGATCTATATACATATTGCTTACGGTTACAAACTAACATTTTTGTTTTGACATTTTGATATGATCAAATCTTTTTTGTTGCCAAAATTTGGTATGGAGTCACATACTCACAACCATGCAACCAAATGACTTATTAGAATTACCTTGTTGATCTCATGCTTATAAAGATTCTTCATTTTTAACTTAATAGTTTGGTTTAGAGTCTTCTAACTATAAAGGTCTTTAATGTAAAAGACATTCAACTATTAAACGAAAATTGTCAACCCATGTTTGATTAATGCTAGGTCATTGGTTGATGAAACATAATGTTTATCGTAGATCGTCAACAAAGATTTCTCTAACACTCACGTCTCATATAAGACGTGTACATCATCAAGTTTCTATCCAGGCCTTTTACTATATAATACTTATTTTATTTTATAGATATACTAATTAGAAATAAGAGAAGGGATGACAATGAGGCGGGTTTGCCTAAACCATCACCATCCCCATTTTCAAATACCTAAACTCATACCCGCCCCATACCCATACGGTGGAAGGTTTTACAAACTCATCTCCATACCCGCGGTTTTCGGATACCCATGGCCATGGGTAATACCCGCCCCATCAACTACTCACCATAAAAAATATGTAAAAAATATGGGTACTACCTGCTCAAAATTATGGAACTGATACATAAGTTGATGAAATTACGGTTTGGTTGCCATCAATTACATAAGTGGATGTTATATTTTCTGCATATAACATAATATCCTTGGTGGGGCGGGTTTGGGTATGGGATGAGGATTTCAAAAGCATATCCGTCCATCTCCATAAAAAAATTTGCGGGTTTTCCCCATACCCAATCAATGCGGAGATTCCCCGTATTGACTGGGTCGGAGACGGTTGGGTACTTGCGACCATAAGAGAGTGTTTAATAGCCAAAAATATAAAATAACATAGTTCATTTTTTAAAGTAGATTGATTTTCTAACAATTCTTTTCTCTATTTCCATTGTTATATTTTGTTTATTCGATGAAAATATTATTGTTTATGTGTGTGCTTGTTTAAAATTTTCAATAACATATAACTTATTATTTACTTTCGGTAAAAACAGTAGAAAATTTACTTGATCAAGTTTAATAATATATTTTTTGCTTAACTAAATGTGATATATCACTCTATAAACATCTTTTTCTACAATTTAATATGAAAATTAAAAAGAATTATTGAATAAAAGAAAAAATTATTAAAAGAAGAGAGAGATAACTCCATAAATAGCACATTAACTAATATTTTTGTTTGTACAAAAAATTTAGTTCATCGTTTTAGTGTACAAACTTTGACCAAAATGAAGTTGTCTCTCTCTTCTTTTAATAATCCTACTCATTTTTACTAAAATTAAAATAAGTTAATTTTTAGGAAAGATTTAAACAAAAAACACACACCAAAGTAATAATTTTTTTTCCAATTAAACGAACTATAAAGATGTAAACAGAGAGTGACATATATTGTATTTGTTTAACCCAAGCTGATTAAATCTGATTAAGTAAATTTTCAACTCATTTTTATTAAAACTTAATAATAAGTTACATTTTGATGAAGAAAAAAAACAAGCACAAACATAAATATTAATATTTTCAATTAAACAAAATATAAACGATGGTCTAAGAGAAAATGAGCATTTGACAATCAATCGACTTTGAAAAATTAACCATATGACTATATGTTTTTTTGCTATCAAACACTCACTTATTTCTTATGTATATACCTAAATGTCTGAATATAAACTTGACAGAGCAATAATTGTTATTTTTTGAAAAATTTCTTATTCATTCCGGTTAAATGAAAATATATTAATTATTAATGCAAACTTTGAATTTGTTTCTATTTCTTTCCCATTTTGATTGTATCTCTAGAAATAAAATCCAACAATGAAAATAAGAAATCAAGAAAGTATGTCAACCACCATAAAAATAAACAAAGCACTCTTATTAGTTGGGGTTAATATTTTCGTATGGCCTGAACTTTGACCAAAATAAACATCCTGGCCAATCTTTTCGATCTATAACATCCTGGCCGAACTATACACCAAAATAAACAATTTGGCCAAACCCAATGTTTGACCGTTAACTTCGACGGTCAAACGCGTTGACTAACGGTCAACGCGCCACGTCACTGTCAAGTCAGAAGATCTGATAAATATTTAATTTTTTTTGTTTTTTATTTTTGGTTTAACTAAGGTATTAGATGATTTTTTTTAATTTATAATAATTTAAAATTAGGGAATGTGTGGAAATTGTGAATTATTTTAAATATTTTATGCTGACTTGGCAGTGACATGGCGTGTTGACTAACGGTCAACGCGTTTGACCGTCCAAGTTAACGGTCAAAAGTCGGATCTGGCCAAATTGTTTATTTTGGTGTATAGTTCGGGCCAGGATGTTATAGATCGAAAAGATTGGTCAGGATATTTATTTTGGTCAAAGTTCAGGCCATACGAAAATATTAGGAAAATTTCCCACTGTACACATGTTTTTAAAAAAAATTCTCAAAATACACACGTTATGAAAAAAATTCTCAATCTACGCATGTTTGGGCCTTCACCGCGTCTGACCAAAGCGGTGATTGAATCACCGCGTTAAAGAAGAGCGGTGATTGCATGACCGCGTTAGAGGAAAACGGTGATTGCATCACCGCTGTAGAGGAAGGCGGTGATTGCATCACCGCGTTAGAGGAAAACGGTGAAGGCCTGACCTGCATCAAATCTAGAAAAAAACGTAACTTTGTGCTCGGTTATCCGATCGTGATGAAATTTTTTTTGATTCCGCATAATTTTTCGAGATCTTGCAAGTCGCAAACGGCCGAAGGCGGTTTGGTCCCGCCTTCGTCCCGAAAAAACGTCGTTTGCTACCCCGAATGAGTCTTTTTTCGATTTCGTCAAACTTTGAACGATCATAACTTTGTGCTCCACAATCCGAAAATCATGAATTTTTTTTTTATTTTGCATAACTTTTTGAGGACTACAATTTTTAGTAGGAGAGAATTTTCAAAAAATGAATTATTTTGGATATACGAGATTTTGGGAATAAGTTTACCTTTCTTTTTAGGAATTCAAGTACATTCCGAAATTATGTCTATGATAAAAATTGTAGTCCTCAAAAAGTTATGCAAAATAAAAAAAAATTTCATGATTTTCGGATTGTGGAGCACAAAGTTATGATAGTTCAAAGTTTGACGAAATCGAAAAAAGGCTCATTCGGGGTAGCAAACGACGTTTTTTCGGGACGAAGGCGGGACCAAACCGCCTTTGGCCGTTTGCGGCTTGCAAGATCTCAAAAAATTATGCGGAATCAAAAAAAATTTCACTACGATCGGATAACCGAGCACAAAGTTACGTTTTTTTTAGATTTGACGCAGGTCAGGCCTTCACCGCGGCCGTTTAAGACGGTTAAGCTATCACCGTTTTTGTCTACAGCGGTGATGCAATCACCATTTTTCACAAACGCGGTGATGCAATCACCGCTCTTCTTAAACACGGTGATGCAATCACAGCCTTAGTCTGACGCGGTGATGGCCCAAACATGCGTAGATTGGAAATTTTTTTCATAACATGTGTATTTTGAGAATTTTTTTTAAAAACATGTGTACAGTGGGATTTTTTCCAAAATATTAACCCTATTAGTTGCTAAATTATTTGAGATTTCTATTCTCATAATTTATAGAGAAGGAAATGGTAATGCATACGATTTTTTTTCTTTGTATGAGAATAGGAGGCAGGAGTTACACGAGACAACGATTAGATGACAAAATTTTGAGCAGTTGTAACATATTTTTGCGTGTTGACGAAAAAAGTTAATCTGATCATTGTGAAGATGAGGTGAACCAAGCCGAGAGTTGTCGACTGCCCCCTCTTCCTCCTTGATCTAAAGCTGGCAACTGACCTCACTTTCTCAGCGATATGTTATTGTTTGCGGTCGACTGGCCGAGTTATACTCTTCTTCCCATTCTTTTCTTAATTTCTTCAAAATTACAACTGTTGGATGGTAAATTTTCCCACTCCCGATGAGTGAATATATTTCTTCTTAGTTTTTTACGGAGAAGGGTCGCCATATACTTTTATGTATATAAAATATAATTAGAAGGGTTAATTGGTTGGACTTAGGGCATACCTCATTTGGTTGAATAATTGATTGTTTTTCTTGAATGTCTATTGCAACCCGATTTCTTGAATGTTGAAATGGAAAGTAGAGTTGTGATGATCAATGCAGTCAAAATCGCGCTTTAAAACTTAAAAACTTACGGTTTTACGCTTCTAGAACACTAAAACGCTTTCGTTTCCATATAAAATCTTAAGTGTATAAAATCGGGACTAAAATGCGCTTTAAAGCTTAAAAGCTTACGCTTTTACGCTTCTGGTTAACCAAAACGCTTTACGCTTTTACGCTTCTAGTTCACTAAAGGAGTATTCTATTCACGAAAATACTTATATTTTACAGGTAAATCACAAAAAATATGATATATTTAAGATTAAAAGATACATATCAAGTACTTGGGTGCATTCTTAGTTTCAATAGAGTAATCTAATTCACCAACTAGACCCTTCCCAAAATCACTAGCTTAGAGGGGAAGGTAGCTTATGGTTAAGATATATGTTTATGAACTTATTGTTAAAATGTTATGAGTTTCTCAACTTTAGACATGAATTACAGGTATTTATTAAATTATCTAAACTATGTGCACTCATATTTTACATAGTATATGGCGTACTTAACAAATTTTCCGTTATTTTACAGTATGCGTCAAAAACTTACGTTTTTACGCTTTGATTCTACGATTTACGATTTTACCCATTTTCCGCTTCTAGGTAAAATCGCGCTTTTGACTGCATTGGTGATGATTGTTTATTATATTTTATGTTCATGATTGACATGCTACTACTAGCTAGCTATACAATGATGATCTGGTTAGTAATTAGTAGGTAGCAAATGGGTTATAAGTAGAAGGGAACATAATTGGGGTTTCTCGGTTGTCTATTTTGATGTGTTTTTAATTTCTAAATGTTTGCGGTGACATTTGTTTGTTTCATTAAGGTGAATTTTTCTGCATTGAATCCCTAACTAAAGATTGATTTTGACATGATTGTTTTCTTACAAACTACTATTTTGATTGATGCATATATCCAGTTCACATATGAGGAATCTGAATGATAAAATGAGTTGAGTTGTATTGAAGACTGCTCCTTTCATTATTTGTCTATGCTCCTTTCATTATTTGTCTATGTTGTTATTAGGTAATTAAACAAGTACATGGAAGATTGATGGACGTGGATGCCAATGAGTTTTCTCATTATTCCAAAATTGTATGTGTAAGTGATAATACACGATATTCATGGGATTTAGATCGGAATATACTCTATTCTCATATACCGACATATGAGAAGGGAGAGAAAATAAAAAGCTCTTCGCTTATTTTTTTTTATTAATTGAAGCATAGTTTCTTATTCTAACTTCTTCTTTTGTGGCCGTAAGTTTTTTAACTTCTTTATCACAATTGTGTGCTAAAGAATGAATTATCTCTTATGTTTATAATCTTAAAGAGCGAGTTTGATTTAAAAAAATTAAATCAATAAAAAATCGTCTACAAAGAGCTCAGTTAATAAAATTAAAATGTTTATAAATAAACAAAAGGTATAAGAGTATGAAACAATACCTGAAATAAGGTAAGTGAGATTTACAATTCCATGTATATTACCTTAACAAACACAAATAATAATAACAATTAAAATACTATAATAAATTATAAAATAACCAAACAAAATACTCTGCCCAAACGGGCGGGTAAAAAACTAGTTTCATTACAGAGAAGGTTTTCTCCAAGCATTACAAACATTCACATCGGTGATCTCGGGCTTAGCCTTCAAATTTTGTGGGCTTGTTGTAAACTTAATTACACACGACAAAACGGACCGAGATTTATCTGATAGGCCACAAACTGTGTTCTTCTCAGCCCAGTCACTATATTCGGCCCATTTGAAGCAGTAGCCTGACTGTGCCTTTCTTCTTTTGGGCCTCCAAATTACAAGCATTTTACACGCGAGCCAACGTGCCCGCCATAATTACTTTACTTAAAATCCCACTCACTCCCCCCCTCAAGCGGGCCCCACAATAATTCCTACCTAGATAGAATAGACAGAATCCCTAATGACGACAATTTTTTTAAATATTCCACGTCTTTTAAATCACCAATCACATAATAAAATGATAAACATGCTTTGATATTAACTTGTAATCATTTACCAAACACACAAATATGAAATATGATTTTATTTCCATTACGTGAGTTAATTTAATTTCATCCCGACAAATCATCCCCCAAAAATCATTAAGCAAAGAATCATCCCAAAATCTAAATTCATGAAAGAGTCCTTACCTCATAGACACTACACGAAAATAAGTTGATTCATTTTTCAGTTTAAGAAAAAAAATATATTAACTTGCGATCATAAAATATATCAGTTCTAAAGTTTTTTCCTTCCTCTCACGCCTTATGCATCATTCTAATTAACTACACGCATCACAAATTGCAATTCTTGTAAAGAACATATTCCATACATACAAAATCCAAACTTCTAAAAGAGATTTCCACGATAATAAATACTATCAATGGATAATCTATCTAAAAAACGTAAATTGATTTCCTTCACGTAACCTTGAATCACAACATGTCATGTTCACATTTTCCCTTCTCATGTCCCTCCTTCTTAACTCACCCCCAATTAACACGATTCTTCGACTTTCAAAGGACTAATTTTTAACTCGCACGATCACTCTAATAATAATTTATCTCATTATCGAACTTTGATAGAATCAACTCAGAAGATTTCAAAATTGTCAATCAAACTCAACAATAATCAATTTAGGAAAAGATGTTTGGTGGTGACCGTGTGAAGGATACACCCCTCCTAATCCCATCACAAGATTAAATTAGAATAAGAAAAATCGGGATCAAGGTCTAAATCCCACTGCCGGGTGGACGGGTGGTAGCAGAAAAGTACTTATCCGAGTGCTTACCTTTGCTTGCTGCCTTGGTTCATCTCATCTCCTAGCCCTCTTTCCCTTTCTTTATTCAACAGTCTTTTTCTCTCCACCATTCTCTCTTTTTGTTTTTATTTCACCAAAATTATTATTTATTAAAAAAAAAAACCTCGTGTCTTATAATTCGGCCTGTAGGGTTACCCTTGGGCCCCAGGCCCCGTTGGTTGGCCCATCTTTTCCCAAAATCATTTCTTTTTGTTCCCTTTCCCCCCTTCTTCTACTTACTACTTAGCTGAGCTCTCTCTCCCTCTCTGAAGTCTCCTCCACTTCTCCTTCTTCCTCCGTCCCTTCCTTTCCGCTCACTGCAACTCTCCTCCTTTGTCCCCTTCCTAACGCCGATTGCCTACCGACAGCTTTTTTTCTCTCCCTTCCCCTTATAAGCCCTTTGCTTCCTACTCACCCCATACAGTCTCCTCTCTCTGTGTCTCTCTGTCTCGCTACTACTCTGTTTTCCTGATCCTCTGTTTTTTCTTTCGTCTCTCCCATGGCGTTCGGCTGTATACCCAATTGTTTTAACACCCGGCGCCGCCGTGGACCCAACGGGGACAGGGTTGCGGCGGTTTCAGACGATTCCTGCTGCTGGGGTGAGGTTGAGAGTGAGGAGGAAGGGAAAGGAGGAGCAGGGGATTATGACGATTGTTCTCCGGTGAGGTACGGGTGGGACGAGATTGAGAAGCTGACCCGGAATTTCGAGTGCTTGATTGGATCCGGTGGGTTCAGCAACGTGTATTTGGCTGCCGGTTCCGCGGCGGTGAAGGTGAGCTGCTCAGGGGATTATCTCAGTCCTCTGTTCAGCCAGGAGCTCGACATCCTCCTCCGCCTCCACCACCGGCGCATTGTCAAGCTTCTGGGCTACTCCGACGATAAAGGTGTGTTCTTTTTTAAGATCTGGAGTTCTGAATTTCGATTTGGGCTTGTCCCAATTTTCACGCAAGCTAATTGAAACAATTTCTTTTTGTCTTCAGGTGGCGCGCTGGTAATGGAGTATGTTCCCAATGGAACGTTACAGGAGAACCTCCACGGGAGCGGCCGGCGGCCGCTCCCGTGGAGCAAAAGGATGGCGATTGCGTACCAACTCGCCGAAGCAATCGATTACCTCCACTCCAGCGTAGGTGACGTCCCAATCGTACACGGGGACATCAAGGCGTCCAACGTCTTGCTCGACGGGGAGCAAAGCTGCAAGCTTTGCGATTTCGGGTCGGCGAAGATGGGGTTCTCCTCCGCCGTGGCGACGGTGGGCGGGCCGAGGAGGGGGAAGAAATTGGTGATGATGGGCTCACTGGGTTACTCCGACCCGTGTTATCTGCGTACTGGTTTGGCTTCCAAGAAGAACGACATCTACAGTTTTGGGGTGATCGTATTGGAGCTGGTGACGGGCCGGGAGGCGTTCTCAGAGGAGAAAGGGGAGGTTTTGGCGGCGGTGATTAGGGAACGCGGCGATGAAAAAGCAGGGGATTTGGCGGGATTGGTGGATCCGAAATTGGGAGGCGAGTTCGATTTGGGGGAAGTGGAGGC
Organism: Linum tenue; assembly: GCA_946122785.1. Lineage (NCBI taxonomy): Eukaryota > Viridiplantae > Streptophyta > Magnoliopsida > Malpighiales > Linaceae > Linum > Linum tenue. Next base: position 4,950,262 of record CAMGYJ010000003.1, read on the forward strand.
CATGTTCGAGATGGCGAGGAAATGTGTTGGGCTGGCGGTGAGCGTGCGGCCTTCGGCGGCGGAGATCGTGGAGAGCATGAAGGCGAGTGTGGCGTCTGCGTTCATGTGCGGGGAGGAGGGAAAGAAGAAGTTTTGAACAGAGGGATTGGTGTAAATTTGGGTTATACTCTGTTTTGCTGGGATTATACGCTGTTTTTTGGGGGATTTTTTGTGATTGGTTCACATGATTGACAATCCATATGTATAGATTCAAAAACCAACATAAAGGAATGGAAGAAAGAAAGGAAGAGGGTTAGGATTTTACTATTAGGGGATGATTGGAATAGCATGCAGTGAAAAGCTTGGCATTGTTTGCTTCCTTATTATTGGATTGAGAAGTCGGTTGTTTGTTATTCCACGTCGTTACAAATGTTGCGTAGTAGTATAAGTTTTGGATTTCTTGTTTGTTAATTGTCATTTCAATTTGGGGTTTCAAAGCAAATGGGTAAGATTCCAAATCACGTAGAAGAGTATGCATCGATCGAGCAAGGAAATAACGTAATAGTTTTAATTACAAATCCATTGACAGTAAAATCATATTGAAGTTCAAATCGGCAAAACTAATAATGCAAAAATAATAGTAATGTATTTGACAAACCATTTACAAGCAGTTATGATTCTATATCAAATTTATGGTGAAATGATTGCGAAAAATGTGATTTAACCCTATTATAACCGTCGATATGATATCACAAACACAATTAGACCAAACTCATGTCAAACTGTACCTTTCTTATAGACTTGGAAGTTAGCCTGCCAGGCAAATGCCCACCTTATGATTTGTACTTGTGTATTGGTACATTCTAGGGTTGCTCAATGAACTCAAAAAGTCCACACGCCATATGCTTTTCTCACATAAATTCATAATATTTGTGTGACAATCAAACTCCATTAGAGAAAAAAACAGGCTCATAGAGTTCAGACGGATGGTGATAGGAGAACAACTAATACAATAACAAGTCAAACTGATAAATACAAGTCTTTTTTGTTTTGGTCTTGAAAATGATGAATACGTAGAGTTGAAACCATCATTAATAGACAAGAATGTACTATTGACTTCTGATGATTAATGCTTAAGGCAAGTCTATGACGTAATTTCAACATCGGTTGTTCCTATATAGTCGTCTGTTCATTTTCTAAGAGCGAAAGGTATTTTCAAATGAATCTTGACAAAATGGTGGATAGAATTGATATGAGATCTCGGTGAGATGAATCCGACACCAGAATCATTTCAACGGCTTGATCATTCGCTATCGACAAAGCAGAATTCGATTCGACAATCTATAAAAAGAGATGAACTCGGTAACTTTGGTGTCCGTCCGACTCCCAACCCGACCAATGCCACATGTATTATCTGTTTATCTTACATAGGGTGATGATGCAATTCTTGTGATTAATTTACTTCCCAATTTTGTGATGATGCAATTCTTTGTGACTAATTTATTTCCCAACTTTACACCCACTTGATGATCGACTGGTCCAATGTTGCTGTTTACAAACAGGGCAGGAGAACAAAGTCCAATACCTTGCCTTCCTCAATGGATACTTGACTTAGTGGAACAGAGTAATTGCCGGCCTCGTAGTTAAAGCCCTTTTAAACTCAAATGGCCAAATGGCGTGGAGTCAGCCGGCGATGTCACATATTTTAATGGCTTCCACGCCCCCGATCTCCCTGAAGTCAACTAGGAATTAGGATATCCATATCCCATGCGCCTCGAAGGAAATGCACATCAGAGAAGTAAATGTTATCTTTACCCAATGCCCTGAAACCAAGAAAGATTCAAACTTTATGGAGGGAAAGCCGAAAGAGGAGAATTCAAGATTGGGAACCAAAAAACAGAGCATCCGAAGAGCAACCACAACAGCACCAACCCAAAGAAGCCGGGAGTCCTAACGTGGAAGTCATGTGTAAAACTGATAGTGGGGGTTGTTATTTGATTTCACTTATTTGTTTAACTTCATTTCCCATGGAACATGGAGCACACTTCGGAGGTGTCGTGTTGTTGTAGGCAGAAATCATGAAGGGGGGGAATGTGCTCTTCATGTGCTCTTCTTTTCTGTCAATGGAGGGAGGTGGGACAACAGAAGTTATGACTTATGACAGGGAGAGACAGAGTGGTTTCTGGTGCCAGTGTGTTTTTTCTGTGCTGTGAAGTGATGATGAGCAGTCGTAGGGCAGGCTTTATGTGGAGGTTTTGATGATTGGTTCCTCCAGATAGCAGCTGCCCAATTGCACTGCCTTGTCATTGCTCTCACATGGTTCACAATCCATCTGTCGATCCAACTCAACGAATAAAGGAATTCTGCTAGGTTCTTAAGGGCTAGGGTCGCCATAGATTGTCATTATTGGATTGCACGACTTTGTGGTCATACGGTTCAAGAAAGGAGATAGGTATAACGCAGGCGTTGAGCTTTTGTTTAGGTATCGTTTAAATATATATATACAATGGAAACAAAAGTACCAGTTTACCATACATACTTTCGTATTTCAATTCAAATGACTGATAATTTACTTAACACTTAACGAGAAGAAAAATGTTTACAAGTGTACATAATCATAGTCTAAAAGGTCACAAAGTTGTTTGGCTGCTGAAAAATTGATCACCTAGTTCCACCTGGTTACACCCAGGCAACACCTAGGTCTAGGTGTCAACTTACTCCGTCATGGTGTTGTTGATATCTAAACCGCCATAAAACCCTTAGGCAAGAGGCATTTTAACGTTGTCTAGCACCTAAGCACACATATGCGTAAACTTAAGCACATTATTTTGAATTATGACTCATAGGTGTTGGACGCACATGATAATAATTTTTGTTTGTAAAATAACACCAACACGTGTAAGTAATGAGCGAGATTGTTGACCATAACCTCATCCAAATGGTAGTCGGAATTATAAGTTTGCGATGAGATAAAGTTGATATCGATCATTGGATCAAATGGTTCTCTAATGTCAATCTTTAAAAGCACTCAATGATGTTTCTATAGAAAAAAGACTTAGATTCCATGTTAGACGGTTCGGAAAATGTCAAACTCATGCCGACTCGAACCCAATCAACATGCTAACCGGATTAATATAATAGGGGCTACTTTACACCACATAGAAACTAGTGGCACACACCCCAACATGATTGCTGCATTTGGATCATGAAAACAAGGATATAAATTCCCCATTTGTGAGTTTTGTCATCTGGCCTATATCATTGCCATGCAACTTTTGCCAATAATAACTCACATGATCGAATAAATACAAATAATTGAGGTTTCCAGCAGGACCCCCAAATCAATAATGGTATGATGGTTGGTTGATTTGGAGCAGCTCTAAGTTTGTTGTATTAACAACATGGAATCATTGATAATTGATTAGATCTTGCTAATCAAATCCCACTTCCCACTATTACCCAATTCAAAGCCACAGAAACCCACTTCTCATTAGCCCTTCTCACCAACACATGTACTACCCAATTCAAAGCCACAGAAACCCACTTCTGGCCCTAGGCCAACATGGCAGTCTCAGTCTGCTGTTCCTAACCTTCTGGCAGAGTGGTGGCAAATTAACTGTAGCCGTTTCCAAGACAGTTCAAACATCGCTGGACTCTGCAAAGCAAAGCAAAGTACAATTTGCCTTTAATTTGCATAGCATTGATAAGGGGTTGGTCCAAAATTTTGGGTGGTGGTTGAGTGACTTACCTATTGCCGTCGCAGGTAGGGCAGAGGCAAGGGTTCATGGCGACTGGGTCGAACAGTTGCGACCATTCTAGGGTCGCATTTCCATTGCACAGTTTGCAGATGTAGAACCCTTTCCCTCGGCAAACCCCACATGGCAAAGCAACTTTTTTCTGGCGGGTAAGGACGTAAAACAGAAAACCCATCTCTCAGAATTTGAAAATTCTACATATCACGGCACCAGGAGAGTGAAACGAATTTGGTACGATCGGTTGTTCGGGTTACCCGTTTGAGTTCGGCGGCGTGGCGGAGAGCGTTGACGGCGAGGGTGGAAGTCACGTTAACAGCCACCAATCCGCCGAAAACGAAAGCGGCGGTGGTCACCAAGGGGCGAATCGGCTTCGGAATCATGGTTTCAGCTTTTCAGATCGGGTTTCTGTTCGGCGGGACTCTAATGGGACTTTCTTCGAACAGTTGGTGTGCGCTGCAGATGGGATGGTGCCCTACCAGTCCTACACAAACACAACAGATTAGTTACTTTCATGGCTGGAAAGATTTGATCCAGCTTGGATGAATGGGCCAGCAAGGACTGGCTTACCAGTTCTCTGGATCGAAGAGTCGACAAAGCTGTTTGTGGGTCGAGAATATCATAGAGAGCCCATTTAAAGACAGGCCCGTTTTCCGTAGTAGAGGGACAGGTAATGGGCTTCTAGCGTTTCAACCCCCGGGCTATGGTTTGGAGTCTCGTTAGCCCTAAACCCATAACAGGATACCAATTACCATGTTTAAATAAAATTTTAATTACTTATGTTTTTTCAACCTCGGGCTATTTCACTTAGCGGTAGGATGACAATGCGGGAGTTTATCATTCTCATTTTCAAATAGTCAATGCAGTAACCCAATTTCTATACCCGCAGTTTTTCTAGTAGCTGACTAGCTGCTGTGGATAATATTCCCCACAACTTTGCTATGGTAATATGCATGTTACGTTGATATGCACTGTTCGGTCGATCTCATATAGGATTAGGTCGACCTAATTTGTTGTTTCAGTGTAAAAACAGTTTTATGGTGCCTACTTTGGAGATTCATATCTTACAATTGGCTAGATGAAAATTGAAGATTAATGGCTTGTTTTGAAGCTGAAGTGTCCCTATACATATCAAAGTACTTGGGAGCTCGATAGGAAGTCCAGAAGACAATTTTTGAACCTGATCAAAAGGCTATGCCAAAACTGGGAAACTGCCTGAAAATGGCAAAGTCTGGGAACGTGTTTGTGAAGCCTACTTTGGAGCTCAATTTGAGAAGCATGGATGCGAGTCGAGTCCAGGGGCCTTTACCACGTTAAATTAGGTATGTTTGTCTACAAAGGCAAGGTATTGGATGAAATATTGGATATCTTTAAGGCTTCAAACAAAAGGCTCGAAGTTGCTACGAAGGCTGTTTTTCTTGCAGCTTGCTTGTGCTCGGAAGTCTGCCAGAAAAACAGCTTTCATAGCAGCTTCGACCCTTTTGTTTGAAACCTTACAGATATCCAATCTTTCATCCAATGCCTTGAATTTGTATAAAAACATACCTAATTTAATGTGGTAGAAACCCCTGGACCCGACTCCCATTCATGCTTCTCGAATTGAGCTCCAAAGTAGGCTTCACAAACACGTTTCCAGACTTAGCAATTTTCAGGCAGTTTCCCAGTTTTGGCATAGTCTTTTGATCAGGTTCAAAAATGGTCTTCTGCAATTCCTATCGAGATCTCAATCACTTCAATATGTAGAGGGACACTCCAGCTTCAAAACAAGCCATTAATCTTCAATTTTCATCTAGCCAATTGAATGGATATGAATCTACAAAGTAGGCACCATGAAACTGTTTTTACACTAAAACAACATATTAGGTCGACCTAATCATAACTGAAATCGACCGAAAAGTGCAAGTCACCGTGACATGCATGTCACCGTAGGCGCACCCTATATCTAAAACTCAACATGTAGATCTTTAATTATAATACTAAACAAATCTAATAAATTATAAAATTAACAAAGACACAACCATTCTCAATACAAAGCCAAAGCATCTAATCCTGAGATATCAATTTAATTTCTTAGACAAAGTAGAATACTATTCAATTCACTCATCTCTGAGTTTGACACATCTAGTAAACAATAAAAACTAACAAAATATTGTTAACAAAGGGAAAATAAGTGAAAGAGTGACGACATAATTGATAAAAAATAGTCTTTGAGTTGAGTGGCTACTCAATTACATTTCAACTACTTTTTCTTAATTACCCTCTGTCATTGAGATGTTACAATATAATCCCTTATGTTTTTTTACATATGAAGAAGTAATTTTGGTGGGGGTGGGTCTGAATAAGATATGAGACAGGAATGCTAAAACCAAATCCGTCACATCCCTATAAATTTTGTGTGTGTGCATGTTTTACCTCTATCCGCCTCATACCCAATCAATGAAAGGATTCTCCACACTGACTGGGACGAGAATGATCAAGTACTCATAATTGTGAGTTTGATTGCCATCTCTATTTACTAGCCCAATCATTTATCAAATTTATATAATTCGTCACAACAAAGCTAGTTTGTATTATCACGATGGACGTTTTAGTAATTAACTAATTATATATATCAAAATAAAATAAATTTATGAGCATCATGAATGTGGGCTAAGTGTAGAGAGCACTCATACGATCTCATTAAAATATGTACATTCCAATCCAATTATTGGATGATAAGAAATGTTAGTTTGTGCTATATATATCCAAATCCTTTTGTTTTTTTTTTTTTTTTGCTTTAATTCATTCCCTTAATCTCATTTTTTTTTTAAACTTGTTTTAAGAGTTCATGGAGTTTGACCAATGGGACTTTGGTTTGGTTGCATACATAATCATCACTAATAGAAAATTCTGAAGTATTCAGAAGTCCCACCGGCCCAAATTAAATAATTAACCACATCCATGCATCCTACTTTCTTGGCAGTACAATTCAGTATATATATCTCAGTCTTCGTATTTTCATTTGACTTCAAATAATTCCTTTTCTTTTCTCCAATCATATAAAAATTTGATCTAAAATTGACAAATAGTGTCCAGATTATAGGTTTTAAGGTCCACCGACACTCATGCACACGTATTCAACGTTCCATCGATTTGATATTTTGTATTATCTTTTTATGCCGCAGGTATTATTATGCTCACGTCTATATATGATATGACCACAAGTCTACTCCCAACCCCCACCGCAAATACTGAATTTGTAGAAACAAACGGTGATAAAATGGCAGAAATTTACTATGGTAAACTGTAAGTCATCGTGATTTGAAAAAATAATCGATTTTTTTGTTTATAAGTCTTTTATGTAAGATCGACTACAATTATTCATAAGAATGATTATGTTAGTGTAATCGGTTGACTACAACCACTTAGTACCGGTCGTTCGTTTTGTCCAAAGTCACTGTGCAAGTCACCATAGGCACAGGAAACACTCTAATACAACTATTTTTGGTAACCGATCGATGCATTACTAAACCTATAAGCAAACGATATTGTATCACAAACGCTGATGTTAACGGCCGTTGAATTTTGCTTTATATACGTTCTTAGTTCAAGCCATTCACCTTGAACTAAAATTCATATATAATAGAAAATTAGTTACTCGAATGTCAAAATCCAGATCCATGGTACTCTTTATTAAGGAAAATAAAGATTAAATGTATTTTACTTTATTATTTTTTCTGCCTATTCTTTCTCCCCACATTTTCCATTATCATTCTGTTCCTAGCTTCAAGGAACATGGGGAACCTTTTCTGTTGCTTCTGTATGTATATTAAACAGAGACAATCATCTAATAACAATCAAGTTTTGATTCTCTCAACAACATCAATAGCAAAACCTCTTTCATGGTATCAGAGCTGGTTACGGTCATCTAGCTCGGATCTAATTCTTTCTTTCTCTTCTCTTTGCTCGAGTGATACTCTGTATTCTCTCCTTTCTTCCCCTGTTTCCATGTCGGGCTCATCAGGCTCAAACAGCTCGTCACTTGCTGATGATGCCATTATTACCTTTAACCCAGCCATTGAAGCTGACTTCGATCAATTTTCACTCCTGGAGATCCCAGCTGGAGACACTTCTTATGGGATTGGATCTTATCAGTTTTATTGACGGAACCGGTGTGGCTCCTGCTCAAACAGTCACAGCAGACAATAGCACCGCTCCCAATCCTGCTTATAGGCGCTGGTATCGTCAAGACAAACTCATTTTACATGCTCTTCGATGCTCTATATCTGAATCGTTATACTCCTATGTATCTGCGGCTGTTACCTCTCGAGAAGCTTGGCTGATTCTGGAGCGATTGTATGCTAGCCGCTCTCAATCTCGCATTATAAATCTGAAAGGAAAGCTGGCTTCCACCACCAAAGGAGATCAGGATGTTGTTACATATGTCAATGATCTCAAATTAATTGCTGCGGAACTTGCACTTATTGATGAACCTGTGAAAGATCTGGATCTGGTTGTTCATTGTCTTCGTGGTCTTGGACCTGAATACAATCAGTTTGCTGCTGCTGTTCGAGCTCGGGGATCAGCCATAGCCATTGAAGATCTGCTTGATTCTTTGGTTGAATTCGAAGCTGACTTGAAAGTCCAAGTGCGCACTGCCGGCGTTCCCACGGCATTCTATTCCCAGGGGCTTCCTCGTCGGGGCAGCGGTGGTGGCACTGGAGATCGCAGCGATGGAGATTTCCATCCTAGCGGCGGCGGCTCCTTTCGAGGGCCTCATGGTGGTCGTCAACAGCATCTGGGCCTTCCCCCCAATCGCCAGCAGCAGATGGGTTTTTCCTTCAACCCTCGCGGCCCACATCTCTCTTCCGAGCCCACTCGCTCTCGCCGGCCCACTGTCACATGCCAATACTGTGACCGTCCAGGCCATTCAGTGAGGCAATGCTTCAAATTATTCCCACAGGCCCGTCAGGCCCATAATCAGCAGCGTACAGCACAGGCCAATTTTACACATTCAGGCCCGTCCAGTGGCTCTTCTTCCGGCCCATGGGTGCTGGATTCAGCAGCTAGTCATCATGTGACTCCAGATTTGGGTCATCTCTCTCTTTATTCAGACTATACTGGCCCCGATGAAATTCTTGTGGGTGATGGTTCAGGTTTGGCTATTTCACATATTGGCTCGTCCTCAATTTCCCATGGTTCTAATACCTTATTTTTGAATGATATATTATGTGTTCCCACTATCAAGAAACACTTAATTTCGGTGGCTAAGTTGTGTCAAACTAATCCAGTATCGGTGGAATTTTTTGCCTCTCATTTTATTGTGAAGGATCTTCGCACGGGGGCGCAGCTTCTGAAGGGGGAAAACAACGGTGATGTGTATGAGTTACCTCGAGAGGTGCAAAATGTTCGCATGGCGCTTATAACGACTCGGACATCAGCAACTTCGTGGCACGCCCGTCTCGGTCATCCATCTCATCAGTCCTTAGCTAGTCTTATTCGGTCATTTTCTCTCCCTGTTTCGTCTTCCATTACCAATTCTCCTTGTGATGCGTGTCTCTCAAATAAAAGCCATAAACTCCCTTTCTCAGTCTCTTCATTATCCAGTGATCGCCCGTTTGATCTTTTGTATACTGATGTTTGGGGCCCTGCTCCGGTTTCTTCAATTGATGGTTATCGTTATTATTTGATTATCATTGATCATTTCACTCGATATACTTGGTATTATCCATTATGCAATAAGTCTGATGTTCTTAACACTTTTCTCTCTTTTCGTAAGATGGTTGAAAATTATTTTTCCACCACTATTCGTCGTTTGTACACGGATGGTGGCGGGGAATTTCAAAAATTACGCTCTGATCTTATTGCTAATGGAATTACTCATCTTCTCACTCCACCTCATACTCCTGAACACAATGGCATTGCTGAACGGAAACACAGACATTTGGTTGAAACTGGTATCACTCTTCTCCATCACGCTCACCTTCCCACCTCTTTTTGGTCTTTTGCTTTTTCCACTGCCATATATCTTATCAATCGTCTTCCTTCCTCGGCCTTGCGTGGTAAAATTCCATACACTCTTCTCTTCAATTTGCCGCCTGCCTTTCATAAGCTGCGTATTTTCGGGTGCCTATGTTATCCATGGCTTCGCCCCTACTCTGCTCATAAACTTGATCCTCGATCCCGCCCGTGTCTATTCCTTGGTTACTGTCCGCAGCGAAGTGCTTATCGTTGTTTTGATCCCACCACTCATCGCCTTTTTCTCTCTCGTCATGTCATCTTTGTTGAGTCTCATTTTCCAGGGTACTGTGCCACGCCTCCTGCTGATTTGTCCACGTCCGAGTCTTGGCTGTATGATATGTCGCCTACCATCACCACAATCTCTACACATCATCCGGCGATTCCTTCCTCTTTGGCGGCGGCTCCTGTGCGAGATTCTTCTGCTGGGTCTTCATCTGGCTCCTCTCCTGGGCCTTCTTCTAGTGGGCCCCCTGCCACTCCCTCTACTGCGGCCCTTGTGCAGCCTACTGGTCCGCCACCCATCATCCGCTCCCATCCAATGCAGACACGGGCCCAGCGGGGTATTTTCAGGCCCAAGCGGCGCCTCTTTCTCACTCAACTCTCCCCTGGGCCTCCGCCTCTTGCGCCCCTATCAGTAAATGAGGCCCGGAAATATAAGGAGTGGGATGCGGCTCTTACTGCTGAGAATTCTGCTTTGATAGCTAATGATACATGGGAGCTTGTTCCGCGGCTTCCGCATTATAATGTTCTTGGTAATCGGTGGGTTTTTCGGGTCAAGCATCATTCCGATGGATCTATTGAGCGTTTCAAAACACGCTTGGTTGCTAAAGGTTTTCATCAACGCCCTGGTCTTGATTTCACTGATACATTCAGTCCGGTTGTTAAGCCTGTCACTGTGCGTACTGTTTTTACCTTGGCTCTAACTCATGGCTGGTCCATTGCTCAGTTCGATGTGAATAATGCCTTTCTTCAAGGACCCTTGGAAGATGAGGTCTACATGGTTCAACCTCCTGGGTTTGTTGATCCTTCCCGACCGCACCATGTTTGTCGTCTTAAGAAGGCAATTTATGGTCTTCGTCAGGCACCACGAGCTTGGTACACTACGCTGTGCTCTTTCCTCCAGGATTTTGGCTTTCAGAAGACTCATTCTGATGCCTCTCTATTCGTCTACTCCAGTGGGCGCACACTACTCTATTTTTTGATCTATGTTGATGATTTGCTTCTTACGGGCAACGATCCTACTGTGCTTGCCTCTTTTCAGCAGGCTCTCTCTCATCGTTTCTCTCTGAAGGCCCTTGGTGATGTCAACTATTTCCTGGGCATTGAGATTATTCCTACTGCGACTGGTTTTCTGTTGTCTCAACATAAATATATGGTTGACATTCTTCATCGGTTTCTTATGATGGATGCCAAGTCCGTTGACACTCCTATGGCTGCCTCCGTCACTCTCACTCTTGATGATGGTACTCCTCCTGCTGACGCCACCAGATTTCGCCAAGCGGTTGGTGCCCTTCAGTACCTTGTCTATACTCGGCCTGACATTGCTTTCTCGGTTAACAAGCTTTCTCAGTATATGCATGCTCCGACTGCTCATCACTGGCAATGTGTAAAACGTCTTCTTCGTTATATCTCTGGCACTCTCACCTATGGACTCTCCATTCGGCGCTCCACTACTCCCTTGACGTTGACCGCCTTTGCAGATTCCGATTGGGCAGGCAATCCGGATGACCGCTCCTCTACTACTGGTTATCTTGTCTATCTTGGGCCTACACTTATCTCCTGGCGGTCTCAGAAACAACGTACTGTTGCTCGTTCCAGCACTGAGGCAGAATATCGTGCCATTGCTAATACTGCGGCTGAGCTAGAGTGGATTCAGAATTTACTTCAGGAGCTCCGGGTTCCCATGGCTTCTGCGCCCACGCTTTATTCCGACAACCTTGGTGCAACCTATTTTAGCTCCAACCCGGTCTTCCATTCCCGAATGAAACATTTAGCCTTGGATTATCACTTCGCCCGTCAGCTGGTGCAGGCGGGTCGTCTTCGTGTCTCATATATTCCCACTGCTCATCAGCTTGCCGACGCTCTTACAAAGCCGCTCCCCGCCTCTCGGTTTCTTCTTCTACGGTCCAAGATTGGAGTCGTTGATACCTCCTCCATCTTGCGGGGGCGTATTAAGGAAAATAAAGATTAAATGTATTTTACTTTATTATTTTTTCTGCCTATTCTTTCTCCCCACATTTTCCATTATCATTCTGTTCCTAGCTTCAAGGAACATGGGGAACCTTTTCTGTTGCTTCTGTATGTATATTAAACAGAGACAATCATCTAATAACAATCAAGTTTTGATTCTCTCAACAACATCAATAGCAAAACCTCTTTCACTCTTCAAATTTATCGATGAAAAGTTATGTACAACCTCCACAACCTACTGTTGTAAAGAAAATCTCGTTGACACAAGCAGGTTGTTTCCCCTGATCACCACACTTTCAAAGAATTATTGTTGAATATTTATGCCGGTCAAGATAATCTCGAATGTATATGTTAAGCTTCCTCGTTTAAGAAATAAAATTAAGTAGGAAAAATTGTGAAAATTAAAGATCGACTAAGTGGGGACCGAGGGGAGAACTTAGAAGGGAGCTGATTCTCTAGTGGTGATCAAATGATGAATTCAGGGAGTCTATGATTGCCTTGTGATAATTTGATTTTCAATGGTTTTTATTTAAGTATTCTTTGAAATGCAGCATTAAGTGTGATAATCAAGTGTCCACCTTTGCCTCGATTGTTTGACTTGGCAGACATAAGCGTGCTAATGTAGGGCCTAATCCCTTTATCATAATTCTAAATGGGGATTAATTTAAATCATGAAAAGCATACATAGTAGCATAAAAACGTCATTGCCGATAAGTAATGGTTTTTCGTGCCCAAAACATTCTCATTTCATTTCCAAATGGATTACGAATGGTGGCACGAAAATCAAGGGTCAATTAAGCTGAATATAGTATCAGGGAACCAATGAATTAGACGCATAATCGAAGCTACGTGTAGTTCACAAAGGGTTTTGGATCAGTGATGTTATGAAAGAATTAATCGCAGTTCACGAATCACGAGTAGTGGGTTCAAGTTTTGGTAAATCTTGTTTATTCTTCCCTAAGGAATATGCCACGGTTGTTTGTTAAAAATAAGTAATCGAGCAGATAATAAAACCGCCAATAAAGCCGTACAAAAGAGAGTAATCGAGTTAGAGAATAAACTATTTTTTTTTTGTTTCCAGTAAATGTGAGTGACACGTGTCATAAACCAGTTGGTCCCAATAACTCGAGTTGTTGGGAGAAGGTTATGTTGGATCTTATACAGGCCCATGTATGGTACTTAACCACTTCCTTACACGCCCCCTCAAACGAAAGCCGACTCATGGGCTTGAAGTTTGCACAGGCCCGCCATACCATGTGCTTGAAAGACAACAGTTAATATTGGGGGTCGTGAGGACTTGAACACGTGACCTCAAGGACAAACCAGCTCTGATACCATGTCATAAACCAGTTGGTCCCAATAACTCGAGTTGTTGGGAGAAGGTTATGCTGGATCTTATACAGGTCCGTGTATGGTACTTAACCACTTCCTTACACGCCCCCTCAAACGAAAGCCGACTCATGGGCTTGAAGTTTGCACAGGCCCGCCATACCATGTACCTGAAGACAACTATTAATATTGGGGGTCGTGAGGACTTGAACACGTGACCTCAAGGACAAACCAGCTCTGATACCATGTCATAAACCAGTTGGTCCCAATAACTCGAGTTGTTGGGAGAAGGTTATGTTGGATATTATACAGGCCCATGTATGGTACTTAACCACTTCCTTACACGCCCCCTCAAACGAAAGCCAACTCATGGGCTTGAAGTTTGCACAGGCCCGTCATACCATGTGCTTGAAAGACAACGATTAATATAGGGGGTCGTGAGGACTTGAACACGTGACCTCACGGAATAACCAGCTCTGATACCATGTCATAAACCAGTTGGTCCCAATAACTCGAGTTGTTGGGAGAAGGTTATGCTGGATCTTATACAGGTCCGTGTATGGTACTTAACCACTTCCTTACAGTAATAGGGAGTCAAGTCGGTCAGGAGATGCAGTCAACCATCTCCATCATATCATACAGATAGACGTAGTCAATCGTCTCCGTCAAGTCATTCAAGAGACGCAGTCAACCGTCTCCGTCGGGTCGTTCAAGAGACGCAATCAACCGTCTCGTCACGACGTTCAAGAAGATGCAGTCAACCATCTTCATCAGGTTGTTCAAGGGAGAGAGTCAGTCGTCTCCAAATCAGCCTTGTCCGAGATGTTGTTCATCTCGAGTTTTGTTGTTCAAGCTTGTCATGCTTGTTCGTCACATTTTCCTTTTTCAAGCTCGACATTCTTGTCATTCATGTCTTCGCTTGAGGGGGAGTGTTGAGGATATTAATTACTTAGTCAAAAATAATTAATTCCTTGTCCTCCAAGTCCCTTGTTTCCTTGTCATTGTCAAAGAAGGAAACTTGGTTGTTATTAGGGTTTTAACCCTATGTCTATATCTATATAAGCTTAGCTACGAGATTGTCGTAAGCAAGCCGTCAAGATGTAGTCTTATAATAAAATCGTCAGCCGTGAGCTCTTCCGACCTCACCGTGGATTAGTATCGATCAATCAATCGATCGAGGATACCACGTAAAACTCTCGTGTGTTCTATTTCAATTCCGCATCATCAAATTCTACAACACGAACTTCCAAATTCTATGCTTTGGAGCTCATACAAATGGCCTGATGATGTTTGCGTGATGGTGATCCACTTAAGCACTCATAAGAATCTTAGTTACACCCCGACTTGCTTTTAAACTGTATTCCAGAACGATATAGAATGTCGAAATGATACAAACAGTGGTGGAGCCACGTTGATGGCAAGGGAGATGATGCGTATAGATTTATTAGAGTTTCCATAATTTGGATTAGTTATTATTATTAGTAATTTTAGGGAGAGATTATGGTAGTTGTTAGAGGGTAATGGGTTGTTGAGAGTCAATAGGCATGTCCACCTTAAGTGGAGTTAGATCAACAGTATTAGCAGCTCAACGTGGATGTTAGCTCCACCTAGTTAGGATTTTTCTCTTTCATCTATTATGTAAATGATGCGTATAGATTTATTAGAGTTTCCATAATTTGGATTAGTTATTATTATTAGTAATTTTAGGGAGAGATTATGGTAGTTGTTAGAGGGTAATGGGTTGTTGAGAGTCAATAGGCATGTCCACCTTAAGTGGAGTTAGATCAACAGTATTAGCAGCTCAACGTGGATGTTAGCTCCACCTAGTTAGGATTTTTCTCTTTCATCTATTATGTATTTATATGAAGAACCAAATGAATAATAGGCAAGCAGAATTTTAGTAAGGAAAACCTCTGGTAATTTCTCGCCAAGAAAAGAGAGAACTGGCTCAATCCCGCCAAGAAAAGGGATTCATTCACTCATACGATTTCAACTCGTATCATTAATGATGCGTATAGATTTATTAGAGTTTCCATAATTTGGATTAGTTATTATTATTAGTAATTTTAGGGAGAGATTATGGTAGTTGTTAGAGGGTAATGGGTTGTTGAGAGTCAATAGGCATGTCCACCTTAGGTGGAGTTAGATCAACAGTATTAGCAGCTCAACGTGGATGTTAGCTCCACCTAGTTAGGATTTTTCTCTTTCATCTATTATGTATTTATATGAAGAACCAAATGAATAATAGGCAAGCAGAATTTTAGTAAGGAAAACCTCTGGTAATTTCTCGCCAAGAAAAGAGAGAACTGGCTCAATCCCGCCAAGAAAAGGGATTCATTCACTCATACGATTTCAACTCGTATCATTTGGTATCAGAGCTGTTGATCCGGATTCCGATCACGATGAGCTCAAAGAGAACATCAAGAGAGGAGGAACTCATCAATCAGGCACTCAGGCAGATAGAGTGTGTCATGGCTACCTGCCGCATGATGATTGTGTCGTATGATAAATCCATGTCAGCAACACCACCATCGCAGCCGCAAGTGGAGACCCTAGCCGCCATTGAAGAGGAGGAGATCTCCGTCCTACCTGTAGCAACCGCACTACCACCGCCGCAAGCTGAAGCTCTATCAGAGTCGATAAAGGAGGTGGAAGAAGATGCTCACGTCGTTGACGTCGCACCGCCTGCATCGCCGATGTCGTCCCACCCTCTTGCCGTGCCGACGAGTGTCTCCGAACCACTTCCGCCGCAGATTGAAACTTTTTTTAGTTTATCGATCGCACCCCCTGTGCACGCAGCAGGACCTCCATCGATTGTCGTTGAGCTGGAGTCAATACTTCAACCAGCAGCCATAACTGATCCCTTTTCACCAAGCCTCGGTGTAAACCAGCATCATGCGAGGATGCCACAATCCCAGTGGGTTGGCGGCCATCGACAAGAAATACAAGGATTAACCTTGGGCGGCCAAGTGAACCTCTGGAGACTTAGAAAGAAACACGGGGCGTACGTAGGCATGTTTGGTGTTGATGGTGATTTTCTGTATTGGCGGAAGCGAAGGAAGAAGGGTCGAGCTGACGTAGCTACGACCGTAAAGAAGAGGATCGGGAATCTATTTCCAAAGGGGAAGCAGCAGCCCAGGGCAAGGAAGGAACCCATGGCCCACACCATGGATTTTTGCTATCTTGATGAACGCTTTGGAAGCAAGACCTACAAGCGGAAGCGAGAGCCCAAAACTATCACCGCATCGTCAACCAACATCGCTGACCTGCCCATGATCGACAAGGAACAAGAAGCAACAAAGATCCCTGTGCTTGCGAGCTGGACAACTATAGCTAAGGAAGACTTGCCCAATCCCCTTGATCTGGTCGCACCACCGCCATTTGCTGTGGCCTCATCAGATTACAAGACCCTTAGATCACTGAGGGCCACTCTCAACATCAACGCTGATATGTGGGATCCACGGTCAAGATGCTCGATACGATTAGAACAAGTTCGAAGAGTTGCTGTCATCGCCATGATTACGAGAAAGGGTCACAAGGGGAGACTTATTTATTGGAGGAAGAGAAGAAAGAAAATTCAAGTTGCCGAAGCTGATGCCACGTTCCATAGGAGATTCAATTTCAAGCAGGAGGGTTACCATTGGAGCTCCATTCTCAGTACATATGCTTCCACTCCGCATTGTGGAAAGCACAGTTGCCCTCGTAAGAACACAAATGTGGAGTTTTCTCTGTTGATTTTATGCGTACAAGGGTGGTATTCCCTTAGTTCGTCCCATCCGTCAAGTGATTATGCACGTTTGGGGAAAGGGGAAGGATTAAGACATGCACAAAGGCAAGGTTTGGGATTTAGGAACCCCATAAATGGTGAGCAGCGTATTGCAAGTGTTGGAGCTGGAGCTCTCGGTGATAGGAGCTGTGTGGAAGGGGTCGAGCACAATTGGAAGCATCGCAAACAACAACCTTCTTTTGCGTTGGTCCGGGTTGAGTATGGTTTGCGATAATTCACGAATTAACTCGAACCTTGAGGACAAGGTTCTTTTGAAGGGGGAAGGAATGATGCGTATAGATTTATTAGAGTTTCCATAATTTGGATTAGTTATTATTATTAGTAATTTTAGGGAGAGATTATGGTAGTTGTTAGAGGGTAATGGGTTGTTGAGAGTCAATAGGCATGTACACCTTAAGTGGAGTTAGATCAACAGTATTAGCAGCTCAACGTGGATGTTAGCTCCACCTAGTTAGGATTTTTCTCTTTCATCTATTATGTATTTATATGAAGAACCAAATGAATAATAGGCAAGCAGAATTTTAGTAAGGAAAACCTCTGGTAATTTCTCGCCAAGAAAAGAGAGAACTGGCTCAATCCCGCCAAGAAAAGGGATTCATTCACTCATACGATTTCAACTCGTATCATTAATGATGCGTATAGATTTATTAGAGTTTCCATAATTTGGATTAGTTATTATTATTAGTAATTTTAGGGAGAGATTATGGTAGTTGTTAGAGGGTAATGGGTTGTTGAGAGTCAATAGGCATGTCCACCTTAGGTGGAGTTAGATCAACAGTATTAGCAGCTCAACGTGGATGTTAGCTCCACCTAGTTAGGATTTTTCTCTTTCATCTATTATGTATTTATATGAAGAACCAAATGAATAATAGGCAAGCAGAATTTTAGTAAGGAAAACCTCTGGTAATTTCTCGCCAAGAAAAGAGAGAACTGGCTCAATCCCGCCAAGAAAAGGGATTCATTCACTCATACGATTTCAACTCGTATCATTTGGTATCAGAGCTGTTGATCCGGATTCCGATCACGATGAGCTCAAAGAGAACATCAAGAGAGGAGGAACTCATCAATCAGGCACTCAGGCAGATAGAGTGTGTCATGGCTACCTGCCGCATGATGATTGTGTCCTATGATAAATCCATGTCAGCAACACCACCATCGCAGCCGCAAGTGGAGACCCTAGCCGCCATTGAAGAGGAGGAGATCTCCGTCCTACCTGTAGCAACCGCACTACCACCGCCGCAAGCTGAAGCTCTATCAGAGT
Organism: Linum tenue; assembly: GCA_946122785.1. Lineage (NCBI taxonomy): Eukaryota > Viridiplantae > Streptophyta > Magnoliopsida > Malpighiales > Linaceae > Linum > Linum tenue. The sequence continues at coordinate 4,968,560 of CAMGYJ010000003.1, forward strand.
CGATAAAGGAGGTGGAAGAAGATGCTCACGTCGTTGACGTCGCACCGCCTGCATCGCCGATGTCGTCCCACCCTCTTGCCGTGCCGACGAGTGTCTCCGAACCACTGCCGCCGCAGATTGAAACTTTTTTTAGTTTATCGATCGCACCCCCTGTGCACGCAGCAGGACCTCCATCGATTGTCGTTGAGCTGGAGTCAATACTTCAACCAGCAGCCATAACTGATCCCTTTTCACCAAGCCTCGGTGTAAACCAGCATCATGCGAGGATGCCACAATCCCAGTGGGTTGGCGGCCATCGACAAGAAATACAAGGATTAACCTTGGGCGGCCAAGTGAACCTCTGGAGACTTAGAAAGAAACACGGGGCGTACGTAGGCATGTTTGGTGTTGATGGTGATTTTCTGTATTGGCGGAAGCGAAGGAAGAAGGGTCGAGCTGACGTAGCTACGACCGTAAAGAAGAGGATCGGGAATCTATTTCCAAAGGGGAAGCAGCAGCCCAGGGCAAGGAAGGAACCCATGGCCCACACCATGGATTTTTGCTATCTTGATGAACGCTTTGGAAGCAAGACCTACAAGCGGAAGCGAGAGCCCAAAACTATCACCGCATCATCAACCAACATCGCTGACCTGCCCATGATCGACAAGGAACAAGAAGCAACAAAGATCCCTGTGCTTGCGAGCTGGACAACTATAGCTAAGGAAGACTTGCCCAATCCCCTTGATCTGGTCGCACCACCGCCATTTGCTGTGGCCTCATCAGATTACAAGACCCTTAGATCACTGAGGGCCACTCTCAACATCAACGCTGATATGTGGGATCCACGGTCAAGATGCTCGATACGATTAGAACAAGTTCGAAGAGTTGCTGTCATCGCCATGATTACGAGAAAGGGTCACAAGGGGAGACTTATTTATTGGAGGAAGAGAAGAAAGAAAATTCAAGTTGCCGAAGCTGATGCCACGTTCCATAGGAGATTCAATTTCAAGCAGGAGGGTTACCATTGGAGCTCCATTCTCAGTACATATGCTTCCACTCCGCATTGTGGAAAGCACAGTTGCCCTCGTAAGAACACAAATGTGGAGTTTTCTCTGTTGATTTTATGCGTACAAGGGTGGTATTCCCTTAGTTCGTCCCATCCGTCAAGTGATTATGCACGTTTGGGGAAAGGGGAAGGATTAAGACATGCACAAAGGCAAGGTTTGGGATTTAGGAACCCCATAAATGGTGAGCAGCGTATTGCAAGTGTTGGAGCTGGAGCTCTCGGTGATAGGAGCTGTGTGGAAGGGGTCGAGCACAATTGGAAGCATCGCAAACAACAACCTTCTTTTGCGTTGGTCCGGGTTGAGTATGGTTTGCGATAATTCACGAATTAACTCGAACCTTGAGGACAAGGTTCTTTTGAAGGGGGAAGGAATGATGCGTATAGATTTATTAGAGTTTCCATAATTTGGATTAGTTATTATTATTAGTAATTTTAGGGAGAGATTATGGTAGTTGTTAGAGGGTAATGGGTTGTTGAGAGTCAATAGGCATGTACACCTTAAGTGGAGTTAGATCAACAGTATTAGCAGCTCAACGTGGATGTTAGCTCCACCTAGTTAGGATTTTTCTCTTTCATCTATTATGTATTTATATGAAGAACCAAATGAATAATAGGCAAGCAGAATTTTAGTAAGGAAAACCTCTGGTAATTTCTCGCCAAGAAAAGAGAGAACTGGCTCAATCCCGCCAAGAAAAGGGATTCATTCACTCATACGATTTCAACTCGTATCATTTGGTATCAGAGCTGTTGATCCGGATTCCGATCACGATGAGCTCAAAGAGAACATCAAGAGAGGAGGAACTCATCAATCAGGCACTCAGGCAGATAGAGTGTGTCATGGCTACCTGCCGCATGATGATTGTGTCGTATGATAAATCCATGTCAGCAACACCACCATCGCAGCCGCAAGTGGAGACCCTAGCCGCCATTGAAGAGGAGGAGATCTCCGTCCTACCTGTAGCAACCGCACTACCACCGCCGCAAGCTGAAGCTCTATCAGAGTCGATAAAGGAGGTGGAAGAAGATGCTCACGTCGTTGACGTCGCACCGCCTGCATCGCCGATGTCGTCCCACCCTCTTGCCGTGCCGACGAGTGTCTCCGAACCACTGCCGCCGCAGATTGAAACTTTTTTTAGTTTATCGATCGCACCCCCTGTGCACGCAGCAGGACCTCCATCGATTGTCGTTGAGCTGGAGTCAATACTTCAACCAGCAGCCATAACTGATCCCTTTTCACCAAGCCTCGGTGTAAACCAGCATCATGCGAGGATGCCACAATCCCAGTGGGTTGGCGGCCATCGACAAGAAATACAAGGATTAACCTTGGGCGGCCAAGTGAACCTCTGGAGACTTAGAAAGAAACACGGGGCGTACGTAGGCATGTTTGGTGTTGATGGTGATTTTCTGTATTGGCGGAAGCGAAGGAAGAAGGGTCGAGCTGACGTAGCTACGACCGTAAAGAAGAGGATCGGGAATCTATTTCCAAAGGGGAAGCAGCAGCCCAGGGCAAGGAAGGAACCCATGGCCCACACCATGGATTTTTGCTATCTTGATGAACGCTTTGGAAGCAAGACCTACAAGCGGAAGCGAGAGCCCAAAACTATCACCGCATCATCAACCAACATCGCTGACCTGCCCATGATCGACAAGGAACAAGAAGCAACAAAGATCCCTGTGCTTGCGAGCTGGACAACTATAGCTAAGGAAGACTTGCCCAATCCCCTTGATCTGGTCGCACCACCGCCATTTGCTGTGGCCTCATCAGATTACAAGACCCTTAGATCACTGAGGGCCACTCTCAACATCAACGCTGATATGTGGGATCCACGGTCAAGATGCTCGATACGATTAGAACAAGTTCGAAGAGTTGCTGTCATCGCCATGATTACGAGAAAGGGTCACAAGGGGAGACTTATTTATTGGAGGAAGAGAAGAAAGAAAATTCAAGTTGCCGAAGCTGATGCCACGTTCCATAGGAGATTCAATTTCAAGCAGGAGGGTTACCATTGGAGCTCCATTCTCAGTACATATGCTTCCACTCCGCATTGTGGAAAGCACAGTTGCCCTCGTAAGAACACAAATGTGGAGTTTTCTCTGTTGATTTTATGCGTACAAGGGTGGTATTCCCTTAGTTCGTCCCATCCGTCAAGTGATTATGCACGTTTGGGGAAAGGGGAAGGATTAAGACATGCACAAAGGCAAGGTTTGGGATTTAGGAACCCCATAAATGGTGAGCAGCGTATTGCAAGTGTTGGAGCTGGAGCTCTCGGTGATAGGAGCTGTGTGGAAGGGGTCGAGCACAATTGGAAGCATCGCAAACAACAACCTTCTTTTGCGTTGGTCCGGGTTGAGTATGGTTTGCGATAATTCACGAATTAACTCGAACCTTGAGGACAAGGTTCTTTTGAAGGGGGAAGGAATGATGCGTATAGATTTATTAGAGTTTCCATAATTTGGATTAGTTATTATTATTAGTAATTTTAGGGAGAGATTATGGTAGTTGTTAGAGGGTAATGGGTTGTTGAGAGTCAATAGGCATGTCCACCTTAAGTGGAGTTAGATCAACAGTATTAGCAGCTCAACGTGGATGTTAGCTCCACCTAGTTAGGATTTTTCTCTTTCATCTATTATGTATTTATATGAAGAACCAAATGAATAATAGGCAAGCAGAATTTTAGTAAGGAAAACCTCTGGTAATTTCTCGCCAAGAAAAGAGAGAACTGGCTCAATCCCGCCAAGAAAAGGGATTCATTCACTCATACGATTTCAACTCGTATCATTAATGATGCGTATAGATTTATTAGAGTTTCCATAATTTGGATTAGTTATTATTATTAGTAATTTTAGGGAGAGATTATGGTAGTTGTTAGAGGGTAATGGGTTGTTGAGAGTCAATAGGCATGTCCACCTTAGGTGGAGTTAGATCAACAGTATTAGCAGCTCAACGTGGATGTTAGCTCCACCTAGTTAGGATTTTTCTCTTTCATCTATTATGTATTTATATGAAGAACCAAATGAATAATAGGCAAGCAGAATTTTAGTAAGGAAAACCTCTGGTAATTTCTCGCCAAGAAAAGAGAGAACTGGCTCAATCCCGCCAAGAAAAGGGATTCATTCACTCATACGATTTCAACTCGTATCATTTGGTATCAGAGCTGTTGATCCGGATTCCGATCACGATGAGCTCAAAGAGAACATCAAGAGAGGAGGAACTCATCAATCAGGCACTCAGGCAGATAGAGTGTGTCATGGCTACCTGCCGCATGATGATTGTGTCGTATGATAAATCCATGTCAGCAACACCACCATCGCAGCCGCAAGTGGAGACCCTAGCCGCCATTGAAGAGGAGGAGATCTCCGTCCTACCTGTAGCAACCGCACTACCACCGCCGCAAGCTGAAGCTCTATCAGAGTCGATAAAGGAGGTGGAAGAAGATGCTCACGTCGTTGACGTCGCACCGCCTGCATCGCCGATGTCGTCCCACCCTCTTGCCGTGCCGACGAGTGTCTCCGAACCACTGCCGCCGCAGATTGAAACTTTTTTTAGTTTATCGATCGCACCCCCTGTGCACGCAGCAGGACCTCCATCGATTGTCGTTGAGCTGGAGTCAATACTTCAACCAGCAGCCATAACTGATCCCTTTTCACCAAGCCTCGGTGTAAACCAGCATCATGCGAGGATGCCACAATCCCAGTGGGTTGGCGGCCATCGACAAGAAATACAAGGATTAACCTTGGGCGGCCAAGTGAACCTCTGGAGACTTAGAAAGAAACACGGGGCGTACGTAGGCATGTTTGGTGTTGATGGTGATTTTCTGTATTGGCGGAAGCGAAGGAAGAAGGGTCGAGCTGACGTAGCTACGACCGTAAAGAAGAGGATCGGGAATCTATTTCCAAAGGGGAAGCAGCAGCCCAGGGCAAGGAAGGAACCCATGGCCCACACCATGGATTTTTGCTATCTTGATGAACGCTTTGGAAGCAAGACCTACAAGCGGAAGCGAGAGCCCAAAACTATCACCGCATCATCAACCAACATCGCTGACCTGCCCATGATCGACAAGGAACAAGAAGCAACAAAGATCCCTGTGCTTGCGAGCTGGACAACTATAGCTAAGGAAGACTTGCCCAATCCCCTTGATCTGGTCGCACCACCGCCATTTGCTGTGGCCTCATCAGATTACAAGACCCTTAGATCACTGAGGGCCACTCTCAACATCAACGCTGATATGTGGGATCCACGGTCAAGATGCTCGATACGATTAGAACAAGTTCGAAGAGTTGCTGTCATCGCCATGATTACGAGAAAGGGTCACAAGGGGAGACTTATTTATTGGAGGAAGAGAAGAAAGAAAATTCAAGTTGCCGAAGCTGATGCCACGTTCCATAGGAGATTCAATTTCAAGCAGGAGGGTTACCATTGGAGCTCCATTCTCAGTACATATGCTTCCACTCCGCATTGTGGAAAGCACAGTTGCCCTCGTAAGAACACAAATGTGGAGTTTTCTCTGTTGATTTTATGCGTACAAGGGTGGTATTCCCTTAGTTCGTCCCATCCGTCAAGTGATTATGCACGTTTGGGGAAAGGGGAAGGATTAAGACATGCACAAAGGCAAGGTTTGGGATTTAGGAACCCCATAAATGGTGAGCAGCGTATTGCAAGTGTTGGAGCTGGAGCTCTCGGTGATAGGAGCTGTGTGGAAGGGGTCGAGCACAATTGGAAGCATCGCAAACAACAACCTTCTTTTGCGTTGGTCCGGGTTGAGTATGGTTTGCGATAATTCACGAATTAACTCGAACCTTGAGGACAAGGTTCTTTTGAAGGGGGAAGGAATGATGCGTATAGATTTATTAGAGTTTCCATAATTTGGATTAGTTATTATTATTAGTAATTTTAGGGAGAGATTATGGTAGTTGTTAGAGGGTAATGGGTTGTTGAGAGTCAATAGGCATGTCCACCTTAAGTGGAGTTAGATCAACAGTATTAGCAGCTCAACGTGGATGTTAGCTCCACCTAGTTAGGATTTTTCTCTTTCATCTATTATGTATTTATATGAAGAACCAAATGAATAATAGGCAAGCAGAATTTTAGTAAGGAAAACCTCTGGTAATTTCTCGCCAAGAAAAGAGAGAACTGGCTCAATCCCGCCAAGAAAAGGGATTCATTCACTCATACGATTTCAACTCGTATCAGGAGACCATAGCTCCCACTCAACTCTTAAAGCCATGTAAAATTTATAATGTATTTGAAAAATATAGTAGTTGGTACAACATTATCCTCTCACTATTCAAATTTTCTAACCGTAGATTTTAGTCTCTCGTTCGGATTTCTGGTTCCAGCAGACGACATAAAATGCTATTAATGAACCTATGAGAACTTTTTTTTAACCGAATAAGTGGCAAGTTCGATATCGTGGACTCAAAGAGCAGCAACCCATGATGATTTTGTCCTGGACGATCACCAAAACATACATAAAAAAACCAAACAAGATGAGGGGTGGAAAAACAGAGACGAGTACCAGAGCAGAGCATAATCAAACAAAGAACAAAGGTCGCTACAGGAGGAACAGGATGAGGTTACACACAGTTTTCTTGTTTGTTACACTGAATTCAATGGCGTGTTGGTTTCTGTTCGAATATTACAGTCCTCCCCGTTGTGGGTTTCTCGTCAGTTTGGCCATATTCTGCCGTCCACTGATCTTCTTCCTCTTCCTCTTCTTTTTTCCTTCACGTTCCTGTAAGATATCCATTCGAATCACTGCACCACGTTGCGATTGATCTACAGCATTCATGAGGTAGTTGATTTTCAACCAAGAAATGGTTGAACGAGTGTCTCGTTACACCTTACCCATAACCATGTGTTCCTTGGCCAGGGGAATCACGTTCCAAGGCCTGCTTCAGGAACTTGGACCAAAGATTTTCGGTTCCTCTATATGTCTTTGAATGGGGGAGGCTGGAAATTAGGGCCAACAGAGTTATGGTTTGGCGTGGTTAACACGAAGATGGACTTACGTTACGTAAAGAAAGTCTCTGATTCTTGACGTGGTATTAGAGTGTTCGTTAACTGGTAGGGAGGTCTTGTATGTTAATATGTTCTGTTCGGTAATTTCACTTGTGAGATTTAAAGATAAGAAGACCTTAGTATGGATTAAAAAGGTTGTTAAGGAAGGCCATCACATGTTGATAGCCGTCTTAGCTCAGCTGGTAGAGCGCATGGCTTTTAACCATGTGGTCGTGGGTTCGATTCCCACAGACGGCTTTTAACCATGTGGTCGTGGGTTCGATTCCCACAGACGGCGTGCATGATGGAAAAAGATTCCAATAAATTTTGTGCAATCTTTTGTGTAGTTAACTAAAATTGAGAAATGAGAATCATCTATCGGGTTCAAACCCAATACCCGGACGGGAGATCTTGTATTTGAATCCAATACTCTCATTAATTGATCCCCATCTTCGCAACCGTACATACTCTTCTTATTTCGACTCACTTAATCACCACTACTTATTTTTAACTATCGACATCAATATGATTTTTTTGTCTCAATTAACGATAATCATCACTTCTGGAAAGTCATATGGAGAAATGAGAATCATCTATCGGGTTCAAACCCAATACCCGGACGGGAGATCTTGTATTTGAATCCAATACTCTCATTAATTGATCCCCATCTTCGCAACCGTACATACTCTTCTTATTTCGACTCACTTAATCACCACTACTTATTTTTAACCATCGACATCAACATGATTTTTTGTCTCAATTTACGATAATCATCACTTCTAGAAAGTCATTGAGGTACAATCTATTTTACCTTCTCTTGAGTCAGTTTCGATGAAGGAACTTCATAACATCGGTTTATGTTTATCGTTGTAGAGCACAAGGCTGAAAACATGTTAATGAAAAGTCAATGGCGTCTGATCTCTCTAAAGTTCAACAACGAAATATCTATCAACTATTCATTATCATATATCAATTGGGTCATATAGAGTAACCTGTGAGTGCAAATGGGATGATTGAAACAATTGATATACATGTTGATGGAACAGTTTGGTGAGATTGAAGGTGGTAAGGGGAGAAGAATGTAATGGGCAAAGAGTTGAGGGGAATTCAGTTTCCCCATAAATCTTTGTCACATAACACAACAGAAAACTGCAGCATTTGCTGGGTTTGCTGCCTGAACTTCCAACCAAAAGCCCCAAATGATAAGATCTTGCTCACAAAAGTGCAGCACTGAAAAGAATAAAATTGGAAAAAGAGTGAGGGAGATAATTTGGGAAAACAACTAATATAAAAGCTTTCAAAGATAGTCCAAATCCCACTGTATAGGGGGACAAAGATTTTTGTGTGATCTCTTCTTTTGGCTGTGTACCCAAACAACCCTTCCAATCAATCACCTCAACTTTTTAAACCTGTTCTATTCAGTAAATTTCAGTTATTAGATTAAAGATGAGGAACTCTTAATCTGGGTTAAAAATGTTGTTAAGCAATATGATTGCATGTTCATAGCCGTCTTAGCTCAGCTGGTAGAGCGCATGGCTTTTAACCATGTGGTCGTGGGTTCGATTCCCACAAACGGCGTCTATGATTAAAAAAAAATCTATGAAAATTTTATGAATCCAAATATTGTCAAATTTTATGTAAATAATTTTGTAACTAACTAAAAATGAAAGATCTTATGGATCCAAAGAGTGCCGAATTCTGTGCAATAGTCTCAATGAACTTAATCGTGTCAATGTATTTTCTAATATACGTAACCCATCATCTCTCTGGTTGTGGACGTGTCATATAATAGATTTGATCATACTCATAGACTCATAGTGACATACCTTCTTTTCTAGACGGCATAACCCTTCAAACTGACAGTGTCATCAAAGTCAATAATTCAAGGTTAACGAGTTCTCTATCCGTATTCTCGACCTCATCTGCTCGTTTCTTAGCTTGCCTCCACACGATTGTCTGAGAGGACTAGCAATACAGCATCAATAGCAAGAAAATCATTGGGAAAAGCACTATCAAAGGATTCTTTTTGTTTTGTTTTTGAGGGATCATCACTAACGAACTATAGTGTAGAAATGACATGACAAATTAGCTGGGGATTCAATAATTTTAGTTGAGAGAGAGAGAGAGGGCACGATGAAGAAAGAAGGGTAGCTAGCCTGCTTTAGCTAGGAGGGGTGATGATCATAGGAATTGCATATACGATGGTGACAGTTAATAATTGGACTACTACTGACACTTTTTGATTGTCCATTTTTCCATTACAGCTATAAAGTTTTTGCAATTTCGCTACAATGTCCGCAAGGTGTACCTATGTGAGAACGTATTCACAACATCATGCGTCCGAGAGATCATTCACAAACAATTTGTTGTCGTCAGATGGATACGATAGTAATTTATAACGTCTGATCTGACAGATACGTACATGATGATGTGAGTGGCTACAAATTGCTGAATGCCTCCCTCCCTCTTTCCACCGCCAATTTCGATCTCTAAAGGTTTTGATTTAATGGGTTATACATCATAATCCTCTATCATTGTGGGTTCTCATAATTATTGACACTTCCCAATCATTATCGGTTGTTAATGATGGCAATAACTTCTTTTTGTTCGAAAGAGAGATCTAGTGGAGAGGAAAACCAGAATGAATGAAGTATAGTAGTTGATGAATGCGATGAATTAATGAATGGGTGTTAAGTGTTTGATTAATCTTATATTAAGATATATAATCTCTGATGATTCCCTTTTATATGATCACTCGTCTGCTAGGTGGGAGTCGCCGTCGTGTTACAGTATATATCAATCTTTCGTAGCTAGAGTCGTCCTCCTCTCTTTGTGCTGAGTTCTGGATTGTGTATATATATGCTCCTGCCGACTTTATTTGAGGAAGCTGCAGCTTTAAGGTTCTTTGACAGATGATGATGCTAGCTAGCTGTTCTTGTTCATGGAAACTCCAAGGTTACTATTGTTAGAAAGTGGTATAAGATCCAGCAGAACCTTCTCCCAACAACTCGAGTTATTGGGACCAACTGGTTCTTGACATGGTATCAAAGCCTTCTCTTCTGGTCCCGGATTCGAAGGTAGGTAGAGAGAGAGAAGAAGAGAGAAGGAAAGTAGTAAGGAATAAGATTGACTTTGGAGGGTTTCGGCTCTCCCGTGGACTAGTCCTGTAAATTAGGGAAACCACGTTAAACCTTGTGTTCGTTCTATTCGTATTTAGTTTGACATGGTATCAGAGCTGGTTTGGCCAAATGGTCGTGTGTTCGAATCTCCACGACCCCCAATATTAACAGTTGATTAAAGCACAAGGTATGGTGGGCCTGTGCAAACTTCAAGCCCATGGGTTGACTTTCGTTTGAGGGGGCGTGTTAGAAAGTGGTATAAGATCCAGCAGAACCTTCTCCCAACAACTCGAGTTATTGGGACCAACTGGTTCTTGACAACTGTTTCCTTTGTTTGAACGACCTTTAGTAGGGGAGCTACATGTAGTTCAGGAGGGGTTACAGTTCTCTATTTTTTTAAAAATATTTATGGTCAGTGGCGGAATCAGAAATCTGAATAAGGGGGCTGATTTGACTTGTGGTAATTGGGTGGACTGAACTAAAACCTTATAGACTATTATAATTTGGAAATTTGTACAAAATTTACATGTAATTTTAAAGATATTTCAAAGTTGAGAGGAGGCTACAGGGAGTGATAGAATAATTTGGCTAGCCTTGAGAAACAATAGGGAGTGATAGAATAATATGTGTGTTATACCTTGAGAAACTATAGGGAGTGATAGAATAATTTGGCTAGCCTTCCTCCATTAATTAAGATTTAAGTTTAATGGTCGGAAATGATTGTAATTTGTTATCTACAAATCCATTCTCACCCTAATTTCTGACTGCACGAATAAATCAACCATACATAAATTGGCGAGTAAATATCTACTATGAATTTGACACTCTAATTCTTGACTGCACGAATGAGTACTCAACCTACATAAATTGGCGAGTAAATATCTACTACGAATTTGACAAGAAGTACCTGCACACATTTGAAACCTTGATCAATCTCGCGTCGTCCTTTGAACTTGAAGATCAAATTGCATGTGAGCTTACGCGTCTATGCAACATTGAACACTCAAGTAGTTTTGATACATATGTTGCTATCATTGTAAACATGAATCGGTAGAGGAACATTGTTAGAAACATGGGGTTTTCCTTCTATTTATTATTTGGACCATATATATTGTCCGTTTGGTTATACTTTGGAATTATGCATGGATACATTTCAGTATTTGTAGGAGGTTTTTAGGGTGACATTTGACTATTCAGCTATGAAAGTTAAATCATGGGTATTCTGAGGTAATTCATCAGTCTTTATATTCATGGGTCTCTAGTCGAAACTAAACCCTACCCCTCTCTTCTCTTCTTCCTTTCCTTAATCCCTCTTCTTTCCTCAATTCTAATATCTATCCAATCCCTAATTCCAGATAAACTTTCAAATCTCAATCTCATAACCGTAAACGAACATGTCTAGATCCATAATTCTTACAAACATCCACACCTAATTCTACTTATGGATGCAACCATTGAACTTCACATGCAAGTAAGGGGAGCCAAAGCTCTCCACTCATCACAGAGTATCTAGAAATAGAAATATGCTTATTAGATTTCCAAGTAAGTAGTACCACTGATGCTGATCCCTAGCTAGTAGGTGTAGTATCCACAAACCAGCCTTCTTATATCATGGTAGGTTAAATGGTAACATCCCCAATTGAATCTCATTGCTCCAAAATTGTTCCTCTCTTTGTTCCACTTATGGGGTTTCCCTCAATACTACAAATAGGTAAAGGAGTTCTAGTTCCCCATCTCTTGTAAAAAGTGAAGAATTATACTTTGTCCTTGGAAAGGGAGGAAGAGCATCAACTAGTAGTTTCTACTTTGCAAGATTCCAAACCCACCACCTTCATGAATGAATTTGCAATCTTAATCTAGTATCTCCTTCACATATCATCCTAGTTTTTCATCTCCTAGGAAAAACATAAGAACATCTTTACGAAGGGAGAATATGGCGGGGGGATGGTTATCCTTAACTCGGCCAGGGAAGTCATCCTTGCCAAGGGGATTCACCTCCCGTTCCTTACTGATCCTTTGATGGTGGAAGCTCTGGTTCTCCGTGAGGCGATTGGCTGGTGTTTGGCGAATGGATTACCTATCATGAGGTTTGAAGGTGATGCTCAGGTGATTATTGAGAAGGTTCTCCGGAAGGATGTTCGGGACAATCACATCGGGGCAATTTTGGAGGAGATAGTCAATTCATTTGCGTCAAACGTAGGGTTCTCTGTGCGATTTGTAGGTCGAAGAAACAATAGGGTAGCTCATTTGGTAGCTAGAAAAGCCCTATCATTGTTCCCGACTGCGTGTCGATCTTTTGATTTCCAGGCCTGGCTGTATTCCAGGATGTAATGATCTATTTGTTTCAATCTATTGATTATCTTTTGTCAAAAAAAAAAAAGGGAGAATATGGTGTCAATACCAGTACATAAAACTTGAACATGATACCTTTTCTACGTGAATTCGCCATCTTAATTGAAAAATACAATTTTAACTTTTGTTACTTTAATAAATCCTTACTCCTTCCCGCGCCAGAAAAATACCCTCTTTACTCAATCTGAAACATAAAGATAAGAATACAACGAATCAATCTACACATGTTATACATGATAGCTGACTCACCTTCTTATACTTGTTAAGAAAAGTACCCATTAACTTTTTTTACCCTATAAAAATGTGATTAATTGTTAACCCAATGAAAGAAACAAGTGATTATATATAGTATTGTTTCACTGTTATAGAAAAGAAGTAATTAACAATTCACAGCCAATTGTTACAAGGAAAGTGAAAAAAGTAATGTAGAAAAATGGAGTGGGGGTGCCCATTCCATTCTCTAGAATTATTCCTTTTACCAGAAAAGAACAAAAGCTTTTGACCATCTCCAATAGTCCCAAAACAGTCACTCTCTCGACTACTGCCATCCCACGCTCAGTCACTCAAGGCTGCACCCTCCTCCTGCAACTCCATAATTCTTTTTCAAAAGTATATGCAAAAGAAGTTAAGCCCACCAATTCAATGGTAAAAAAAAGTGGATACTAGGTAGACTTTTGTGTTTTGATTCCACAGTTATCTTTGAGTATGTTGATGAAAATCGATGAAATGGGTTGTTTTGTTCTTCTTAGTGTGAAAAAGAAGAACCAAATTTGAGAGCTTTTTTTTTAACATCGTATGCCTTCTATAATTTTTTTTTTACGTTTTTAAATAGATGAATAAGTGCATGTAACCGATTCTGATGATCAGATAAGTATCACATGGGTCTTACAATCTTTGTATCCAAAATTGATGATATGCTATATATGATTGACATGGCAAACTGATCTTATAAGGCAATTAAGATGATCACGTGTACTGATATATATGCCATTATGTCAAAGTTGTACCATGACACTTGCTAAACTGATGGTGGTTGTGACTCGTGGTTGCTAGATTGAGCCACTCATAGAGGGACAGAAATAAAAAAAATATATCAATCGAAAGACAATAGTGTACCTAACTTCTGAAAATAACAACCTAAAGGAAAAAAAAGACGTCTAAGTCGCTATCCTGACCACCACTCTAGCCCTCTATATTCGGATCGATTTCTTACTCTGATGAGTTAGTCCGAAGACAAAGTAATCTCCTTGTTCAAAGTTTTCTTCAAATAAAGTTCGAAGAGTTCTATTCATAGGCCTTAATTTCAATGGCGGATGCCTCATCATGAGACAAACCCAATTATAAATTGATTAGCACCTAAGCTTGAGGCTTATTTTATCACCTTTGTCCTCACCATATCTCCAAAAGAGGCATTGGTATAATCTCAGTTGGAACAACGTAATCTTCCTAGACGTGGCAGTATGATTCTTGGCTTTCTTCAAGAGAAGCATCATGAATTCAAGTAGTATTATACTATTCTATTGAAACTTGTAATGAATTAGATAGAATATGTTAAAAAAAATACATGGCCACAAAGAACACATCATGGAAAAAGGTTAGTGACTGATCATAGGATACCTAAAAGATGAAGTAACAAAGTAGAGGCCACAATGAAACTTTGTCTTTGTTTAAATCGGTTTTGACATTCTTCCCTTTCTAGATATCAAATATTTCATCAACTTTAGTGCACAACAAAGACTAGTGGTTGTGTCAGCTTACTTAGGCATGCCTTCGAAGACAAAAACCCATATAGCATTTGCATATTTTATACATGGGTAAGTTAGAATGAATTTTGGGTCTGCACATTGAATCATTGATTGTATCAAATTCCCTTTGAATTTCAAAATCCATACCCAAGGTATTGGTAAGTATCCTTGCATAAATTCACCCAACATATAAGGATTTGTCCTTTCCAAATTATTACCTCTAACGGGTCGTTTGCTTCATGGATTTGAAAAATGAAGGTTTTGGTAAAACCTGGGTTTTAAAAAACCATGGATATATGATGGATTTGGTGGCATTATGGATTTGAACAAGTCTATTGTTTGCTTGATGGATTTGATTATGGACTTTGTTTGATTAGATTTGTGGATATTAAATACAAATTACCTAGTTACCCTTATTTAATTATATTTCTATATTATAATCCAAATCTTTCATTTAAAACTAATCCAAAACATAGAAAGAAATTTTAAACTCTTTACCACTATATGGATTAATAATTCAACTACAAATATAAAAATGTATTACAATTTGGCACTAATTAACAATTCATCTTGGCACTAATTAAAAATGCATCTAATAATCATTCATAAAAAAACAATTCATCTAATAATGTACGCAATATTATGTATCAATTGCACCCAATTGCTCGCTTTATTGCTACAACTCATCATCTTCTTGCTAACTCACCGATGTGGAATCCGACAATCAATCAAATAATAACGTACAAGATGAGCATAAAGTGTTTCTAGGTGAATCTAACAAATCACATATACATTCATATTTAAATAAAATACGATATTACAAAATGAAATGATAAATTCTCAATTTTATAAAATACGAAATTATAAAAGTTTACAGTTGCATGACCATTGAATTAAAGTAGGACAAATTTATAATTAAAGAAATAATTAAGAGTAGAAAGGTAATTTACCATCATGGATTTTAATCCATCACCCAAATCCCACCTCAAGAGGTGGAACTTCCAAGTCCGTGGGGTCCACGGATTTGGAACCCCAAAAGTGGTGGGGCCCACAAATTCCATCTCCCTAATTCCCTAAGGCAAACGATGGATTTCGGTTCAAGTCCATGATGGATATATTTCCATGACCAAATCCATCACCAAAACCCTCAAGCAAACGACCCCTAAATTGCCTCCGAGAAAGTATATTGAGAAAACAATGATATGATCTAGCAAGTGCCATGGTACTATCATATCCTGTTGGTAGTCATTTTACAGTTGGCTATGTACCATCTATACCAAATAAATTATTTGTAAAAAAAAAAACTAAATAGGTTAGCTGCATAAAATTTAACATGAACGACAGGTTGGTCAACGCTGGATCAGACTATACCAAATAGATTTTGATCGAGTTGAAGTCGAGAAAAATATTATGAGTTTGGGTAAGTAAGCTTCTTATGGACAACGCTGATGTAAGACAACCTAGTTGGTAAAGGGTTGGATTTCAGGTTTGGGATGTGACAAGGTCTCAGGTTCGAATCCCAGTACCGCCTTCTTGGTGTTCCCGGAGGCACCTTTGGTACATGAGACGAAGTCTTCCCGGTGACGGTAGCACAATCATCTGAGTATTTTATTCAGAGTTCACCAGAATCGAACCATAAACACGTTTGGTTCATTTGGTTTGATTCCCCCAGTCCATATTTAATTTCAGTCATTTTCTCCTTCCTATTTTCAATAATTCATAGGTATTGAACCTATCTAAATATATTCGATCCGATCAATTCAGTCGAAATATCGATTCGGTGCGCGAACTGAATCGTTGTCCACCCCTACATTCACATGAACCCTTTCCTCTCATTGAAAGTGTTAGCTAGGGTGTAACCTAATACTAAACTACTAATAACAAAAAAGCATACATTTGTAACTTTGTTTTCATTTTCATCTTATTTAAAACCCAAAACAATAACAGTACTAACATTAAAGTATTTCATGTGCTACCCAAAGACACAATAACAACCAACCCATACCCCTCTTCCCAATATATAAGACCCCTCCTTTGTAAGAATATACCCTCACATCACATTACCTCTCACACACAACCCAAAAAAAATACCCTAAAACTAAAACCCCTTTTTTCTCTCGATCCAACCCACAAACCTATGCTCACCGCAGAAAATGGCATCCATAACTCCCCGCGATGACCAGTCCGACTACGACAGCAGCTCCTCCTCCATCACCGTCCCCGACTCCAGCCGGAGCTGGATGAGCAACCTCAGCTTCGGCAGCCGCCGGAGCTCCATCTCCGTCGCTTCCTCCCTCGCCGAACCCAATTACTCCCACAAAAAGCCCCACAAGTCCAACCAGACCGCCTGGCAGGCCATCAAGCGCCTGCAGGCCGGCCGAACCGTCGGACTCGACAGCTTCCGCCTCCTCCGCCGGCTGGGCAGCGGCGACCTGGGCAACGTCTACCTCTGCCAGATCAGAAACCCGGTAGTGGGTCTCCCCCAGTGCTCCTACGCCATGAAAGTTGTGGACAAAGAAGCTCTGGCTATCAGGAACAAGCTGCAGAGGGCAGAGATGGAGAAGGAGATTCTCGCCATGCTCGATCACCCCTTTTTGCCCACTCTCTACGCCGATTTCGAAGCTTCCCATTACTCCTGCCTGGTCATGGAGTACTGCCCCGGCGGCGATCTGTACGCCGCCCGGCAGCGCCAGCCAGGGAAGCGCTTCCCTGTTTCCTCTGCCAAGTGAGTAAAATTGACTTCTTAAATTGTTTAGAAGTAATTCGCGCCCTCCGGGTGAAACAAACAAGAAGAACACTACTGTGTAAACAAAGAGTTTAATTTGGTGTGTGTTTGTTTCAATTTCTCAGGTTTTATGCGGCGGAGACGCTGCTTGCGTTGGAGTATCTACACATGATGGGGATAGTGTACAGGGATTTGAAGCCGGAGAACGTACTCGTTAGAGAAGATGGGCATATCATGTTGTCGGATTTTGACCTCTGCCTCAAATGCGACGTCGTCCCGAAGCTGCTCCGGCGGCCTTCGGCCGCCGATGGTGATGACGACTGCGACGATGAGGTAGGTGGTGGGAGAAACGGGAGGGAAGCTTGTTTCACGCCGTCTTGTGCTACGCCGATTCGCCCCGTTTTGTCCTGTTTTTCGTCGAGGAGGAAACAGAGTTCGGTCAGGACAATCGTCGAACAGGTGGAGTGCGGTGAGAAAAAACAGAACCATTATCACCTCCATCGCGGAGGGCAGATGGAATCGGAATTGGTGGCGGAGCCGGTGAACGCGCGGTCGAAGTCGTTCGTCGGGACGCACGAGTACCTGGCGCCGGAGGTGATCTCCGGGCAAGGGCACGGCAGCGCTGTGGACTGGTGGACTCTGGGGGTGTTCTTGTACGAAATGTTGTATGGGAGGACGCCGTTCAAGGGGGAGAACAATGAAAAGACTCTAATCAATATTCTGAAACAGCCGTTGACGTTCCCGAGGTCGGCCGCCGCCGCCGGCGGAAGCGGAAGGGAGACGGAGGAGATGGCGAGGGTTCAGGACCTGATAAGCAAGCTGCTGGTGAAGAATCCGAAAAAGAGGATCGGGAGCCTGAAAGGGGCGGCGGAGATCAAGCGGCACGAGTTTTTCCGGGGGGTGAATTGGGCGCTGATTCGGTCGGTCCGGCCGCCGGAGGTGCCGAGGGACCGGAATGTGGCGAGCCGGATGATGCCGAAGCTGATGAGCCGGAAAGAGAGGGAGGCGCCGTACCAGATTCCGGCGGTACGGCAGCATCAGCATTTTGATTACTTCTAATTAATTAATTAGTTGTTGACTGCTTTTTTAGTTTGGGTGGAGGGAATTATGAGGGAGATGGGGTAAAAATGTAATTAAGTTTTTACTAGCTAGGTAAAATTTAACTGCAAATTATAAGTCTCATAAGGTGAAAAGAGTTGGCTTTTAATTATTAGTCTAGTCTTCCATTTTTTTCTTCCTCTTTTAACTCGTTAATTTTCGTGTACTAATGATTAATTATATGAAATCAAATCATAAATTTTGTTTTTGTTTATGATTATTCCATTGTTTGTCGCTCGGAGTAAAGAGATAATATCCAGAGGTAATGAGGTATATAATAATGGTTTGCTATATGTTCGAGTGTATATATAATTGATTGTGGTAAAAAGAACTACATGTATGTAGGCAAATTTCCTCACCCGTTTTACCTGACCTGTTTGGCCTGTTGTGGAGCGGGTTCGACCCGTCCCGTAGGCGGGGCGGGCATGGGTACTCTCATCGACCCGACCTGCCCTGACCCGCCCCAATCTCGACCCGTTCTTGTCTAAATAATTACATGTATTCTTAGTCAAATTCCTTAGGATTTTTCTTTTATTACATCATAATTTAGCTATAATAAAGTTTTAAATTAGTGAGAACCTCAATTTCTCAAATAATTTAACTACATTTATCATAATATTGTTTGTTTTCTTGGTTTTATAATAAAAATAACGATTATTTCTAATGTTTTTCATATAAATTGCATACTCATTGGGTATACCTGCCCCGACCTGCGACCCGTGATAAATTACCCGACCTGGACCCGACCTGCCACGGGGCGGGTCTGGGTACCAAGAAACCCGCCCGGACCTGCCCCATTGCCATTCGTACTGATGTATGTGCTTTTGATCGTCTTTAACTATTATCCTAACTTCAACGGGCAAACTTCAGCAAATCCATCCTTTATGTCTCTCCGAACATTGCGAGGCATAAGGCGGAAGCGCTTAGTGCGTATGCGGGGATCCCGTTGAAAGCAGCTTTGGCAAGATACCTTGGTATCCAAGCAATCCAAGAAAGAGTCACGAAGGGGAGATACCAATCCCTTATCATGCGCATTCAAAAGAAGATGGCGCCGTGGAAAGCGAAACGGCTTTCGTTCGCTGCTTGCCTTACGATGGCTAGATCGGTGGCTGCTTCTTTACCAGTCTATACTATGCATACAGAACTTCTCCCGAGTGGTGTTTGCAGGAGTATTGACAAGATCAGTAGGGACTTTATCTGGGGAGACGAGGAGAACCACTCCAAGTTCCATCTTATGGCCTGGGAAAGGCTAACAGTGCCTAAAAAACGCAAGGAGGTGTGGGGATTCAGCCGACCTGTCATGCGAACCTGGCTATGCTTGCCAAAGGCGGGTGGCGTCTCCTCAGGGATAAAGAGGGTGTCTGGCAGCAACTTCTCCTCTCGAAGTATGGGGGTCAGAGAGCCGATCTCGATGTCTTGCGGAAAATTCAGGGAAGTTCCTTCACCTGGAATTGCTTCTCAAAAGCTGCTGACCTTCTTAAACAAGGTTGTGCGTGGAATATTAGGAATGGGAGAAGAACTAAGTTTTGGTTTGATCCGTGGGTTTTTCAGGGTCCCTTGAAGGATGTGGTGATCGGGGAAGTGCCGGAAGATGCAGGCAAGGCAGTGGTTGCTGATTTTGTTCGTGCTGACGGTAGCTGGCGTACTGAGCTTTTCTCTGGGCGCCTTCCACCCCGATGTTTGCAACAAGATTACGAGCACGGCGGTCGACATCATTTCCCAAGAGGAGGACTCTCTTTTTTGGGTTCCTGCAGCAGATGGACGGTTTTCCACTAAGTCAGGCTATGCACTCCTCACGAAGCAAGACCAGCAAGACACACATGAAGGAGATTTGGCGGCTGCCAGTGCCTGAGCATGTCAGATGTTTTATTTGGCTGGCGATCCAGGGCAAGATTGCCACGAACGTGCTGCGTTTTCAAAGGAAGGTGGCTGAGTCACCTAGCTGCCAGAGGTGTACTGGGCAGCCGGAGACAGTGCTCCACATCCTGCGAGATTGCGCTCCGGCGGCGTATTTTGGAGTCGTCATGTCCCCCAAAAGAAGCAACATGAGTTCTTCAGTGACAGCCATGAAGACTGGTTTCGGAAGAATATTATGAGCAAGTAGTCCAGCAGTACGGGCATCAATTGGCCGGGGTTGTTTAGCATGGCTACTTGGTTGTTATGGAAGAATCGCACCACGACGGCCTTCAAAGGATTGAGTGCAGCTCTCACAGCCCCATCTCTGATGCACTCGATCATAGCCAAGACCAAGTTGTGGGATGACTCTTGGCACGCCCCGAAACTGTTTCTTAACCACAAGAAGAGACAGGTGGAGCGAGTCGTGACAGTAGTTGGATGGACGCCGCTGGTGGAGGGCTAGGTCATGCTTAACACTGATGGGGCGTCGAATGGAAACCCAGGTCCAACAGGAGTCGGAGGGATCGTGCGTGATTCAATGGGGAAGTGGTTGGGGGGTGTAGTCGCTAATCTCGGGTCCGCGACGGCCGTGTTGGCGGAGCTATGGGCCATTTTCTATGGCTTGGATTTAGTTTGGAAGCTCGGCTTCCGTGTGGTGAAACTTGCGTCAGATTCCCAGTTGGCTCTTCAGCTGATTCAGGAGCGTCATGATCCCATTCATCCTTACGCCACACTTCTGAGTCTCATTCGGAGAAAGATTGACCAGGATTGGTTGGTTAGCCTGACTCATACGTCTTGAGAAGGGAATAGAGCCGTGGACTGGCTCTCGAAGCACAGTCTCGTCTATCCCTACGGCAGGTATGAGTTGACTGATCCACCTATGGGTATAATCCCTTTGCTGCAGAATGATGCTAGAGGTGTCACCTTTGAGCGTCGAGTTGTGGCGAATTCTCCCTCCCTCATCTAATCTCCCCCTGTAGCTGTTTTCTTTCTTGGCTTTAGCCTCCTTGTTATGCAAAAAAAAAAAAAAAAAAAAACAAACTATTATCCTAACTATATGAGTACTAATTGGATAACATTATGCTCAATCCTTCACTACAAAAAGAGTACAGGGTTTCCAATTAGGCTTCTTACTTATTGATTTACCTCTAGTACATTTTGTATTCACACTTCCATACGCGAATCAACTGTATATTTCGTGGTATGACAAGTATTTCGTTATCCTGGTGTCAAGTCAATAATGTTATCTACGATTTCACTTATCCAGTTTATGTATGAGTTTACGTGAGTGAATGCCGTAATTGCTGTGGCATTCCTCGCTCTTATATGATTTAGTCACAAAGATATCTATGACAAAAAAGTATAGGGTTTCCAACACGAGTATAGTCAAAAGCAATCCGAAAATCTTTTAAGTGTTTCTTTTATAATTGAAATTTATCAAAACCTATTAAACTTAATGAAAACAATGATGATTCTTTTTTGGTGGATTTTATTATGGTTTTAATCTATATCATGGAGATTGTTCATCCAATATGTCATTATTACTGCTAGTGGTAAGATCATAATGTTGTTAGTTATGGGTTTCAATCCACAGTTTTGTTAATTGAAATTTTATTCATTTGGTCAACTAGTATGATTGTATGTGGCAGTCATTTCTCGTTTTTTCAGAGTACACGTCCTTTGATCAAGAGAAGAAAATACTTAACAATTGGTAAATTTGTTCGAGATAATAAGTAAAGTTGAGGGAACAATATTTTTTTCCATCAGTAATACAATAATTTGATCCATACAACCCATCAGTAAAGTTGACTATTTATCTATGAAGAATTATTTCATTTCATACGAGTTGTAGAAAGATGTGAAAAATAAATTTTATATACTTTTTTATGCTCTCCTTTACACAAAAGTTAGCTTGTGAATTTTAAATTTGAACAAACTCATCCTATTTTTTATATTAAATGAAACGTTTATATATATTAGGGGTCATGAGAAGACCTCCTAAGAAAATGCTCTAACAACATATAAGAAAGAATTAATATCGTAACTAGAACTATTAAAATATACTAAAATTATAACTCTATACCATTTCATAATAATAGCTCCCCTTCACTTCTGCATATGGTTAAGACTACATAATAGTTTTGTAAGAATATTAGGGTGTCCGTAAGAATTTCCGACTCTTGTAATAGTATTGTTGACCTTTTGTTTCACACAATTCAGTTCTTTTTAGACAATTTTTTACGTAATTCTTCGAGATTTTTTATGTTTATCTTCTATTAATAATTCTGAAAATCCCATATATATTATGACATGAATCACGTTGATTAGTTTTTGAATCTCTATACATGAAATTCCTTTAACATCACGAAAAAATTTCGTCTAATAAATTTGAGAAGTAGAGTAATTAATAATACTTTAGCCGCTCAAATTCGAAGAGCAACTTTTTAAACCTCGCTCACTCAGCTTTCTGACTCGACCAATATCCTGATATTATATCAGAACCCTAATATGTTAAAAGCACATATAATTATGATGATCACATGCAATTTGATGCATGGAATGGAAGGATCGGCGGAGTAAAGTTAATGGTGGGAGGGAGGTTAGGTTTTTGGATTTTGTTATAAAGCAATGAATGCGTTTGTGCTTATGTGTAAAATAAAAAGGGAGGGAGGAGCCCATACATAATTATTGTGGTAATGTGACTCTCATGACGAGTCTATGAAACTTTCATGTGGTCACAATTATGGCAGTGGCAATAACAAAATGATGGTAAACAAAAAAAAAATACACAAAAGTAAGCAACAAAAGTATTTTATTATTGAAGTACAGAAAAGAATTATATTGGCGCGCACTATCCTTTTAAGTTTTTTTTTTTTTTGTCATATATCCTTTTAAGTTTGATCATCAATAAGTTTTGACTTGATATAATAATTATTTTTTATGACGAGAAACTACTTGTTGAAATTAGTGTAAGTTTCATGTCTACAATACGATGTCTAATCCTTAGTTATGTATTTGTGTATAATTAGATTAGATTTTTTTTATATTTTGAATGGAGTCGGATATGATAGGTGAAATTAAAAAGTTTTTAATTTTTCTTTACTTTTCTTGATCAACTTGTATCTTGCATGGAACTAATCTACAACATGATATTCCATTTTTATGTATATTTGGAGTAAAATTTGTTTTAGACCACCCGTTATCGAACTCTAACACTCTCTACTAGGACTGGGCATGCGGGCGGATCATCCGCGAATTTGGGCCGACCCATCCGCATTTGACCCGAATTTCGTTAAGTGGGTGGATTTGTGGGTGGGTGACGGGTTGCGCTGGGAGCCATCCGCCGAGTGGTGGGTGGGTTGTGGGTGAGTGTGCGGGTGACCCGCTCAACCCAACAGCAAAAAGATCAAAGTCGTTGGCGCTAGAGAGAGGAGAGTGGAGACGTTAGATATAAACTCGGACTGCTCCTGGAGTTTGAACCTCAAAGCCAACCTTCCAAATAGAGATCCCCTCTTCTTCCCTTTACTTTTTCCTCTAATTCTTGTGCCTAGATCACGCTCTTTCCTTTGTGGAATTATTTTCCTTAGTTCCTTGCACCTAATAATCGTCTCAATCTGTAGAAAACTCTTTCATAATAGAATCTCTATCCAATTTAAGAACTAATTCAACATTTTTTGCTCTATTTCAACTTCTTGTTTCCCTCGACGATTCTCTTCACCTATTATCATGTCAAGTTATATACATTGTGATGTGGGTGAACCCACAAACCCACCCGCATCATCCACCATCCGCCCAACCCAACCCGAGACTAAATGTGGGTGGGTGGTGGGTTAAAAATTATCAATCCGTTTAAGCGCGGGTGGGTACATTTTATGGTCAAAATCCACCCGACCCACCCAATGCCCACCCCTACTCTCTACCACCCTTTACCTTCCTTTTGGTAGATGGATTTATCGTGATTTTATTAATTCTAGTAAGTTCTTGATATATTTACGGAAAAAAAACATTTGAGACCAAATATACAACTCCTACCAAACCGGCCATAATCAATACTACCACTATACACCATGATTGATTCTTACCACCATGATACACTTTCATACCACCTTAATAAACTTCGATATCAACATGTTATAATTGTCCATAGGATCAAGCCCTACCATCATGTATAGCATACTATGGTGAAATACACATCAACTAACCTCAATTTTTGTCTCTAAAAATATGTAAAAGTGGATGTAATCTTAAGAGTATGATTAATCTGATTTTTATGTGCAAATTTTTCTTATTCTGAAGTAAAAAGATCATCATATAACCCCGTGAAATTTTAATGGGAGAAAAAAATTATGCATGAGTATGTAACCTTCGGTTACCGTTTGCCGGTTTAAATATGGTGATAGATGAATTAAAATACACAATCTGAATAACACTCATCATAAGTGGCTTTTTTTTTTTTGCATCAACAAATTTTTTTTTTGAAATGGAACTCTAGTTGTATGTCCAAAACCGATACCTCGAGCAATGAATAAATCAAGAATGACCTTCTTGTGTCATGCCAATGAGTTAGATCGAAAAACAAAAACGTCTACTGTCATCCATATTAGTGATGTGCACAATAATTCGTGCCAAACGATTTTACGTTGTTAGTTTGGCTATTAGTTAATTTTAACAATAACATTACACCAATATACCATCATCAATTCACTAGTATCACTAGAACGCCAATTCATTAACTTGCCCAAGATTCCACCTCTCATAATATTTTTGTTTATGTTTTTAGTTCTGGAAAATTAATTGGGAACTTTCATGGGTAAGTCATTCACATGTGGCCTCTCATCCACCCTTTTCCCCCTTTTGCTTCCTTCATGGATCCATCAGCGGGAAAAAGAGAACAAAAACTTTCATGTCTTCCTGCTCCTTCCTCTGCTCTGTACATGTTTTTGCCTTTTTAGATATTTGTGTACAATGCCAAAATTCTATGTAGATTCCCACAATCAACAGCAAAATATTAATTTACTGGGTTATATATATTAATATTATATATGTGAATTAAATATATCTTTGTATTATCTTGTTAGCGTTTAATTAATCATCTTGCCGATTAAGGAAATGGAAGAGAGGAAACTGCCCCATTTGGATCAACCCACTAAGGTACAGTAGCTATGTATTCATTAATGTTTGGAAAGACAGGACTCTATGGATGTGTACTCTAATCGTTTCATACCATTAAAATTCTATTCCGATTTGGACTTCCAGAGTCGATTTTCATGATCCGACCAGCTGACAGTACGATTTAGCAAACACGGCTTAGATTTCGCATTTGAGTTAGGTATACCAGCTGGTAGGTAGCAAGCGTGACAAGCTCTGTCCGATGCGATTTGGGAAGTGACAGTGTGATGTGAGCAATGGAACAGCATCATTGCAAGTGAAGAAGTTATATATGAGAGAGCTAGCTAGAGCTAGGGTTTGAAGTGATATATATATATCCATGAAACTGTCCAGAGAAAACTGCAAAAGCAGCAGTGATGATCGGTGGTGAAAGAGGCCAGGCATCGACATCATATATATATAGAGAGAGTCAACGGGGCAACTATTATATACTGGCATGAGAAGTCGACAATACAAAAAAATTAAAGAACACATAAATTTACGTTGTTTACTAACACTATATATATAATAATTAAACCAATTCACGGGCAGGAGATACAAGTTTCCCTATACTTACGCAAATACAAACTCGAGATTGAGGTATATATAGCACTTTCAGCTGCCTGCAGATAGTCTAATAATCCTGATCTACAACCCGAAAAGGAGAAGGTTAGAGAAGGAATGAAAAGGTATATACAACATCCAGTCGATGAAAGATAATCCGACTTCTAACTGATAGCAACTAATTAACACACCCATATATATTATGGGTTTGGGGATGTGTATGTACGTATTAGGGTTTAACACAATTTCTGCTAACTAGAGCTAGGGTTTGAAGTGATATATATCCATGAAACTGTCCAGAGAAAACTGCAAAAGCAGCAGTGATGATCGGTGGTGAAAGAGCCCAGGCATCGACATCATACATATATATATATAGAGTCAACGGGGCAACTATTATATACCTGACGAGAAGTCGACAATACAAAAAATTAAAGAACACATAGATTTACATGGTTTACTAACACTATATGTATAATTAAACCAATATACAAGTTTTCCTATACTTACGCAGATACAAACTCGAGATTGAGGTATATATAACACTTTCAGCTGCGTGCAGATAGTCTAATAATTCTGATATACAACCCGAAAAGGAGAAGGTTAGAGAAGGAATGAAAAAATATATACAACGTCCAGTCGATGAAAGATAATCCGACATCTAACTGATAGCAACTAATTAACACACCCATATATATTATGGGTTTGGGCCAAAGGTCACATAGCCTGGTGGTAAGGGAGGAGGACTGGTGACCATAAGGTCCCAGGTTCGATCCTCACCGCCACCATGGTGTTCCCGGAGGCATCCCGCTATCACCCGGACCGCCGGCGGAGGTCCCGGGGTTTAGCCTGACTACGGCATCACAAAATGTGGTGACCGTGGAGGGTGTTCCTCGTTATCAAAAAAAATATATTATGGGTTTGGGGATGTGTATGTACGTATTAGGGTTTAACACAATTTCTGCTAACTAACGATATAATACCATGTGATGAAGTGCCATTTTTGGCAGCTCCAACAGCGGGGAAGAAGTTTTTGATGATAGTGGATAGGGTGGTGATGATGCAAATTAAAGAGAGCAAGTAGATGAGGCAAATTGGAGAAGGAAGAAAGGTGGTGGGTGGCACCAAAAACATGCAAAGCAGTAGTAGTAGTAGTGATGGAGGAGTTTGGACTGTTCCAAACTTAACCGCCAGTGGCCATCGACAGAGAGAGAGAGAGTGAGAGAGAGAGAGGAATTTCTGGCAGAATGGTAAGGAAGGAAGCACGCGTGATGAAAGCCCCGATCGAGAGTACTGAAGAAAAGCCTCTTCTCCTTTAATCCTTGTCCCCCTTTAATCTCTCTCTCTCTTACATGGATATGCTTTTGATGCTCTCTCTCTCTCTATCTTTTGTGGGTTTTTTGGCCATATTTCAAACTTCAATTCAGTGGGGAGGAGCATGCATGTGTATTTAGCAATCCATGTGTATGCATATATGATATATCACCATCGTATGCCAAGAGGAGGTGAAGGTGGCTCGATCGAGTGATAATATATGACACAGAGGGAGCATTCTGGGCTGAGGATGGTAAAATTGTATTAGAAGTTGTTCAAATTGTTTTATATTGCTAAATAATTTTCTATCGATTTAGATTTCGGAAGGAGATTTTTTTTCCAGGCGGATATCGTCAGTACGATACGATTTTACAAACACTATTGATTCTATCAGGTTTAATATTTATAACCTATCATTTGACAGAAAAACTTATTGACGATTATCGCGACATAGCTATATATATATATATACCTTGAATTAGCAGGATTTTTGGGCATGATACTATACCCTAACCCTTAATAAGTGAACCCTAGGTCCTAATTATCTAAATCATAAACTATAAAGCCTAAGATGGTGCATTATTTTTTTGCCTATATTTGGAAGAATCATAACCGTCGATTATTGTTTTTAATTAAATTGATCTTGGGGTATAAGATTAAGAGAGTTAAGACCTAGGTTTTGATATTTAAGGGTACGTAAGAGTATAGTATCATGTCCGAAACATCAGTCAATTCAAGTTTTGGATAACGTTTTCTTACTCAATGTATGCGATACCCCGGATTTCACTCCGAGTACCGTAGAACTCTCCATATATATAAAAAAAAAGTTCGAGCTGGCCATTAACAAGTTTGTCGAGTATTCATGACGTATATTTGGTACTTTCAGACGTATATATGTACCGAGATCCCATTATAATGAACAGTTTATGCATATCAGTCAGTTTATGCGAGTTTGGTGAGGCATATATGTTTCGTCCCTAAAGAGGGAAACGACGACAGCCACAGAACAAACCTTGGCCTACTCGTTTCACTTCCAGTCCCCTCTCCCTTTTCTCTTTTTTGCCAATCGATCGCTTCTTCTTTCCGCTTGTTGGTGTTATGTTTTGGAATTGTAGGGTAGCTACTAATTAATCACGTCTTCTCCACCGTGTTAATTGTCTCATCTTATCTTCAATAGTTAATTAACTAGCAAGACAAGGATCATATATGATGTTTAATAATGCTTTAAAAAACAAATAGTAAAGCGATAGTCGGTTTAGAAAAAAAAATAGTTTCTTTTTATTAGCGATACGTGGATTTCAATTACTGAATAATAGGGTAAATTACGATTCGCATTTAATTGTTGTATTAAGGATATTGGAGTATACTAAACAAGACATTGCTATCCTTCTACCAATAATCAAGATGAGTCATTTGATTTTGATGCGACGGGAAGGATCGAATAGAGTGTTTAACACTACTCTAGAGAAAAAAAAGAAGGTTAAGCTAGTGTGTTGGGTAAATTTTAGTTTTTAATCATAGAAGAATAAGTGATTTTGGTGGAACGATATGTAAATATGAAGACGTTATGCTAGCACGAAATAATTATCACTTTAAAAGTAAAATTATGAGATCTGTTTTTTCCCCTCATTAATACAAGTGTGTTGACCATCGAAACCGTGCTTTGGGGTTAAAAGGGAGTCACATCAGGCAATTAGGTGTCACGTGGACGTCTGTGATAATATACGTATTCAAATATGTGAACTCTCTCATGCGACCCTAACATCTTTGCCTCTTTTTTTTTATCGAGACATCTGGTATCTCAAAGTGCATATATCAAGAATATTAGCTATTATTTAGTCATATCACAAACACAATATATATTCCCCATGAATCTTATCTTCCTACTACCATATTTGACGTAGCAAAAGCTATTTTTGCATGTACTAGAGATAATCAAGAGATTAAGCAAGACCCAAAAAAGTGATTATGTAACCATGAACTTTTTCACTTTAAAGATCCAATTGGGACCAACATAGCTACAATATTTGTACGTAGGTGGATTGGATACATATTTATCCAACCGCACTAAGATTCCAGCTCCAAAGGGGTCGGGTCGGGTCGGGTCAAATTTGAGCTTGAGAGCACTGATACGAATGAAAGCGAAAGATCAGTGAGTGACCACTGTTTTCCAGCTTTTTTCTACTACTGATTTCTCTTGTATTGTGGAAACTGGGAAAAAAGTTACGTGTATTTGTGACGTGTGGTCCACCGTCACGTGTATCTGAAAGGGGTTAGTCGGGCTCAGTTTGGGCTGGGGGTCCAAGTCGTGGAGGGTTCATGGATCCTCTCAATCCTCTGTTTGCAGGTCCAGTCCAGGCCCACGAGTCCGTTCTGGTGGTGCATGTTGCTGTAGGACCACCTGTTTAGCCATCTTTGCATAGGCAAAAGAGAAAGGGTAACAGAATCATCCATGATACAAGAATCAAGATACCGTGATATTGGGTTAACGCTTAACAGTAACACCTTGAGTATTCACGTTGGCCATTCGTTTTAAATTGGAAAATGATATGACATGAGTTTTTGTAATGCAATTATAAATTCAGATTCATTGATGTGATCATCAATTGCATATTTGCAATTATAAAACAAATGTAATTGAATATGAAAGTCAAAACAATCTTAAAAAGGAAAATGACGCATAGCCAAAATGATATAAAAAAGGGGAATGATGGCTTCTGCAATAGGTGTATTTAGTTATATTTCCTTTTTGCACCATAGTTTAAGCTCATATGCAATTGCATTGTAGGGAGTAGGGACTATCTGGTTTTTGACATGGCACCAAGCCTTTTGTAACCAAAATGTCTTTTATTCGAATCTTGGTGATCTATTTGTTAAGCACATGGTGTTTCGGACCAGACATTCGCAAAACTTCAACCCACATATGAGCGTGACTTTCGTTTAGGGTGTGTATTTAGAGCCTTATGTTACTGAGGGACCTTCTGTTTGACTCCAGATCACCTGTTTAAGGGTCATTTGCTTTGTGGATTTGAAAAATGAAGGTTTTGATATAACTTGTGTTTTGGTAAACCATGGATATATGAGGATTTTGGCTTCATTATGGATTTGAAAAGACCATTGTTTATTTCATGAATTTCATAACGAAATTTGTTAGTTAAATTTGTATGTATGAAGTGAACTTTACTTTTATTGCCCTCAATGATATAAGAAGAGAAAGAAAATATAAGGGATAGGTTGGTAAAAAATGATGGATTTCAAAGTCAATGATCAATTCCCACCTAAAGAGGTGAAATTTTCAAGTCCGTAGGGTCTCGCGAATTTGATACCTCTAAATACTTGAAGCAAATAATAAATTTTGGACAAAATCTATCATGAACCCAAATCTATTACCAAATCCTTCACCATATCCATCATGCAAACAAATACTTTCTTCTAAATCCATGTGATGGAGATGAAACCTTTTACACAATCATATGTAGAAAGCTTCCACTATTAAAGAGGATGCATCGTTAATTAGTAGTAACCGGTTGTTTATCTCCATGGCCTTGGTTTGGAGGCCAAGTGTCCCAATCAAAGGGTGAGAAAGTAAGTTGGGACTCAATAGCACATGTGCTACAACACAAACAACGGACGGTCTTGGATCAGTTCACCTAGCACTGGGCAACCCACCCATGGTTTCGGGGCAGAAAACCACTTGCTTCACAGCTTCTTACTTACCTTCATTCATGTTAGATAAAAAAAAACCCAGAAAGGAGGACAGATAATCCTTAATAAAAAGCAAACTACCTGAGGCAAATCTGTCAAAACATCATCTCATTCATTAGCAAAGTCACAGCATAATCCACAAACAAACGTACAAACTGGATACATAATATGCATCCATTCTAAACAAAAAGGTCTACTTACGACGAATTCATTGACCTGATCAACTTCTCGATTAAGACGACCGAAAGATAAAAGGAATATAAGATATCATGTAAGACTTGAACAGCTGAAGAAAATGTGCACATACAACATATGGATCATTCTTCATGTACAACGTATTGTAATACCATGTCCATATTTCGTTAGCCTCGCGTCATTTTTGTTGGCTTTTGCTCTGTTTCTGCTGTTACATATGACTTGCCAGTGATGATTATGTATAGCAGCCAGTGGATAAGGGGCTACTACTAGATCCTCGTGCCCACCTCCTTAGTCTTTTGTTTCAGTGACGATTAAGACATCACAAGCACTAAGCTCTGCATAATCATGTTAAAAGTACCCATTTGCAGTGGTGCATAATAAGAGTCGCATTAAATATGGAGGAGCACTAATAATAATTCAGGTGAACCCCAAGATTTTCCATAACTATAGCTACAAGTGTATTCAATTCGGAGGGATTTGATACATATAATGATTGAGTTATAATTCTAGATATAGATCAAATCGTAACGAAACACACTTTCAACAAATGGACAAATTGTACAAAGAAATTCCACATAAATTCGATATGTATGCAAAACTCGACGAGGGTACAAGACTGGTCAAGAAAATTAAGCTACAGATGTACTTAAATTAATCATATCTTCATTCTAGATAACAATGCAGTAATGATACCTTCCTAGCACATGGATCTTCTTATTGAGAGTCATTAAACCTGGGGGACTGTGGTTTTTTGCCTTTCTTCTCCCAAGTCTCATTTCAACTTAATGTTTAATAAACCACACAGAGAAAAGAAACAGAGTACTTTTGTGGGAGGGGGAGCAGAAGAAGACAGAGGGATCAACCGACCAAAAACTAGAAACCTTTGTAACAACAACAAAAACAAGCGACTCCAATTGTTGGTATTCAACTGCAAAACCATCAAACTCCCCTCTCGAAAACCTTATATAAACCTCCAAGCCATGGCTCACTCATTTCAACAAAACAAAGCAGCACAGCAAGCAAGTTCATTCTGCATTCAACTTCCTTTTTCCTCTTCTCTTCTGTTGTGAAATCTAAGTGCAAAAATAATGGCAAAGAATGTAGCTCAATCTCCCCTGGAGACCAGCATGTCTTCACTTGACCAAAGGTTGGCCATGGCCAAGCGTTGCTCTCATGGTATATACTTTACTTTTTACTTCTTTTTGAGCATGCAAAGGAAATTGCTTTTTTGGCTCCACATGCTGCCCCTGGGATTTGGACTTCTGGGTTCAGGAGAAAATGCAGCCACCACCATCATGCATACACTTAAAGCTATATATTACTATTGTTATGATGCATCTTTGTCATGATTATGAGCTAGCTATACTCTATGTATTGCTTTCTTTTATCATCAAAGGGTATATGCCTACAATGTGATAAAAGATGTGGTCTATGATAACACCCACATCCCCAATTAGAACCTTTTTGAATGAATCAATTCAAAATCTCCTCACTTTTTGTTCACAAAGAACAGAGTATCTTATGCATAGGAGGCTTTTGTATGTTTCAGCATCAAAATGGATAAAAAGGAAAGGAAGGGAAGAAAAGTGGTTCTTTGATTATGATGATGATGGACCTAACCTTAGACCAAGTCACCAAACAAACAACTCTTTTGCTTTCTTTCAATTTCCTTTCTTCATCAGAATGGTTTTTTTCTAAGATTCTAACCTTTGGACCCAGAAATTGCACACGAAGAAAAGCTATGGAATATGGTCGGTCAAGATTTACTGCTGCTAGCTAACCTATAATGGATTGATTAGTTAGCCAAAACTAGAATAATTAACTTGCTTTTTGATATCTTTATTGAGTACTAACATTTTCTTCCCCATGTTTTTGATGGGTTTGCTTTTGACAGAGGGAGTGGTTGCAGGAGCAAAGGCAGCTGTCCTTGCTAGCATTGCTACTGCTATCCCAACTGTAAGTTCCTTTCTCGACTCTTGTTCTACTTGGAAATGGAACATTTCCCGAGCTCTGACTAACTGTGTCCCTTGCATGTGCAAACATGCAGTTTGCTAGTGCAAGAATGCTTCCATGGGCAAGAGCTAATCTCAATCACACTGCCCAAGCTCTCATAATCTCCACAGGTTGGCACACTTTTACCAAAGAAACAAGTGATTATCTTTATTCTTCTATTATGTTTTTTCCTAGTTGTTAATGGAGTTTTATGGTTTCAATGGCAGTTGCTGGAGCAGCCTATTTCATAGTCGCTGACAAGACTGTCCTAGCTACAGCAAGGAAGAACTCATTCAAGCATGCTTCCAACAATTGAAGAAGCATGGATTCTAGTTTTTACTGTGATCAATTACGTGAGATTCATCTACTGTGGTGGATAAATAAGATGAGCTTCACGTATGAAGCTAAGACAAATATGTATCCAGCAATTGGAGTAATCAAATGGGGAACAAAGTTAGTTTACTTACTTGGTTTACCAATAGTCGTTACACAAACACCGGCCATCTCTGAAATGATGGGACGGATTTCTGTCTCTAGCAATGATTCCTCTATTAAAGATCTTTGAAATCAGCTTAGTTGCAGAGTGACAGTTTACACAAACACGCAGATTCTTCACTATATTTATCATAGTCCCCGACTTTGTACTGATCAACCCAAAAGGTAAGCAATCGCCAGCTTCTCACGGTGATGGCTCATGACCTCTTCTTTCCATTCCTCGTCCATATTATACAACACCTCGGAAGCATCGAGCACGAAATCAGATTTCTCCAATGCCTCATCTATCTCATCCAGCAACTAATAGAATTCGTCACTATGAGAATGTGTCTTGTCGCCAACTAGAAACTCATGAACAATACTATCCATAAAACTACAACAGGGCACTTTCTTCATTCCTCTATCGTTTATCCTAGTTCTTATTCTCGCCAAATCATCCCATCTCCCAGCTCCTGCATAGATATTCGACAAGAGCACATAAGCCCCAGTGTTTTCAGGCTCCAACTTGAGAACACGCTAGGCAGCCAATTCGGACAACTCAACTTGCCCATTAAGTCTACACGATCCAAGCAGAATCTCAGATTGCACCACTGGGGTCATTTCTATATTGTTTATCAGTCTCTCTGCTCATCAAACAACCCTGCTTCGCCTAGAAGATCTATCATGCAGCCATAGTGTGGCAATTTAGGACTAAAGTTGTGATCTTGCACCATTGAAGTAAAGTACTTCCGTCCTAGATCTACCCAACCCCCATGGTTACAAGCAGATAGTAAACTGACGAAGATGATGTCATCTCGTGCAAACCCTTCATGTGTCATTATGGAGAAGAGCTCGAGTGCCATGCCAGGAAGCCCGTGCATAGCAAGCCCAAATATCATTGCACTCCAAGAAGCCAAGATTTTAGTTTCCATGGCATTGAAGATTTGTTTGACTGCCATGGTATGACCGCATTTGGCATACATGTCAATGAGGCTCGTCGATAGAGCATTATTTTCTTTTGTTCATGTTCTTGTCTATATGAGCATGGATCCATTTACCGAGAGTCAGAGCCTCCAAGTTGGAAACGACTGGAAGAATGCTTACCCAGGTTACCTCATTAGGGCTACATTTGATTGAAGCATCCGTCTGAAATCTCCAGTGCTTCCTAGTAGCTGCCCATGTTGTTATAAACACGGTTCCATGAGACGGCGCTCTTGGTTTTTTAGGTTATCGAATACATTCGTGGTTCTATCCAGATCTCCACATTCAGCATACATGTCAAAAAGACCATTGACAAGCCTGAGATTTGATCCTAGCCCGTGATCCTTAATCCATGAATGCACCCAATTGCCTAACTCCAGAGATCCAAATTCGCACATTATTCGAAGAAAGCTATTGCTTCTTCATATAAGCTATTCTGGATATGGCCTGAAATCATAGCATTCCAGGATACTACATCTCTAACAGGCATTTCATCGAACAGTTTCCGAGCCTCATCCATAAGCCCACTAGAACCGTACCCATTGACCAGAGCCGTATACGAAATGGCATCTCTCCTAGGACTTTTGTCAAACACTGATCTACCATAACCCAGTTCGCCATTCTGAGCACAAATGTTAATCAAAGAGGTATGCACAAAAGCGTCTTACTCAACACCGAGCTTCAGAACATGTCCATGGATTTCTTCCTCTTCATGGGCATTCCTCAGTTTCGCGCAGGACTTCAAAACGAAGGCAAACATATGGTTGTTCGGCTTCAAACCAGCCACCATCATCGATCATACGGATGTAAAATTCCACGGCCAGAGCAAGGGTTTCACTCAACGCGAATCCCCTGATTACATGGTTCCAGATTATCTGATCAGGGTTTTCGACAGTCTTGAAGAGGGGCAGTGGGTAAGGCAGGTCCGCCGAAGGGAGAAACTGGCAGAGTTGTTGTGGAGGACGGTTTCGATGACGAGCGAGTGGATTTGCTTGAGAGTTCTGACGTCTTTGCAGGTGGAGAGACTGATCTATAGTATCATTTATAGCTGAAACTGAAAACTGCACCCACCATTCAAAAATTCTTGGTCTTAGAGTGAATTTCGGATGCTGAGGTGGATGCCCATTTAGGCGGGGTTTTCCCCCCTCTTCCCCCCTCTGTCGTCATCGACTGCAACCGGCATGCATCACTCTTCCTCTTCCCTTCCGGCATCAAAGTACACTCTGATTTCCTATAAACGCCTCTTTCGTCGACTGCAACCGGCCATCGCTGCGTTCCGCTCTCGCCGTTCCGGCCAATGTATTTTGGTGCGGCTCTTCATTTCTTCGTAGAGGGCGAGCGTATCATACGACGGCGTCGAGTTCCGCCGACCGAATTTGGGTAACCCACACGTTGGTTCGTCGAACAATCTGTGAAAGGTTTGGTACAGAATTGCGGCCTTCTCTGACTATCCTCCGCCTATTAAAACCAGGCACAACTATTCTCAATCATCCATCGCAGTCTTCCCCTCAAATTAGCGTCTCATTCAACATCACCGCCACTGATTACTTAATTAGCCAACGAACACCACCCATCACCAAGTAAGCTCTCCCTGATTCATCCCATTTGTCTCATTCTTTTTGCTTATATTAGGTGTCTGTGCATTATGAAATTGTTGATTAGAAATATGCCCCCAACGAGATTTTTTTCTTCTGGATTGGGATTGCAATTTGGTCTACTTTCTGCGTTTAGGGTTTGTACAAGCTGTATAGCTTTCAATCCGAGGAGCTTCTTCATTATTGGTAGTCCAAACCATCTAATTGGATTCTGAATCGAGGTTTGTTTGGGGTATCTGTCATCACTTTAGGGTTTGTTGTACTGGGTACGACATATTCGGTCTTTCTTGGTTCATTATAGGATGACAAGATCACTTACACAAAACGGGAGACTTAATTTGATTACAAAACGGGCTACGAGTAGTGGGTACGACATATTCGGTCTTTCTTGGTTCATTATAGGATGACAAGATCACTTATAGGCTGAAAAGACTTAGATATGATACCAGTATTGACCACTACATTCCTGTCCTCACCGTGCAGAAGATCTACAAGGGTCCACAAAGTTGTCACAACCAGCCAGCTCTCGAGCGGGTCTTCGAGACTATTTCCACCATGAGTGCTAACCATTTTGATTATTCCTCAGTGAGTTTTACTTCTTTTCCTTGCTGAGGTATGTTATCCTTTTATGCTTCGCTTTGGATTGTGTTTTGATTCTTTTGGTAGGCTGTTTATCGCGAGGAGTGCAGAGTCCAGTTTTCATAAGAACAAAATGAAGTCGTTCGCTCAGATGTTAGATTGATGTGTATGGTTTTTGATTGGTTTCGCGTTTTTTGGTTATGGCTTATGCACTCTGAAAGTTACATAACATCACTTTAGTGAGCTATCTAGGTTGAGGGCTTCTTTGATTGCTGATGATACGAAGGAGATAATTATTCAGGTTGGTTTGTGAGAAATAGATTGGGAGTCTTGATCATATTTGCATGAATATTGTTTTTCATTTTGGTCTTTTTTTATTAGAATTTGTGTCTACTTGGAAAGTTTCCCTTAATCAGTAGCTTAAGTCTTTACCCATGATTTAGTAGGACACACATTAAGCTTGGCGAATATTGCAATCTAGGTGATGTGTCTGTCCCAACTACAAATAGTGAAGTAGGTAGGTATCCCCATATACTTATCGAGTAATCCTGCCATAGGAATTGAATTTCCTTACTTTCTTTCCTTTTTGAAAACAATAGGCATAACATTTTACACATATACAATAGGTATTAGATTTCATAGTGCCATCACACATGGCCCAGTCCAAAACCATTTGAACAGCTTGCTGTAGTTGAAGTTTCTTTCTTTTGTTATATTCCTTTCTTCTGTTATAATATAACAACCTGCTGTAGTGGAAGTACTCTCCCTTTCTTCTACTGTACTTTGACCCACAGCTTGAGAAAGAATGTGCCTACTATGACTCCTCTCCGTATACTTTCAACTCTCTATCTTTATGCGCTATGTTTGTTTGTAAACCCACTTTATACTTGCTTTCCTTTAATGATACTCTAGAGTCTTGACTTGGTAAGCCTTTTATTATAATCTTTTCTTGACTACGGGCTCTAACAATAGCAATAATACAACAAAATGTCTCAATCATGCTTTTGTTCATGTTATAGCGATTACAGATGTTAATATTGCCGACAATGTAGTAAAGATATTTGCAGTATCTAGCTGCGTTGGTGTTTTCGATGTGATAGACATTGAATTAGAACTTGATGCTGCTATTAGGTCGAAAAGTTTGGTAAAGGTGAAGAGGAAGTCAGTTGATTGCGATGATGCCCAGCTGTGTTCGGAAGTTTGAGAGGCAGGTGGAGATGACGACAATGCTTGGGAGAAGGAAGAATGAAGTTTCGTTGAGGTTGACTGTTCTGTAAGTCTCTGTAGCTCCCCATATTTCCTTTTATGTAGCTTTTGGTATATCAATTCTAATTGCAACTTCTCTTTGCTGGAGGACTAGAAGAAAGAACGAGGAGTCTCCTCTCATCCATGTCCAGTGAATGAGTCCTATCTCAGTGAAGGAAAGCCCAGGTATCATAGATTTCCTTTCTCTTCTTCACTTATGTACTTCACTGAATGTGACCAATTTTTAGCCAAATACCAAATTGACCCCTTTGTGTTTAAAAGAGGTATAGTGGCTCGGGTGGGACTTGGGAGTGGTCTCTTGCTGAGTTTTTGTCAACCTCAAAGCCATTGCTCTTGGGTCCCAGTAGAATAGACTGGGAAGGTTAAAATTGCTATGTTTATTACTTGAGATTCTCAGTTAAGGATTGTTGTTGGGGTTTATGTTTTGCTTAATTTTTGTTATGTCACAACTTATCAACGACAAGTTCAGAATCGATGAGAGTCTCTTGACCATTGTCGATGCTATCACTGGTTAGCTTTTGTGTCAATCATATTCGCCTGCCATTGTATCCTGAAATCAGGTTTGCCTTCGTCTTAGTGGTTGCTGATGTTTTGTTATATTTCAACCACCTAGAAGACTGTTGATAGGCTATCGAACAAGGGTCAGAGAGGTGAATAAGACTTTCTTTTAATATATATGCAAACCTTTATGCTACTTAGTCTCCATTTTATTTCCCTGGAAGCTGTGAGATTTTGTGTTTTGTGAAATATGTTTTTAGGTACAAACTTATGGTCCTTACGTTAATATTTTATAATTGGATTGGGATTTTTGTAGGGCATGGATCGATGGAGGGGCTGCGACATGAACTTTATGAGTGGTTAGAAAAAAGAAGATTCTGCTGAGTACCTAGGGTAATCTCTTCTTCTCGGTCTATGCAGCTTAGTATCATCCTTGACCAATTGACGACCGGGAATATGGTTTAGTGGCAAGGGATATAAATTGAGATTTCTTCCCGTAGAGTTTATAGCAACTTATGAGTTTCTTTCTGCAATAATGATGTGTTAGTTATGTCTCTTTTACTGATAATCCTTAGATCAGGTTCATACGATTGACTTATCATGATGACGAATGCAGTAGGCAGTGATGCTGAATTGATTTTCATTTTACTTTGTGTCGCATTCCAACTGTCTTCACTAGAGCTCTCTATGTGTGGTTGGTTTAATACTTACTGGAATCCTACTGAGAGAGTTCAGTTCTTGGGGTTTGATGGAAAAGTGAATTATAAAAACACATCAGAATTCTTAAATCTCTTAAAATCAGTGAGGAACGTTAAGTCAACAGCTAAACTACTTCAAAACCTGGGTTTGTTTTGGTTTCATTTCAACTGACGATGTATGAATACCAAATGCGAGAATTGAATCGCATTAGTTACATTTGAATGTCAGTTACTAGATCCGTTGTTTCATTGGGTTAAGTGGTTAACTCACTACTCTTTCATGTTTATAGCAGTCAATTTGGTAACCGTGCAAGTGTATTTGGGGGTAGGAACTGGGGAGTGGGAGCCAATGTTGCTTGGTTCTAATACTCTACTTGGTTCGAATGATTAATGGAACTAGGGGGTAGGAGTCAATGTTGCTTGGTTCTAATACTTTGATGCTATCCTTCCTACTTTTTAATTTGGTTTCATACTGCTTTCACATTCAACCTACTCAAGTC
This sequence comes from Linum tenue, assembly GCA_946122785.1. Classification (NCBI taxonomy): domain Eukaryota; kingdom Viridiplantae; phylum Streptophyta; class Magnoliopsida; order Malpighiales; family Linaceae; genus Linum; species Linum tenue. The sequence goes on from CAMGYJ010000003.1 coordinate 5,008,047, forward strand.
TAGCTTTGATGCTTTTGTTAGTTTGTTTACAATCAATGCTCTTTCCTCTCGCCATGTTCTCTTAGACTTTGATAAAGCATTTTGTTATCAAAGTGGTCGTAATATCAGCTTAGAAAAGATACAACGCGGGGAGTGCACAATGGCCATCATCGTGTAAGTCAAACTATATATGCAAACAATTTCGGGACGAGATGGTGTTTGGCTGGTTGGGGTTCCTTCTATACCCTGTATGTTTTCTTTATGTTGGAGCTCCATTTAGATCCTTAGAATCAAGCTATAACAAATTCTGTACACACCAAGACAACATCATTCAAATAGAAAGTGTGGAACAAACTTTTGATTAGGTCATTGTCAAGATTGAAATTAGGAACTATTAATCAGGTTTGCTATATTTATGTGATGCTATAATTTTGGTTGATATAGGTGGCCAAATAGCTCTATGTTTATCACTACTAGCTTTGTTTTGGTTTTAACCGCAACAATGATCCCAAACTCGGGGATAGGCATCCCGAAGCTCCATTGCAGCTTCCTAGCTAGCTAGGAATTCTTTGATTTTGCTTAGGTCCTAATATACATAATTAGATCACTTTCCCTTACGGCTCACCTATTTATTTACTACTTATCGAGCCAGCTACAAGATCTAGGGAAGATAATACTATTAGAGCATGCTTTACATGTGTTGATTAGTACAGCTGGGCATTCTTTGAATTTGAAGGTTAATTCTACGTATAACAATTACACTCAAACACTATAAATTTTATCTCCAAAAATAATTAGATTTACATAATTAATTTCAGGCGTGCAAAAAAAAAAAAAGATAGAGGTGTATTAACAATTCACTATATTTCTTACATGTGATTCTAACTTTAATTCCCGGTATTTTCCATACGTGAACAGTAGAAGTTTGAGTGAACAAACTATTCGCACTCCCGGTGTGTCCTGTACGGAAAGGAAAATGAGCTTTGTGTATGTCTTGCATCATTTTCATTCCAAATAGTTGTGGTACGATGAGATTGAATTGAGCGTCATCACTAGCTGCATCGATAATTTGAATATCTGAATTAGAGAGTGGCCGAAGGAATTTGCCAAACTTCATAGCATATCCAATATTCTGTTTTTGGATCAAGATCAAAATTTGGCACTTCGATGAGTATCAAGATCATGTACTACACTGAAATCTTCGATGAGTATCAAGATCATGTACTAGGGTTCTACCTCTGGCGGTGGTACTAGAGGATTGAGTGATGGAGAATCACCAGTTGGGGAATACAATAATTTCCAGAGATAATGTTGTTGTCTGCTGATTGCTGAAATTTTAGTGTGGAATCGGAAAATATTCTCTTTAAGATTGTCTTGGTGATTATTTAGTGTTTGAATTTCATATTTTTTTGAGCGGATTTTAACAAAACAATTTGCACTTATAGTGGTCTTTATTGTCTTGGTGATTTTTTATTAGAGAACACAAAAATGGAATTAGTGTATGCATCCAATTCTTGAGTTATGATGACTGTTCCTTTGGATTTTGAGAAACATGTGAGATTTTATGCCTTCAACAAATCAAAGAATGGAATACTCATGAGTTGTTATGATGAGTCTCAAGTTTTTATTGGAATCAAATTTTATTTTATAATGGTGATATTTTGTTGAACTCGAGTTAGCCACGTGAGGTTAAGTTGAACATTTTGTATTTTTTTTGTTTGACAACAGGTGTAGTAGAGCTTTGATTTCCAGAACATTAACAAAAAGATTGAACTACTTACTTGCCTAACAATTAATAACATAAAAAATTCAGAAGATAACGAACAAAAAATATAATTTATCAACAAAAGTTAGCGCCATAATCTCATTTGGTTCTACTCATTCATATGGTTCTACTCCTTTAATACCTACCAATTTCACCTCCTAATTCATATCCGACAATAAGAAGTGCAAAAATTTCTTATAAAATATGGAAAAACATATGAAAAACAATAAACTAGGACGATTCAATCGACATAAATATTAACTAATTACCGCTAATGTCATAATAATAAAAATACCATAAATATTAATTTGAAATAAGGAATTAACTATTTTAGATGATATGTTAAAAAAATATTTTAAAAGATCCCAAATATTTAAAATTATGAAGAAATTAATCAACATAAAATAAAATAAAGTTAATCCGACCAACGGATCGGGTAAAAGCTAGTAGTAATTTATGACGAAGGCAAATTTTTTGGAAAAAATCCCAAGTTACACATGTTTTTAAAAAAAATTCTCAAAATACACACGTTATGAAAATAATACCCAATCTACGTTAGTTTGAGCCATCACCGCTGTCGACGAAGACAGTGATTGCATCACTGTTGTCGACGAAGACAGTGATTGCATCACCGCTGTCGACGAAGACAGTGATTGCATCACTGCAGTACACGGCCGCGGTGAAGGCCTGACCTGCATCGAAACTTTAAACAAACGTAACTTTGTGCTCGGTTATCCGATCGTAGCAATTTTTTTTATTCCGCATAATTTTTCGAGATCTTGCAAGCCACAAATGGCCATAGGCGGTTTGGTCCCGCCTTCGTCTCGAAAATATGTCGTTTGCTACCCCGAACGAGCCTTTTTTCGATTTCGTCAAACTTTGAATGACCATAACTTTGTGCTCCACAATCCGAAAATCATGATTTTTTTTTATTTCGCATAACATTTTAAGGACTACAATTTTTATCATAGACATATTTTCGGAATGTACTTGGATTCCTGAAAAGGAAGGTAAAGTTATTCCCAAAACCCCTTATATCCATAAATAATTCATTTTTTGAAAATTCTCTCCTACTAAATATTTTAGTCCTTAAAAATTTATGCGAAATCAAAAAAAAATTCATGATTTTCGGATTGTGGAGCACAAAGTTATGGTCATTCAAAGTTTGACGAAATCGAAAAAAGGCTCGTTCGGGGTAGCAAACGACATATTTTCGAGACGAAGGCGGGACCAAACCTCCTATGGCCATTTGCGACTTGCAAGATCTCGAAAAATTATGCGGAATCAAAAAAAATTTTGCTACGATCGGATAACCGAGCACAAAGTTACGTTTGTTTCAAGTTTCGACGCAGGTCAGGCCTTCACCGCGGCCGTGTACTGCAGTGATGCAATCACTGTCTTCGTCGACAGCGGTGATGCAATCACTGTCTTCGTCGAAAGCGGTGATGCAATCACTGTCTTCGTCGACAACAGTGATGCAATCACTGTCTTCGTCGACAGCGGTGATGGCCCAAACTAACGTAGATTGGGAATTATTTTCATAACGTGTGTATTTTGAGATTTTTTTTTAAAAAGATGTGTAACTTGGGATTTTTTCCAAATTTTTTCTGGAACTTGGAAATAAAAATACAGACAACATTTTTTTATAGAAAAATACAGACAACATTAATGTAAGGATGAACTAATAAAAAAAAAATAAACTAAGTATCACAATCATCAAGTAACACAAAAAATATTTTCAAATTATCAATAAATTATTTACAGAATTCCAAAATCATTTAAGAATATAAACGAATTGATTAACATAAAAAAAATAAAGTAAAAACTAAAATTTACCGACCAACGGGTGGGGTAAAGGCAATTCGTGTATAGAAATAATGTGGTTTTCTTCGTGATAAAAAATATTTTTTCATGTTAAGTTCTAACAATTGAAGGTCCCTAATCATTTAAAATATAAATATATTGATAATATAAATTTCATGAAATATAATGAAACTGATACCCGACCAACGATCATGTTAAAGCTAGTCGGTTAGTATATATGTCAGAGAGAACTCTCTGATGTTATTCCTCTTAGATATTTCCAATAATTGGATTCGTGTACAACACCAAATATATCTTCTTTTCCACCCATTACTATTGGTGCAATGTTGCGTATATCATTTAAGAAATACATCCGACCAACCAACGACTGAGATCCAGATCTGATACATAAAGTTGTCCGAGGAAGATGAATCCGAGGACTGATTTGTAATGAATGTATAGTTATAGGATTGATTTGTAATATTTGTTTATTGTTTGTTTTCATAGAACTGAGTAGGTCTATATATATGTAAATGTAACAAGGATATTGTAAGTTTTCCATTTGATGAAATAAAAGCAAGCCAGGTGGCGTTTTCTGTTTTACAAGCAAACATGGTATCAGAGCGTGAAACTCACCGTTCTTGATTTTTCTTTTACTCTTTCTTGTTTTTTTTTTCACTTCGTCTTCTTCGAGGGTTTCCAGAGACGAGAACATCTCGTTCGTTCTCTCTGCCTCGTCTTCTCGATCCTTCTTTCTCCGATCGATTGATCCAGTTTTGCGTTTCGCTTTCTCTGCTCCGCTTCGTTATTCCGATCTGGCTTTCTCCGATCGTTGATTCCATCAGTTCGCCGTTCCGATCAAGATCCAGATCTCGTTCTATGGCGACTTTTGCGATGATTTCCGCTACCTCTGGGCCTCCTCCCACCGCTGGCTCGTCTTCCGCTACTGCCACTGCCACCGCTGACTCAAGCAGCGCGACTCCGACCGCCGCTACGAATCTCTCGCCGGCGCATCCTTTCTACATCGCCAATGGCGATATTCCTTCCCTGCAGCTCGTCACTGTGCCTTTGACTGGAGCGAACTACCACTCCTGGGCGCGTTCCATGCGTATGAGTCTCCACGCCAGGAACAAGCTTCGATTGATTGATCCCCGAGCGTCGGTTCCGTTACCAGATGATCCGTTGTGGACGGCCTGGGATCAGGCAAACATGCTGGTGCTTGGATGGCTGCAGCGATCAGTTTCTCAAGAAATTGCCCACAGTGTGCTCTGGTTTGACACCGCTGTAGAGGCTTGGGAAGATTTGCGGGAGAGGTTCAGTGAAGGTAACGAGGTTCGTATCTCTGACCTCTATGATGAGATAGCAGCACTCAAGCAAGGTTCTCAGACTGTTACTGCTTATTTTACTCGTTTTCGCGTTCTTTGGGAAGAACTGTTAATCTTGAGGCCTCTTCCTTCATGCTCCTGCAATCCACGCTGTGCTTGTTCTGCGGCTTCCATCCCTAGAGAATATATGCGTCGAGATCAGTTGATTCGCTTTCTCAAGGGATTGAATGAGAATTTCTCGGGTGTGAGATCTCAGTTCCTGTTGATGGATCCTCTTCCCTCCATCAATAGAGTCTTCTCTGGACTGGTTCAACAGGAACGACAGAATACTCCTTCTCTGCCCCCAGTTGCTCTTGCTACTCAAGGATCTACTCATGCTCAGGGTACGGCTGCTCCAAATCAAGCTAATGCAGCTCAGAGCCATGGTGGAGGTCGCAAACGACCATTGTGCACACATTGTGGCATCTATGGCCATACTATTGACCGGTGCTACAAGGTCCATGGGTATCCCCCTGGTTACAAGAGCCGACGTTTAGCTCATGCTGTCACCACTGAGTCTGCTTCTCCTGTTGGTGCTGGTGATATCCCTGTTGGTGCTGGTGATGAATCTGTGACCATTTCAAGGGCACAATATCAGTCTTTGCTCAACCAGACTCAGCCACGGATTCAGCAGGCTTCCACACCAATTGCAAATCTGGTCACTACTACTCAGACTGCTCCTATGTTCTCTTCAGATGCTTCTGGTTCGGGATCTCTTCCTGTTCATCAGACTACTCCAGTCATTGCCTCGGAAGATACAGGTTTCATTCTATCCTCTTCCTTTACTCCCTTAACTTCGATGATGTGGATAGTTGACAGTGGTGCTACTGATCATGTAGTATCAGTATCACATTTGTTTGATTCTTTTAAAGCGATTGATCACATGAATGTTGCACTTCCAAATGGGATTAAGGTTAAAGTCACACATATGGGAAATATCAAAATTACACCAACTTTAACTCTTTATGATGTGCTCTACATACCTGCCTTTACATTCAATTTGATTTCTGTTTCTAAATTAGTTCAGCAATCAAATTGTGCTGTTTCTTTTGCTGCTGATTCCTGTTTTATACAGGATCTTTCGTCCCAAAAGCAGATTGGTACTGCTAAACTCCAATCAGGACTTTATCATCTTCATATTCCTTCAACAGCATTTCCAAAATCATCTCCTCCATCTTGTAATGCCTGTTTCAATTCATCCCTTACTCCTTTTGATATCTGGCATTACAGACTTGGGCATACTGCTCTTCCTATATCAGAATTATTAGATACTACTGTGAAATCTTCTATTAGCTCTAATAAAAATCCTTGTATGGTTTGCCCATTGGCCAAACAGAAACGACTACCATTTCCTATTAGTCATTCTCATTCTTCTACATTGTTTGAACTATTGCATCTTGACATCTGGGGTCCTTTTCAAACCCCTACTATTGACGGTTACAAGTATTTTCTTACTTGTGTCGATGATCATTCTAGACATACATGGATTTATCTACTTAAAACCAAAAGTGAAGTAAGAAATATTCTTTTAAATCTGCCAGCCTTTGTTAGTACTCAATTTTCATCCAAAATTAAGATAATACGAACTGATAATGGCCAAGAGTTTAATATTCCATCTTTTTATGAAACATTTGGTATAATTCACCAAACTACTTGCGTTGCAACTTCACAACAGAATGGTAGAGTCGAACGTAAACATCAACATATCTTAGCCGTTGCACGGTCTCTTATGTTTCAAGCTTCACTTCCTATCTCTTTTTGGGGTTTTGCTGTACTGCACTCTGTTTTTCTCATTAACAGATTACCTACTCCAACCTTACAGAATAGATCTCCCTTTGAAATTCTGAACAATTCAAAACCTTCTTACTTAGACATTAAGGTTTTTGGATGCCTTGTATTTGCTTCTACTCTTCAGCAGAACAGATCTAAATTTGCACCAAGGGCTGATCCCTCTGTTTTCCTAGGATATCATCCTTCTGTCAAAGGGTCTAGGTTATACAATCTGATTACACATCAGATTTTCTACTCACGTGACACAGTTTTTCATGAACACGTGTTTCCATTTTTTAAAATGAATGATAAACTGGACTTTGATGTTTGTTTTCCTAACATCCAAGTTCCAGATTCTGTTTGTATTCCAGTCCCACAACCTAACTCTACTGATCATGCTTCTTCTGTACCTCCTGAAGAGCCTGAAAATGACATTGTAGATATTATCCAAGCGGTTGAACCGCCTCCTAATATTCGTCCCTCTAGACTCAAGGTACGACCTCAAAAACTTAAGGATTTTGTGTGTGATTTCCCTACTGCTTCTTCTTCTGTTTCTTTTCCAATCTCAAAAGTGATGTGTTTTGATAATCTAAGTGCTGAATATCAAAAGTACATACTTGCCACATCTGAAATTGTTGAACCACGTACTTATAAAGAAGCTATAAAAGATCCTCGTTGGGTTGAGGCTTGTAATACTGAATTGGCAGCACTAGACAGAACCAAAACTTGGACTGTCGTTGAACTTCCTGCTGGAAAAATTCCTATTGGTAACATGTGGGTGTTCAAAATAAAGTATCTTGCTTCGGGTGTCATCGAACGTTTTAGATCTCGCCTAGTGGCTAAGGATTATACTCAAACCCCAGGTTTAGATTACTTAGACACCTTTGCTCCGGTAGTGAAACATACTACAGTACGTGTAGTTCTTTCATTAGCTGCTATTAATGGTTGGTTCTTGCATCAATTAGATGTTAATACAGCTTTTCTTCATGGTGATTTAGATGAAGAAGTGTACATGAAAATTCCACCAGGTTTGGTTGTTCCTTCTCACTTTAAAAATCCCGTTTGTCGTCTTAATAAATCGCTTTATGGTTTAAAACAAGCTAGTCGTCAATGGAATATCAAATTAACATCATTTCTCACTTCTGCTGGTTACAAACAGTCCAAAGCAGATTATTCTATGTTTGTTAGAAGTGTAGATTCTTCGTTCACTGTTGCATTAGTGTATGTCGATGACATTATTTTAGCTGGAAATGACTTGAATGCTATTTCTGACATTAAACTCAAACTTGATCAGACTTTCACTATTAAGGACTTAGGTGAATTAAAGTACTTTCTTGGTCTTGAGATGGCTAGATCTTCTAAAGGAATTATGTTGTGTCAACGCAAATTTGCCTTGGATCTCTTAACAGACACTGGATTTTTGAGTGCAGAACCGGCTGATTCCCCTACTGTTCCGGGTCCTAAGTTGTCTGCCAAATCGGGTAATCTCCTTCCTGATCCTTCCTCTTACAAGAGATTAATTGGTCGACTTTTATACCTGTGTAATACACGACCAGACCTTGCATATGCAGTACACCAGTTGAGTCAGTTTACACATTCTCCTACTGATGTGCATATGCAAGCAGCAGAACGCATTCTTCGTTACTTAAAGGGTACTGTTGGTCAAGGATTACTATTTTCTAGTGATTCTAAAGTGCTTTTACAGGCCTTTTGTGACAGTGACTGGGCTGGTTGCCCAGACACTCGTAGATCAACTACTGGTTTCTGCGTTTTGCTTGGTAATTCTCTTATTAGTTGGCGTTCGAAAAAGCAAAAGACTGTCTCTCGTTCTTCTGCAGAAGCCGAGTACAGATCTATGGCTAGTTTAACTTGTGAATTGATATGGTTGAGATACATTCTTCATGATTCACATGTTGATTTAGCTGCTGCCACTCCTGTCTTCTGTGACAGCATGTCTGCTATTAAATTGGCTGACAATCCTATTAATCATGAACGTACTAAGCATATAGAGATTGATTGCCATGTTATTAGAGATCAAATTCTGAATGGTGTTATCAAGGTTCTACATGTCTCTTCAGCCAATCAATTGGCAGATATGTTCACCAAATCCCTTCCAGTTGCTGTGTTTCAGTTTTTGCAGAACAAGCTGGGACGTTTGGACATATACGCGCCAGCTTGCGGGGGGGAGTTGTCCGAGGAAGATGAATCCGAGGACTGATTTGTAATGAATGTATAGTTATAGGATTGATTTGTAATATTTGTTTATTGTTTGTTTTCATAGAACTGAGTAGGTCTATATATATGTAAATGTAACAAGGATATTGTAAGTTTTCCATTTGATGAAATAAAAGCAAGCCAGGTGGCGTTTTCTGTTTTACAAGCAAACACATAATAATAATAATAATAATGCTTCCATGATTGCACGGTAACGAGATGCGCCATAACATAACATTCATAAGCTCGCACACCCATGATAGCTAGCGCGCAATCCTTCAACAGCTTTCAAACCGATACCTCACCGTAAGCTGGCCTTCAACATCTCCACGGCCATCAGTATTATCCAGTCGATTGAAACTATGGAGGTCGAGTTCGAGCCCATGATCGTTACGTTCGTGAACAATACGCACCTTCACTTCACGTCGTCCTAGAAGACTTGCCACCTTCAAACACATGGACAACACATATATATATATATATAGCATTTTTTAACTGTCTAATGTACGTATATATATGTTAACAAACAAACTACATATATATATAGTAACGCTGAACATAATATAGAATAAACGTAATACCTTCAAGCAGCGGCCGCAGTTATTAGTAACGTTAAAATTATGTCCAAAAAATCCAGCACCAAAAGCAGCACGTGGATAATCCTCGTCGTGGGAAGCTCCACATGAAAACATCGACGACGACGACGAAGAAGAAGGGTTGTCACCAACAGCAACGTGATGATCATCGTCCAAGTTGTGGTTATGCGTGGCGTTAACAATACCGGCGGTGAGAACTCCTCCTCCTCCTCCTTCTCCTCGTCGCGGCGTGGAGGGTTGAGATGTGAATTCTTCTTCATCGGTGGTTTGAGGTGGAGGCGGAGAGGGGTATTGGTAGCAGGAACCTGTGTGGCAGTAGGCAAAGCTGGGATCACCGCAGTAGCAAAAATAGCTGCAGCAGCGGCCCGGGTCGCAATAAGCCCGGCTCCCGTCGCTCAATGCGCCGCACCACCGGTCCGGCTGCTCGTCGCACAAGGAGCGAGAAACCAGGCCTGCGGCGGCCCATATAATAACTAGCAAGTTTATTTTTGTAGCCATCGTCAGATAATTAATGTGCATGGCTCATGTATAGCGTCTGTTCTGTTTATATAGAACGAATGCAAATTAGACCTACTGAGTACTGATTAAACCTTACGCTGGAATGAAGTCGGCGAGATTCCTTTCAGGAGCTGATGAGAGATTGAGGTGGATCGATCGGGGTAAGTTAAGTAACGTACACGTTTGGATTGGATTGGATTGGATAAACGCAGGATGGTAATGGGATCTTGAATCGGCAATTAATATTCCATAGAGAAAAGGCGAATCAGGGGAGCCGGATTCTGTTTGGAGTACAAATTCTGTGACCAAGATTGCTAATAAACAAAGAAAGCAAAAAAAAAAAAAAAAAAAAAAAAGACAATTGGTCGAATTTCATTAGGAACTAAGGGGAAGGTACACGGGGTGAGATGGGTTGATGGGTCGTTAAGTTTGTTTCAATCTTGTAATTTGGTTAAGTGTGGAGTATTAGGGTGCCTAATACAGCTACTTAATTCTTTGGTTATTAATAGGTAGGGGTGCAATGGTTCGGTCAGTATCGAATTGCATCGGATCAAATCGGCGCTTGGACCGGACCACACCGGACTAAGTATAATATGGTCCGGTCTTTGGTTCCACGTATTTTATAAATATTGAAGAAAAATGAACCAAAGTGATTTTTGGACCATACCAAAGCGGATCGAATGTACCGTTGACATGATCCTTGATCCATAAGAGTGATCTCTTACTATTGGACTGCGGTTTTACTGAGTTTGGTCCGGCCCGGTCCAAACCGAACCGTTGCACACCCCTTAAACAGGAAGTGAATATGACAGAGGAACACAAAACCATAACTCGAACACACATGTCAAGTTTATTTTTTCCCTCCCCGACACTCAATAGTATTCTAATGATACTAGCTTCTTGCCTTTCTGTTTTAGTTTTAGGCTATTGACTCTTCATTTTGTTGGTTCCAATAGAGATTACTGGATCCCACAGGTTATGGTTCTCCTCTTCCTCTTTTCGAGTGATCTAATGATAAAGAAAGACATGTATTAGCATTAATTTCTTTTTACAAGGAAGTTGTGTTTATATTTTGTAATACAAAATTCGGTAGAAAGACTCATATGGAAAGACAACACAAACAAACAAACAAACAAACAAACAAAAAAACCCAAACCAAAGAGGCTCACAGTTCACAGGCTCAGTTCAATTCAAGCACCATAAATAAAAGAGTCACAACCTCACAAATTTTTGTGTAAATCCTAGAAAGAGTCATTTTGAGTGGGTATATTGTAACAAGTTGAAATAAAAAACACGAATTTATGCCCACACAACTTACTATGTATTCTCCCCCTGTTCATCCTCTGACTCATCCGAAACCTAGTAAAACAGAGGAGACATCAAATCGAAATTTTACATGTCAGAATATCACAGCAACAATCCAGACAAGGAGAATTATGCTCCATGCATTGGCATGAGGACATCTGGCAACCCAAAAATGAGACCAGAATATATAAATAGTCTGAGGGGCATTTTCAAGATGCATCAATAATTGAACAACTCCCTCCCAATGATGAACAATATCCATGCATTAAAGAAAGATCATTCTCAAATCTCAATCCCTATATATATTTGAAGAAAGCTAGTTATTCCCCATCACCTTTGCATGGGATTTGCATACAGGATTAACATAAAATCTATTACAATATTGGATGTCTTGTGTTGAGATTGTCTGAATGGCGAATTTTGTCTCTTCACTAAATTATTTTTATGCAATTTAAATTGGTGTGCTATAATTCTTTGTGGTACGCTATATATGTGAAGCATTAGGGGTGTGCAAGAGTTCAAATCCGTATGGGAACGAATCGACATTTGGAATAGGACCAAGCCGAGTCAAATATAATGTTATATGGGTCTCAATTTAATAAATTTCTAAATATTTAAAACGAGGATCATACTAAACTAGACCACTTGTACTTTTGGTCCAGTTCTGATCCTTAATTTTATTTACTTTCATTCATAATTTGGTATTATTTCCATATCGGTTCTATTGTGATAAAATCCAGTTTCGGACCACACCATTGTACACAACTATAAAACATGCGAAGACGTATCTACACATACCTATAAGCCAATGTTAAAAAATAGATATTGCCACATCAGCCACTGCTGCTCATACCATACATTTCGGAGGGGTTAATTTGTCCTTTCCTCTCAACTATTTTCGCCACTAAAATTTGTCCCCTCCAATTCGTCTAAGAAAAGGCCTATGAAGTTTTGGCTATTTTTCCCTTCTTTATTGGTCCCACTAACCCACTACACCGCTAAAACATAAGTAGCTATTTTGTTTTTGGTGGGAAAGTCGCTATTTTTTTCTACATTAACGAGTTTTGATTTTTTAAGCCAACGTTTTAGAATTTTTCCCCTTCTCATACAAGTTATTTTACTTTTACATGGATGGGCTTTAAATTTTGCCCATGTGATTGCTGGGTTTAGCTTAATAATTAATAACTATATCATAATACAAAAGTACTTACCACCTACAAGATCAACAATACAAAAATGGCTTTATAAAAAAAATACCAATATGGCACTTAATCAATATAAGATCGGTTAATCTATAAAATGCATAAAGCAAATTTATAAGTTGGATTTCTCCCATTTTGAATTTGCTGCCTTTTCATTAATTCACAAAAGGATGTTACAGTCCTTTAACAATGACACAATTAAATGGGTCGGTGCGTTTAGGCTAGGAAGCATCTTAATTGCCACGACCGCAAACGGGAGATGGCCCAAATTCATAGATCCATTTGGGATTTTTAAAGTCTCAAATCTCTTTCCTTTTAAAAATATCTATTATCTAATCCTAAATTAGCCTAATTAAATAAGTAAGGTAATGATGCACTTAAAATTAAAAAAAAATCAATTTATGTCGCTACATGGTGTGAATACATTTCTCCACACATAACTGTACTCTCGAAGTTATAACTTGAATTCATAGATCATATTTTGGTTTTCACCATAAGGTTAAGATCATACCAAAACAACTACAAGCTAAGTTCGATGGGGACTCTGAAAAGAACACGAGCGACCCCTGTTTCGAGGTCAGTTTGCGACAATATCAATTATCCTATCTAACATAGTTTGTATTTTACCCATACCACAAAAAATTGGGTAGACAATCAAAATCATGCCCATACATTATCGGGTTTTCATATCTACGGTTATCCATGGGTAATAATTTACTTTATAACTCCAACGAACATGCTAACATTTACACATATACTGGCATTGCATACGTGTAAAAAAATACGACAATACATCAATAGAATGAACAAAAAAAGTTTGAATTAATATAAATACGTGAAACTACGGGATTAATTGCATGGTTGGTCACTGAAATTACAAAAACCGTTCATATTTGGTCACTGGAAATATTTAAATCCAATCTTGGTCACTCAAATTAGTTAAATGGTTCAAGTTTGGTCACTCTCCGTTACCTTCCGTTAGTTTCTGTTAACGCCGTCAGTTATTTGCTGACGTGGCTAACAGACTCACTTAGTCACCTATTTTTAATAAAAATAAAATAAACTCCAATCCTGCCACGTCATAAAAAACCTGCCACATCATAACAACCTAACCAATGTGACCCGACCCATTAACCCATAATCCAACCTACCCCAAATTCAAACCCAAAATTTACCAATCTGCAAAATCCCTCAGCAGCCGATGGAGAAGTCAGAAGAGTACAGCAAGAAGCTATTACCGTTGTCCTCGTCCAATCCGCCGGTTTCCCTCTTCTCCTCCCTCTCCTATTCTTCTTCCTTCGCATAACATCATGAATTCATCATCGTGGCCAATCTAACGAGCGCAGGTTCGAGACGGCGAGATGACGGCCTACTTCCTGGCCTCCACCCCTCTGCTTTAAGGATGGATTCGCGGCGGAGATCGGTGGGGCGGGCAGCAGCCGGGTAGGTTACTTAGCGTTTTGGACAGGCGGAATCGTGCCGGAAGGATGGGGGAATTTGGTGGGGGTTGAAGCTGCTTGGGCGAAGAATATCTTCTCCTCGACGATGTTGGCGGCTGGGAGTCGGGGGAGTGGGGAAGAAGAAGGAATCGATGGCGGAAGGGGAGGATTAGAAGAAGAGCCTGTAATGGTTTGCGCTCAGCTGCTGCGGATCTTCAGGTCTGTACACCAAGACACGCGCTTCCAATCCCAGGTGCCTCTCTTTCTCTCTGTCTCTCCCCTTGCTGAATTTCCATTCTGTTTTGGGTTGGCTAGCTTGAATGCAGCAACCACAACCACAGGAACTCAGGAAGCAATCTAGATTTCGTTTCCTTTTTGGTAGTTGTCCTTGGTGAACTCCAGCCTCAGATGTACCAATTGGATGACCGTCGACCTCGGATGTACGACCGGATGAGTTGCGACGGGATGCGGCGGCGATCAATTGATATGGAGAAGGAGCCGCGGACGACGACAGCGGCGGGGCGGATGAAGAGGAGGAAGTTGAGGAATTAGGGTTGGGTACTTGGGTCACGGTTGGGGTGGGTAACTAATGTGGTGGGTTTTGCTGATTGTATGGGTTGAGTTTTTTTTTTTTTTAATTTAAATTGGGTGAATCAGCACTTCTGTTAGCCACGTCAGCAAATAACTGACGGTGTTAACTGAAACTAACGGAAGGTAACGGAGAGTGACCAAATTTGAACCATTTAACTTATTTGAGTGACCAAGATTGGATTTAAATATTTCCAGTGACCAAACATGAACGTTTTTTGTAATCTCAGTGACCTACCATGCAATTAACCCCGTGAAACTACTATATATGTATAATAAATATCAAATATGTTAAAAAATTACGATAATTTAAATAGAATACATATGTATGTGTATAATCAGGTAATTGAAATTTAGTAGTTAATTACTTTCAAAATTTATGTAACTTCTTCACAAAAGGTAGGTTTAACCTCGCATAAAAAGTTGGGTTTACCTATTTTGACAGTTGTTTCTGATTTAGATTGATTCAATTTATTATCTATATATTTTCATTACATATATTAATTTTGTACATATTTTGTAAAATCATACCGTAGTTGACATCAAAAAGAGCTTTTTCCGGTCAAATCATAAAAATTGTTACTAAACAAGGTTTTTGTTTTCAGGTTTAATTTTCAAAAGCCTCTAGAATTCTCAGCTAAACATATTGTTTTTTCTTCACAAAATGGTAGTTTCCTTTGTTGAGGTTTTGTTTACTGTTATCCTCACAAAACAAAAAGCATAATGGTTAATAAACGACTTGCTTTCCGTGTTACTATGCTTCCTTATCCTCATTGACCCATAAATTAATTCCTTTCGTTTTTCCCTTTCCTTATGCCGAATTTGAGTCTGTGAGTGACATTTTCCCCTTCTTTCTAATCTGCTGGAGTCTCTGTTGGTCGAATTCTCTTTCCTAACTCCTAGATGCATTCAACCTTTTTAGGTGAGATTAAGCAATTGCAATAGCATTTGTATTTTATTTTTAGCTATATAAGCTAACTATATCATAGTTCCAATTCAATTTTGGGGGTTAGGTGTGTAACAATTAAATTTGGAGATGAAGCTTTGAAATTGGGAGGAGTCTGGCTCCTTGACCTATTGTGGGAAGGATTACAACAATTTTGTTGAATATGTTATCAAACTTTTCTTTTGGTGCGAGATTTAAAAAAATATGTCTCTTTCAGTCATCGTGGAATCATAAGATTTTCATGATATTTAGCTTTCAGGTTATTGAAGTACTTGACTTATGCCCATAATATTATGTGCTTATGAAGTGAATTTGGAACTTACCAAGCAAAATATAAGATTTGGAACTAGCAATTTGGTCCTTCATTTGTGATTATCACTGTGCAATGTGCCCTATCAAATCATACAATATCATATCTATAACCTATGTCGTGATCAACAAATATGATAATTGATTTCTTTGTGAACATATATATTGCTAATTAACGTGTATATGATATATATATATACAATTAGCAACACAAATAAAATACTTAATAATTAAATACCTGGCCAACGGGCCGGGCCCGACGCTGGTATAGATATGACAGAGATGTGCAATTTTGTTGAATTGTAATAAACTTGTTGGATTATCAACAAATTTTTTTTTATTTTAAATATTTGTAAGGAACTCTAAATTTTTTAAGAACCAAAAAAAATCTAAATTTGGCGTCCATACCAACTCCCTAATCCATTAACTTCCGAATATGATTTTTTTTTTCTTGAGCTGAGGATACATCAACTTCACAAGACCAGGGCAAGGGAATGTATGAATATTCAGTAATTCAAAAGCAACGGCTATTCTTCTCGTCCAATCCATAGGGTTTCGATTCCCTCTCTAATAATTTCGAGGATATAAGATGGAATGGAGCCTCCCCCACTCCCTCTCTCTCTATGATCCTTTCGAAAGCAATCACACGCAAGAATAAAAGAGATGATGGATTTGTAATTGTGTAACTCTAGAGTCTACATTTGAATATTAACCATGTAAATATAGAGACATAGATCTAGAGAGGAGGAATAGACATCTCATAAGTCATATGGTCAAATATTCGAGGCGGTTATGGGGTGTGTAGATTGCGTTTTGGCTTGAAAATTGAAATTGACTCATCTACTTAATTATTAACGGGTTTGTATAATTATGATATGTCACTCACTTATCTATTTCTCTTTCGGGTTGGATTGGATGGCTAGCAGGTGATGTGACTGGTTTGCGGGTAAAATCAATTCTCACATTGGCTATAATTAGATTGGTTAATAAAAAAATTAACCAAATTAGAAATATTTTAGCAATTTAGATACATGTCGCTTTGTCTCCATAGCATTGGCCGGTACTTGTAATTTGCAAATTTTCTATAACTCATATATATCACCTTAACCCTCTGTTCCCGAAGGAAGGGAGGAAAAGGAGGGGAGGTGAAGGAAAATTAGGAGGGGAGGGGAGGGGAGGGGAGATTTGGAGGTGAAGGAAATTGGAAGGAAAATGATGTTTTATGGAGGAAAGTGGGAAGGAAAATGTGTATTGGGAATTGTAATAGATATGTTATTTTATTGAGTATATATTAGTAAAATAATTTGATTATATATTGATATTATTTTCATTGTATATATTAGTAAAATAATTTGATTTAAAGTCGAACCACCAACATGGTATGATTTCACAAATATAGGATAAAAAATATAATTAAATATTCAATAAATAGATAAGTATCTAATTATTTTCATTGTATAAATTAGTGGGCTTCTAAGATCAAATTATAATGCTAATTTCCCTCTCCCTATTAAAATAACCTTAATTCTATTACCCAAAAAAAACCCTTAATTCTACCCCTTATATTGTGTACAGAATGATAAAGCCAACCATTCTCCATTACTCTCTCTCTCGTCTCTTCTCAACAAAAAGAAAAAACAATTACCTTATTTTCTAATGCTCTTCTTCTTTCTTTTTGCCTTCGTTACTCCATAACAAATTCGATCTCTTTTCCTCCATTCATTCTTCTTCTTTTCTCGGTCCTTCACTGACCATCCATTTTTCTATGGGAAACAAGAACAGTTGAGAAAATGACAGTAGACCCGCTGCCTTCTTTCTCTTTAACCGGGAGAGTCTCAATTCGCAAGATCTTGGCCTGCATGGTTTTTTCCTTTTGTGCTTTTGTTGGTTTGAATCGAGATATTTTTTGTTTTGGGTCCTGATCAGGTGGAGGAAACAAGAAAAGCGACGACAGCCTCGCCGCCGACCGACGAAGAACTGCGGTAGAACTTATTTGTTCATTTTCTTCTTTTTCTTTGAATTAGATCTTGATTGTTTTTCTTTTTCCAGGTGATTTCAACCATGAGCGCACTGGATAAATTTTCTGGTTCTATTTCTGCAGATTGGGGGGAGAACGAAGAAGCTGATAGAGGAGAGAGATGGTGGAGGAGAGAGATAGCAAAACAGAAAAATAAAAAAAGCCCCGTTTTTTTTTGCTTTCTCTCCAATTTGGAGGGGTGGGTTAAACAGTACCCGACCCCTCCCCTTCCCCTCACCTCATCACTGTACAACGCTTCGGAAACGGGGGAAATTCTATTGGAACCCGTGCTTCCCCCCTTTTCCTTTCCGTTCCCTCCTTTTCCCTCGCAAAGAAACAGAGGGTAAATAAAGTATTATGGAACACAGCAAAAACAAGTTATTAACCGCATATCCCTACAGACAGTTTGATACCAAATGGATCGAGAATTCATTTCATTGTAAAATGAATTACCATGTAGAATTCATTCTCAAATGAAATCCTATGTTTGGTATGTTATATTCAAATCTTTAGAAATAAAATGAAGTGTTGTGTAGAATTCATTGTCAAATGAATTCTTGTGTTTGTTATGCCATATGTATAAGTAATTTAGTTAATAAAAGAGGATAAACATGTCATTCTGTTATAATTAGTAAATTCTTGTGGAATTCATTTGGAAATTCCATCTCAATTCCTCGGAATTGCTATAACTAGTTCCAATTTCGTAGAATTCAAAATTTAGAATTGAAAATGAATTCTTTTTAATACCAAACACGAAAAATATTTCATTTCAAAATGAATTCTTTAAAATTTATAGAATTCATTTATACCAAACGATAAAAATTGAAGCTTGTTGCAACTTTGATACAATTAATTGTATGTACTTTGCATTCTAATATATATCTAACGAACATTAGATAATATAATAATCGATAGTATCAGTTCAAAAATAATCTTTGTGTCCCGATTGTTGAAATGGATGATGATTGTGATTTGGCTAGACGATATGAGGACCCTTTGACATATGAACATATAACCAATCTTTGCATTGTCAAAAATGGGATGCGGATCATTTAGTTGACCTGCAAACCATTATTGAAAACTAACCGCCAACATCGTAGTCAGTATGGGTGCAAAAACACCAGTTTTTAAAAACTGATTTCTCTCATGAAATCAAACCGATAAAAGAATTCTATATTTAAATCGTCTATCATTCTTGTTCTTTTAGACTAATTTAGCCAAAGGTTTCTCGAGATAGCATGACGAGATTTTCATGTGTCAAGATGATGGATGCCATGTCAGCATAATATGGTTTTGGTAGGGCCAGTTGTCCTTATGTGGCACTAGAGACATGTATATGCCATGTCAGCGTAAATAATTGCGTATATTCTGGGATAGCCATGTGAATTGCCAAACTCTGCCTCGTGGATGCCTTTCTTTCTTCCCAACTGAGGTGAATAGTGATCGATGTTGGAGCACTGAGAAGTTGATTTTTCCCCCAAAAGGTTTCAACTTGCCTTTGTCTCCAATCCCTGTCCAGGATTCCCATGCCATGAGATCTCATCTTACACATCTGACTTCTAACGAAATCTCTAAGGGTGTGTTTGGATAGAATGATTTGGATTTGGTATTTGTGATTTGGATATTAATTACGTTTGGTATTTGGATTTGTGTCAAATCCATTGTGTGATTTCCAAATACATGTCTAGTGTATTACTTGTCAATTTCAAATACATTTCAACAACTAGTGATTTGAAATACCTCCTAATAAAAAATTGGACCTATTTGTAAAATATTAAAAGTTTAGGTGGTATAGTGTGAGACAAAACATATAAAGGTACCAAGACATAATTTTACCATCAAAATTTCTGGACTTTTTTGTAAAATTTTAGAAGTTCAGGTACTAAATTGTAAGGAAAAATAAATTTGGGTACCAAACTGTAATTTACCAAAATTTGAAGTAAGTGACCAAAAAGTTCAGAGTTAAAATAAAAAAATTATGAAATTTCAAATACAAACAAAATACAAATGAGTATCCAAACGACGGATTTGAATTACATGTATTTCAAATCTTAGTATTTCAAATGCATGCATTTTAAAAATATTTTATTTTAAATACATTACATTTGAAATACACCTATTCAAATGGACCCTAACGGGATTCCATGCAATAACAATGACATTCAGATTGCATACTATGTAGCCCTCATGGAGGCGATTTCGAGAGAGAAATTAGTGACCATTCTGGACTTTTCGTTCTTTGTTCGCTTCCTGCCACTCCTTTCGAACATCCCACTTTCCTCTGGTATGAAAAAGGATTTATAGTTATGATTTATGAACGATAAGATGATTTTGAAATTAAGTTAATACCAAAGAGGTAATCAGTTTGTTGCAATAACTCAACTTGTTGAGAGATGTTGCTTTTGGATTTAAACATTAAAATTTTCACTTTATTGTGTTGTAAAATATAAACTAGGAATGTCATAATATATCATGATTACTACATATGATATCGGAAGCTATCATGAACCATTTTGTCCTAATAATTCAGATTGTTCGGAGATACCCAATATCTTACAAATATTCCACTAAACTATGAATATCGTAAGATATCACGAACCATTTTGTCCCAATTATTCATATTGTTCGAAGATACCCAATATCTTGGAAATATTCCACTAAACTATAAATGAGACCAAGTCCAAAAAAGTGAACTTGGAAGTTAAGCAATTGTTCATATGATCAGGTTCATGAACTGGGGTGAAGTTGTGGGATTCTGTTTTGCATGCATTCTACT
Organism: Linum tenue; assembly: GCA_946122785.1. Classification (NCBI taxonomy): domain Eukaryota; kingdom Viridiplantae; phylum Streptophyta; class Magnoliopsida; order Malpighiales; family Linaceae; genus Linum; species Linum tenue. The sequence goes on from CAMGYJ010000003.1 coordinate 5,028,618, forward strand.
TACCCATGCCTGGAATGGGAAGATAAAACCTTAAACAATATCAAGTTGCATTGTTGAAGAGAGTTAGAAGATGCATGAAAAGGAACAGACTTTATTTTTCATTATGGGAATATAAAAGAGTTGGAATATTGGAATCTACTCATCGGTTGGCAGCAGTTTCAAAAGAGAAAAAAAGAGGCCCTACTGCTGAATTTGTGCCACTCTATCCATCAATCTAACATAAAGCTCTCTCTTTTATCTCAGTGTTGTCGAGCCCTAATTAAGTCGGTCGGTTGGACTAGTTTCGATTAGAGTCGGTGTTGAAAATGGTCCGTAAAAACTCAACTTATTTCCAAATAGGTAACCAGTCAAAACCAATAGTTTGATTGAATTGACTAGTTTTCGGACTCTTACAAAATGTTATCGATTTGGTTCTCACTCAAACCCTATTATGAAAAACGAAGTTTATATATGAAGTTTTTAGGGTCATATGATATTTTAGCTATTAAATTATTGTATAGTACCTGCCAAATTATATTTAAATTATTAAAAGCTTAAATCATTACCATATATATGTACATATTTTTATAATATATATAAATTGACTTAAATAAATTGTACCCAATCAGACAATTGAACCTTAAATTATTTGCTTGACCGACTCAACGGATTAAACCAGTTTGACAACCTTATTTTAGAAGACAGGCTAGTTCTGTTGGAGGAAGATTGATGGTGCTCTTGCTACCTAGCTCAGCTTCTTGCGTCGGCCCGCCGCAGCCCAATATTGTTCCTGTTAACTGTCATAGAATATAACATTCCCTTTCCACCTTTTTCCTGGTGCGGATAACAAATAATGCCCAATAAAATAAAAGGAGACAAATGCAAAAGGTAAAGAGATATTTATTAAGGAGCTTTGCTAAGAGCCTAAGATACCCTTCGGATCCATAAAACATCGGATATTCATGAGGCGAGTACATTGTGATTGTAAACGAAGTCCAGTTTTATGAATAATCGACAAATTTATTGTAGCATGTGAATAGAGTTTTCAAAAGGATAGGACTCTGTTAGATTTATAATGTGCCTCCTTTAACGAATTACTAAACTCAAATCTCGATGAATTCAACACCTAAATCGTCTTAATGAGAAGTTTATTATGAAAATTGTCTGACATGTTTGATTCTTTTTTTCATTTCTCTCTTTTTCTCTCCGACACATGGCTGGGAGGCCAGAAGAGAGAATCGAATGAGCACATTGTGTCGTTTGTTACTGTTTGTTTTTACTACTAGATCAGAAATGCATATACACAATAATGACTCCAAAAGCTGAGAGAGAGAGAGAGAGAGAGAGGGGTTGACAGTGGGATGAATATATGAATCTACTGCTTTTCATGAATTATTGCAGAGACAGATAGAGATAGAGAATCAGATGGCAAGTGAAAGAAGGCAGGCAGGCTTTGGAGGAGTAGAGAATTTGCCCAATGGATGTGCATTATAAGGTATTGATTCCCACCACCCCACACTCTTTTTTCACTGCACTATGTGTAACCTCAACTGGATACAACCTTCCTCCTTTAAGGAGAAGGTTTAACTCCCACAACTTGGAGACATTAGATCTCACTCTGAATATCTGGTCATCTTGGGTTGGATGACACATTTCCCTCTCGAGAGTCGTGTCTGATTATCTCGCATGCGTGGCATCCATATCAACATTGTGCGACCAATGGAGAGACGAGAAAAAAAGCTAGAAAGAAGATAGCTAAGTTAAATGTTTGATACGCAGTTTCCTTACACGCTCTCTTAAGTGAAAGTCTAGTTACTAAACCGTAATTTTGCATTTTCCCGTCATTTGAAAGCATTTGCTTTTGGGGTTTAAAAGGTCGGTACTTACATATCTGTCGAGTATCAATTCATTTCGATAACTAAATCTAATAGATATTATCCATATCTGCTACGTTATCCACCATTAAGATAATCATTCATTTCCAAACACTAGTTGAAAGTAACCCAAAAGTGAGTCTTTGCTTAATTACACAACTCTCTTAGAGAATCACATACCAAGTTTTACCCTTTTTGTTTCTTCCCCCTCATTTTCTAAGGTTGCATGAAACTGACCATCTTTTCATACTTCCCTCTCAAGTCTCAACCAACCCTTTTATTTATGAAACATGCCTTCCCACTGCTTGATAATATGAATCAAGCCGGGTCAACAAAAAGTTAAAAGAGCAAGGTTAACCATCAACATATCTCAACTTAAAGGTACCAAAATGGGATTTTATAATATAGGAGATTGAAAGATTCCATCATTATAATACAATGGTCCCATACATTTGGAAAGGTAGGGTGCAAAAACAAGTATATATAGGACTCCAAACTCAACCAACCAAAATTCATTCACCTTACATTTGCAAGCTCTCCTCTCCAAATATAGAACTCACTAGCAACCATTTTCATTTGCCTAATTAAGCCCTATTCTTTGAATTCTTCACATTCAAGCCCCTTCATTCTCTGTTAGAACAACAACAAGAAGAAGAACAGCAAGATGAGCTGGACAGGAGGTGACTGGATGTGTGGAGCATGCCAACACCAGAACTTCAAGAAGAGGGAATCCTGCCAACGGTGTGGGTACCCGAAATACGGCGGGCCTGATGTGGCAACATACCTGTACAACAGGACAGAGGTGTTGGCAGGGGACTGGTATTGCATTGGCATGAACTGTGGAGCACACAACTATGCCAGCAGGACCAGCTGCTACCGATGTGGCTCGATTAAGAACGACTATGGCGCTGCTGCTGCTGCTGCTTATGGGTCAGATTCCGGTGCCCCTCCTGGTTGGAAGTCTGGTGACTGGATCTGTGCTAGGTGGGTTTCTTGCCATCCAAGTAACCTCTTGTTTAGTTTCTTAAGCAATGTCATTCGATGAAAACTGCTAGGTGATCTCTAACATGGGTTTGGTTTTTGTGTGTTACAGGATGGGTTGTGGAACACATAATTTTGCTAGCAGGGGAGAATGCTTCAAATGCAGGACACCAAGGGAATATGGTAAGCAAGGACTTACCATTTTAAGTTCCCTTTACTAGCTCCATTCAAAATGAAATCACTTTATCACCTCACTTTAGTGGAGTCAGCCTAACACACACTTTTCATTTCATTTTCTGTGGTTTGCAGGTGGTGGAATGTAACCAGCAGAGAAATTGGAGGCTTAAGGCTTAACATGTACCAAACTCAACAACTTCCTTTGGTCTCTTTTTTCTTTCTTCTTCATCTTCATTTTGAAGGTTAATAAGCAGTTTTTTAGGTTAGGTTTTGATACCCATTTTCTAGCATTTGGATTCTGAGGGGGAAGGATGTGTCTTTCTTCTTTTGTAACTCTTGTAATGTACTTACACTGACTGTTACAAAAAGGAAAATGAAAAAGTTCCCATTTGGTTCCCATTTTCCTCTCATTAGCTGTTCTGCCACTTCCCAATTGCCAAAAGCTGTATTCTCCATCTCTTGGCTTATATGAGGAGGGTCCAAAGGAATGTAATGTGAGAGATTAGCTAGTGGCATCCCAAAGGTAATGAGATGGAAACTGATAAATCATTCATGGGTTCTTGATCATCCACATTGGACCACACTATGGGGGCAATGTCAGAGAGCTCATTTGGGTCCAAGCCCAGGAAAATAAAAGCCCATTTGGGAACATGGAGGAAGATTCAAGGGAATCAAGGTAGAAGATGAGGCAGAGTTGAACTTCAAAGGTGGAGTGGAGACTGGAGAGGTTCTGTTGTGTCTCAGGGCAATAATTTATGAACCCTTTACTCCTTTAGGCATCAAATCTGCAGGGAGGGACTCATTTTGTTTATACACAGACAGGGGGCTCACACCTCAATAATTATAAGTAGATAAGAACCGGATGCTTGTCAATTGCCACTTTCCATTTGCATTTCATTATCATGGGCAGGAGTTCTTATTTCCATTTGCATTTCATTATCATGGGCAGAAACTTCAATACATACAATTTTAGATCTAGAACGTTTAACATACATTATATATCCTAAATTAATCATAAAAAGCATGAGAAATATATAAACAAAATTAGATTCTTAGGGGAATTAGAATTAAAAAGGGGCATATATATTGATGTAATTGCAAAGTGGAATGGAAGTGTCATATTATTTTTACATTTTAGTGGAAGATAGAAATGGGATAGATAAAATGACATATGTACGTGATTGAGTATAGGTAGCATTATTACATGTGGCCGGGGTGGTTATGAGTATAGGTGTCAATCGGGCGGGTTCGGGCGGGTTCGGGCTGGGTTCAATCGGGTTTGGGTTCAAACGGGTTGCGGGTTAGTCGGGTTGCGGGTTCATCGGGTTCGGGTTCATCGGGTTCGGGTTCAAACGGGTTGCGGGTTCAATCGGGTTGCGGACAAATCGGGTTGCAGGTTCATCGGGTTTTGGGTCGGGCGGGTTACGGGCGGATCGGGTTTCGGGTTATTCGGGCCAGCGCATCAAGTAACTTAACTCATTACTCATTACCAACTTACACATTTTATTACACTAATTTAAAATATTTTCTCAACTTTTTAACCAATTTATTTCTACCTCATATATATATACTTTATTTTTTTGAAAAAAACTAGTCAAAATGTTAAATCAATTTGTATGACTTGCAAACTTGTTATGTAATTAATCATAATTGGTAAAGTATTATAGCTAATAGTAATGGTGATATCAATATTTGCAACCAAAAGACAACATTAATTGTTTATTCGATATTTTAGTATTAATTCAGTAGTAATTGGATTAAAGTATCTCGTTTAGTATAACCATGCCAATCTGGTATTTGGTGTGTGGTATTTGGCAAAAGCATAGTGATAAAAGGAGTTATTTCGAAATAACTCATTGCCCAAATAACTTCAGGGGTCGTTTGGATGGAGTATTTGTATGAGTTATTTGGGTTCAAATAACTCACAATGAGTTATTTGGACGCAAATAACTCGTTTAGCAACGTTTTACTGAAATGAGTTATTTGGACAATGAATTATTTACAAATAACTCAAAATGAGTTATTTGAAATAACTTATATCCATGTGTTATTTCGAAATAACTCGTTTTTATCACTCTGCTTTTACCAAATACCACATTTGCATGGTTCAACCAAACGAGATACTTTATTTCAATTATCACTGAAATACCACATGAACAATAAATGAGTTATTTGACTCAACAAATACCCCATTGACAATTAACCCATTCAAATACCACATGGTTCAATCAGTAAACTATTGCCAAACGAGTTATTTGTAAAATTGTTCGAATTATCCTAAAAATTGAACCATGAAAGATTAGCTATCACATTTAGTAAAATTATTGTGACTTCAATCATAACTTTCATAATAGCATATATCCTATACACTTAGCCTAACCCTCAATCAACAATGTTAAGTTAGTATATGTTGTTGATTGTATACCCTAAACCATCAATACATTATACACTAACCACATAACCTATACCCTATACCCTAACCATATGTCTTTGAGTTGTGATTTTGCTAGTATAGTTAATTTAAAAGTGAAATTCATACTTTGATTTTCAAAACATAGATAAAAAGTGATATTTGCTAATTGTTATACCCTAACCATATATCTTATACTTTACACCACATACCTTGTACCCTAACCACGTACCATAAACATAAATTAAAAAGGGATATCCTGCCGTTAAAGACTTAAAATGACTTCAAGTGAACATATGTTAATAAAAAACTTAGAACCGTCAAAACCATCAATATCTTATACCCTAACCATATACACCCTAAACCATATGTACCTTATACCCTATACCCTAACTAGGGGTGGCTATTTGGACCGGGACCGGATTAAAAACCGGAAACCGGACCGTATAACCCGGACCGTTTAAGACCGGGACCGGATTTAAAACAATCCAATCCCGTCTTTGGTCTTAGAAATAGCAAAAAAACCGGACCAATCCAATCCGGGTCAAAACCGTATTAAAACCGGAAGACCGGATAACTAAAATAAGCCCAAGTGCAGGCCAAGCCCACCCACTACAAGTCTACAACTCGGCCCATTTTCCCCTCCCTCCCAGGCCCAGCCGAGATTCTCTGTCAAAGCAGTAGCCTAGAGTTTGATTAATTGATTTCCCTTTGCTTGCAAAGCAGCAGTCGCCACTCCATCCTCCCGCAGCCAAGCTTCTCCTCCATCCTTCCACAGTCGGCGGGTCGCCGCTCCACGCCTCTACCAGGCTATTGTCGCCGGCGCCATCCGACGCTCCACCAAGATCTCGTCCCCGGTCGCCATCCGCGCTCCACGACGTCGTGACCCAGCCCGGCCGCCAGCACACGTTGCGACCCACCTCCTCTCCGACGCCAGACGCTCCACCAACCTCTCGTCGTCGGTCGCCATCCGCGCTCAGTGACCCAGCCAGCCTCCGTCCTGTCCTGTCTCATCGACCCGTCGTCCGTCGCAACCAATCCAACCTCCGCCCTCCACTCCATCTCGTCGGCTCGTCGTCCTCGGTTCGTCGACCAGCACAGCCGGCAGCAGCCTCCAAAGTAAAAAATATGGAGGGGAGTAATGGGTATATGCTGCTGAATTTTGTGCAACATGGTCAAAATGGGTCAAAACAGGTCAAAACCGGATTGGGACCGGACCGTGTCAAAACCGGACTGGGTCAAAACCGGACTGTACCCAATCCAAGCTTTGGTCCCTATATTTCCAAAAAGACCGGACTGGACCGGATCAATTTGGGCCAATTTAACCGGACCGGACCGTATAGCCACCCCTAACCCTAACCATATACTTTATATCCTAAACAACAAACTGTCAAAGATTACTTATCAAGTTAGTATAAATTGTTGTAACTAATGGTTAATTTATTTATTAGCTCATAAACAATTACATACATATATATATTAGCCTTCAAAGCATATAAGAATAATTTTAACTAGTCATGCCCTCCATATAAAAGTTAAAGATTCATATTTCAAAAGCTAAAATTATGAAAACCCAAAAAATTGAAAACACCAAATTTGTTTCCTTCTTTTTTTTCCACAAAAATACTAAAAGTTCCCTCCTTTCTACTTCCATACATTAGAAAACTCAATTTTCCCTCCTCTTTCTCTTCCATAAAATTGAAAGAACCAAATTACCCTCTTCTTTCCTTCTACAAAAAGTTGAAAACTCAAAAGTTTCCCTCCTTATTTCTCTTTCATAATCAAAAGAATCAAATTTTCCCACTTCTTTCTCTTCCCAAATATCAAAACCACCAAAATTCTCACTTGTTTCTTTTCTAAAAAATTCAAAGAACCAAATTTCCCTCTTCTTTCTCTTCCCAAAAACTGAATACACCAAAATTTTCCTCTTCATTTAAAAACATCAAATTACCAAATACATTACTTTACTTTATTTATATTTAATTGATAATTTTATTGAATAGTTAAATTAACCAAAATTTTAATTTATATATTATATTAATATTGTCATGATCTCAAGTGACCTTCATGTTTCAATTTTTGTAATTTTCTTAAAATACGTAATATCAAGTGAGTTTCATATTTTTTAAATTTCCTATACGAAATGAAAAAATAATTTTACTTAAGTTTAGAATGAAAAAATTTATTTTGAAAACTATGTATTGTATATTTTTATAATGATTCAAGTGGATTAGATGAAATTCGGGTTGAGTCGGTCGGGTTACGGGTTAGTCAGGTTCGGGTCAATCGGGTACGTGTTAATCGGGTTGCAGGTCAGTCGGGTTGCGGGTCAATCGGGTTCGGGTTAATCGGGTTGCGGGTCAGTCGGGTTGCGGGTTAGTTGGGTTGCGGGTCGGGCGGGTTGCGGGTTGTTGACTTTTAGTCAATTCGGGTTGCGGTCGGGTTGCGGATCGGGTTGATCGGGCGGGTTAATCGGGTCGGGCTATGTTTTGACACCTATAGTTATGAGGATGGGTATTTATTCCCGCTCCGAACCCAGTCAATATCAATATTAAGCCACATTCAATCTTCTAAAAATTGGGGGGACATCTTAATATATTACTTGTTAAGGGGTTTAATTTCCAACAAATCCTAGATATATGGTTCTTTGGCTTGATCTAAAACAAGAACTCTAATTGGGCAGAGTATAAATACTTTAGGCAAATCTTATATTGACAAAGCAGGAGAGAAATCCATATTTCATAAGAAACAATTCAATATTAACCAACAAGACGTGTTTTAGGGTGAAATAGAGGAGTTCTTGTGAGTGATGTAAAGATGAGGGACCTATTGAGAAATCATCATGATGCTCTTTAAAATTAAAATCGTGCGGGGTAAGCCCAAAGCGGACAATATCTTGATCAGTGAAAGAGTTGGAAAGTTACACATAGTATGCTCTCGTTTGAGAAAAGATAGTTGAGAACCGCGAACAAGGGTTTGACCTAGTCGTACCACTGGTCTTATACTTGGAGATCTCATGATCGAATCTATTTAATAACACCTAATTATAAAAATTAATATATATATCACCCTTATCAAAGAGACTATAGTTGACAACCAATTTTTTTCCGGTACACGTCGTGTGATATGTTATAAACGCGCTGCTACGGATCGGAAAATCGTTGGAATCGACAAAGCAAGAATATGAAAGCGAGAAACAAAAACACGACACGCGATTTACGTGGTTCACTACCACGATGTGTGTTAGCTACGTCCACGGGCGAGAGAGAGCCCGTTTCACTATATCGAGGAGATTACAAATTACAGAGAAGTATGAGAAGTATTTATAGTACTTCTCCATGTGGGTCTAAACTTAATCCAATCTGACAAAGGAAACGGTTACAGACCAGGCCCAGAACCCGAACCCAAATGGTCAGCGATACCCCTGACTAATCCAGTCGTATCGGCTGATAGTCCGATTCAGAGTCACATCAACATGATCCAACTGCATGATATAACAACACTCGAGTTGCCTAGATGACAAAGAAGTAGAAATGCAGGGTTTTGCATTTTGCACCAGCTTGCCTTGGTGTGGAATATTCTTGGGTTTTCCTGTTTTGGTGGATCACTTGATGAGTAACTTCATCAGCTGCATATATATGCTTTCGATTGGAGGAATTAAGCTATATTAGGGTGTCCCATTTACAAGCGAACAAGTTCCCCCTTAGCTACATATACCCAAACCCAACATTGTCAAATGAGATATGACCAGTCCCATGGATACATGTCAATGGGAATGAAAGCCAGGCCAAGCATTCACCAATGTCTTAATTTTGACCATTTTAATGGCTTCTCTTACCTTTGGTATCTTTGCAAAAAGGTGATGCCGAACTAAAGAGGCACTGTTTCCTTAAGCTTAGTCATCTTCTTCCACAGTTAGGATCGCATTCCTCTTTATGCTTATTGGAGGGGTTTTTTCCTTGAAGGAATTTACTTATTGGGTTTGTTGGATACCTCATATATCTAAAGACTACATAGAAGGAATTTACTTGTTACGTGACACCAAAATGCAGGCGCAAGAGGACAAGGTTACAGGATATTGTTTGATTTGCCTGGCCACTTGTCTTTTCCTTCATGCATATGTTCATCAATCCGGAACAGAATGAAAGAACAATACAAATAGACAATCCGATTTAAGGTGGTAAATCAGTTGCGGATCCAGAAATTTTAAATAGGGTGTCCTCCCCTAAAAATTAAGTTTAAATAATAATTAAATAAGAAAATATCTGACTTATCCAAAGGAAAATAAAGCACATGACGTGTTTCGTACTTTGGAAAAATTGTAAAACACAATCAGTGTCCAACAATGCTCTATAAATCTCTCTCAATATATTCTATTAGACTAGGGGAGCCCGTAAGTGGGTTTAATCGTTAGCTTTTGAAAATATTTGGGATAAAAAATAGCTTTTTACTATTATATTTGAATTTGAAATACAAAAACAAATGAGTTATAGTCTAATGAAAAATATGTTTACTAATAGTAGCATCACCCAAATTTAAATCAAATAGGCAACCACTTAAATGTTTATATTTACCCATACACAAACTACTATTGGGGGATTATAATCGTTTTTCCAAATTTTAGGAATGTCCCGCCATCACCTAAATAATTTTTTTACCTATATGCAAACTACTATCGGGGGTTGAATAATCGTGTTCCCAAATTTTAGGGGTGTCCCGGGACACCCCTAGAGCCCCATGGATCCGCCACTGCTGAAAACTCCAGGACTGATTCACTAAAGAGTTGAAAACTCTTCAGTTCACTGATCTTATTATGGTTTTCTGATGATTTTCAGCAGATCCGCCACTGCTGAAACTTCAGGACTGGTTCACTGAAGAGTTTTTCAACTCTTCAGTTCACTGATCTTATTATGGTTTTCTGATGATTTTCAGCTGCATCTACACATTATCTATATAAATCAAGCTGATGCAGGGGCAAAAGGAAGAAAGAAACTCTCGATCAAAACAAATCCAGCCGAACCCTACGTTACGTGTGCTGCTTGTGTGTTAAGGATATTAATTATTTAGTAAAAAATAATTAATTCCTTGTCCTTCAAGTCTCTTGTTTCCTTGTTCATGTAAAAGAAGGAAACTTGGTTGTCGTTAGGGTTTTAACCCTAGTCTATCTGATAGGCCGATAATCATACATGTTTTCACCCCTATTCTGAAGTCGTTTGTGATGAGGAATCTCGTATTTTAAGCCGATTTTACGCTAGGTTGTGTGTTTATGTCATATTTCAGGTCCTGGCGTTGGAATCGAGGCGAAGGAACGAGTTCTGGATCGAAAGGAGCGAAGATTGGACAAAGGATCCTGCTGGACCAAAATACCCGGTCAAAGGAAGAAATACCCGACCGGGTATATTCTGGCCTCGACCGGGTATTTCCTCCTTCGGGCACCCGTGAGAAGCAGAAGGGGGCCCGGGCGATGGCGATAAATCCCCGGTCGGGGATTTTGGTGGTAGACCGGGGATTTTCCCCTTTAATGGAACGGTGCGTTTCACAATACCCGGTCGATCCATAAAATACCCGACCGGGTATTTTGACCGGGTATCGCGACCAGGCAGCTGATAAAAGAGGAAGAAGGCCAATTTTCAAAGGGTTCCGAGTTTTTGAGAGAGAAACCGATACCTAGAGAGAGAAAGCGTCGAACCAGAGTTCTCAAGCGCCATAGATCGATCTTCAACACCATTGGAGCCCGTCTTGAGCTTGGAGAAGTGCGATTAAACGTCCAGAAGCAGGAATCCAACTTCACAGTATGATTTCCGTGTCTGAATCTGCTTTTGCTTCTTTCTCTATGGAGTTTCCCCATTCATCTGGGTATGGAGAACCCTAGATTTGTATGCTAGGTCTGATTGTATGAACCCAAGTACAGTGTTTGTGAATTGATTATATTCGATTGAGGTTTGATTGATTGAATGACTTGAATCCTGATCAAATTCCTGTTGTTTCTGCTTTAACCTGGAATGAGAATATCTGCCTAGGTTGATAGAGTACCCTTAATCGAAGGTAGCGAATTGGTGACTTTAGTCGAGGAGCCAATTCGCTGTTCTGTACCGAAGTCGATTCGGTAGTGGAGGTTTGGTTCATTAGGGCCTCAATCTGTTTACTCCGGTGGAGGTTAGTCGCCCGCTAGAGACTCAGATTGAGAGGGTCTGGAGACCTTTAGTCGAGACTTCAGGCTAATTGAGAACCTTCCGCAGTATAACTTTCATGAAAACTGAACTTGGCAAATTGCAATCCGACTTAACTGCAGTCTAGGGGGAAACCATATCCGGGTGACCTCTCTTGACTGGACAACAAACCGTTTACTTGCTCTGTGTTTTGTTTGCTTGAGTTTCACTAAAAGTTCACTGCTAAATAACAAGAATTCACCGAGTAGTCATCACATCTAGGACCCGGGTTGACATTAAAACCCGACCCGCTATACTACGCTTTATGAATTGGTTATACTTGGCCATTTTCTAGGGTGACGGTAGGAGTGAGTCAAGTTTTTGGCGCCGTTGCCGGGGAGTGCTAGGTTGTTGAAGAAAAGTGATTTCTGTTACTTTGGCATTTTCATTTTTGCATTGAGTTTTGTCTTTCCCACTTGTGCCTTCACGGGGTTTGCTTTGCTTGATTGTGTGCAGATAGTGCATGACCCGTAGCCAGTCGGGAAGTTTACTGCCGTTGAATCCTGAGATTGAGCGCACCTGCAAACAACTTCGGAGACAACAGCGAGCTAGACTGGCTACGGTGGAGCGCCGAGACGGCCAATTGACCAGCGACTCCGAGGACGAGCACGAGATGGAAGGCGATCAGAACCCGCCTCCTCACAACCAGATCCTGGGGAACGACCAAAACCCCCCGGGACCTGGGAACCATCATCATCCGCCACCACCGGGTCCCACCTTGGAGTACTTCTATACTCCACGGATTGCTGACATCCGCCCGGTCATCCTCTATCCGCCCATTCCTGCAAACAACTTTGAGATCAAGCCATGCTGGATTCAACTCATCACCACCTCTATCCAGTTCCATGGCTTGAAGGATGAGGAAGCCCGGGTACACCTTTCCCGTTTTCTGCCGCTGACGAACGGGTTCAAGCTGAATGGTGTTCCAGATGATGCAATCCGCCTTCACCTCTTCCCCCATTCTCTGGCGGGGAATGCTAAGAGGTGGTTGGAGACCCAGCCCCCATTGTCCATCACCTCTTGGGACGATCTGGCTGACAAGTTCATGCACCGGTATTATCCGGCATCGAAGACCACGGAGATCCAGCGGGAGATCACTCACTTCCGCCAAGAGCCAGATGAGTCACTTCGTGATGCATGGGAGCGGTACATGGGATACTTCTGGCAGTGTCCCCATCATGGCTTCAGTGATGCTTTCACAGTGGGGAACTTCTACAGTGCCATCACCCCAGACAGCCAGAGGGTGATCGAGTCTCTATGCCCAGGAGGGGATATCCTTACTAAGACTCCACCCGAGCTGAACCAGATGATCAGTACTTTGGCTGCCCGCGATCATTCCTGGGGGCAGAGCAGCAGAGGCAGGCACTCCCGGGACCGTGGTGTGCATGCTATGGAGGCCCGGTCCGGGTTAGAGCAGCAGGTGGCTGAGTTGGTGCAGACACTGAAGCAGCCTAACAGTCTCCTTCCGGGCCGAGGTGTAGCTGCACCTCCAGTGGCTCAGTTCCAGTGGTGTGAGAGTCCAAACCATCTGGTGGAGGACTGCCAGGCTATGCGGGAGTCCTCTACTCCCCAAGAGCAGGTGGCCTTCATCGCCAATGCTCGGCGCTTCGACCCATACAGTAACACATACAATGAGGGATGGCGCCAGCATCCCAACTTCGCCTGGAGCAACAACACCAACAAACCACCTGGTTTCCCAGCACCAGCAGGTGGTTTTCAGCAGAGGCAGCCCTACCAGGATAGGCAAGGGCCACCACCACAGCAGCAGCCCTACCAGCCTAGGCAAGGGCAGCCATTCCAGCAGCCCCAGGGCCAGTTTGCTCAGCCTCCAGCAGCCGCAGCTCCCGATAATCAGATGGCTGATCTGAAGAACATTTTGGCGACATTCATGACCACCAGCCAGGCGAATTTCGCAAGGGTGGACCAGAGCATAGCTTCTTTGGAGGCAGGGCAGAGGAACCAGGGTGCTATTTTGCAAGATCTACAACACCAAGTCGGTGCCCTAGCGCGCCAGCTTACTGCTCGGGCCCCGGGGACTTTACCTGCCACCACCATCCCCAATCCACGGGACCCGCATGAGACCGCACATGCCATTTTCACCCTGAGCGGCAGGCCTACATCAGCTGATCCTGCCCCGACCAGGCGGGAGGAACCACTACCTGCTTCAGCACTTCCAGCCGGTGATGCAGAAGTGCGGGTGGAGAAGGAAGCCCCTGTTCCCAAGCCACAACCAGTGGTTAAGGAGCACGTACCCCAGCTTCCCTTCCCCACTCGCCTACACAAAGACAAGCTGGAGACTGAGTTTGCCAAGTTCATGGCAATGTTGAAGCAGCTCAACATCAGCATACCATTTGTGGAGGCACTGTCGAAGATGCCCAAGTACGCTAAGTTCATGAAAGATCTCTGCACCAACAAGAAGAAACTTGGGGATCTCTCGACAGTGCTGCTGAGCGAGGAATGTTCTGCCATCCTGCAGAACAAGCTGCCCGAAAAGCGCAAGGATCCAGGGAGTTTTACTATCCCTCTTACTATTGGCAGCATGCATGTAGGAAAGTCCTTGGCGGACCTAGGAGCTAGCATTAATGTCATGCCATATAAATTGTTCAAAAAGCTAGACCTAGGTGAACTTAGCCCTACTAGGATGAGCATTCAGCTAGCTGATCGTTCTGTGGTGCATCCTAGGGGTATCATAGAAGATTTGCTTGTTAATGTGGGTGCATTCACATATCCTGTTGATTTTGTTATTCTGGATATAAATGATGATGTGGATGTGCCTTTGATTCTAGGTAGACCATTTCTTGCCACCGCCAAGGCACTGATTGATGTGCATGATGGTAAACTGATCTTGCGTGCTGGAAATGAACAGGCTGTTTTTCCTGTGACTGAGTCTGATCATTGTGCTATGATTTCTGTATCGCCTGTGCATGCTATTTCTGCCCAGATATACGAGCCTGTCGTGTATCCTTCTGCACCTCTCATTTTGCAGGACCCGCCTATCATTCCTCCGCCGCCACTCCATCCAGCCTCGCTTTCGAACAAAAAGCTCAAGGAGGAGTGGCGGCCGAAGCCGCAAGTGGCTAAGCCTGCACGAAAGAAGAGTGGAGACCACTATGAGCTGGTCCCACCCCCCGCACCACGACCACCCTGGCCATCCGAGTACTCACTCGCCTGCATCTTGCCGGATGGCCAGGTCGAGCTGACTTCTGCTGGTGGTTGCAACCGTCGGGTACACGGTCACCACCTGAAGCTGTACCTCAAGAGCGATGTGGATCCGCTCTTGGAGGCACCTGTTCCTGCACCTCCCTGAGTATCCACCATGGGCGTCCAGCTAAAAGACGGTAAAGAAGCGCTTGTGGGGAGGCAACCCCACCACGGTTTGATTTCCTTTCTGATGTTTCGAGTCGGATTGCCAACCAGTTTGGTTTTGGTTTGTTTTATTTTGTTTTGGATGATGTCTTATTGGGCTGACATTGGACCTAACATATGGTGTTTGAGCTCTTCTGTTCCCCTTGAGCTGTGCTGTGATCCTGACTGGTCCATTTCCAGTCCCCTGCAGTCCGTGCGTACCGGTAACATCGTTCCCCTTTTCCTTTCCTCTTCTCCATTGAGGGCAATGTCGATCTTAAGTGTGGGGGGATGTTTATCTTTTGACTGCATTTGCTCTGTTTGTGTGCTTGGAGCCTAGTCCACTGTCCAAATCTTACGATTTGAGGGCTCCGAGTACTGCTGTTTGATCATATTGGCACTGTGTTTTGATGGATGAATTGATTGGTTTTCGGATTAATGCATGACAACTTGTTTGCGACTAGGACAACCTATGATGAGGACTGAGATGTGCAGTAGAACGATGTAGGGGTTCAGTTTTTCAACTGTTTGCTTGCCAACTGTGACTTGATCTGACTTGATCTGATTACTTATCCTTGACAGTCGTTTATGCATCTAGTTCAGGGTATCAGAATGTGAGATAGAGCATATAGGTAGCCATGTGAGATTTGAGCCTGCTCGTTTCTTTCTTGTGCGATAGATCCCTCTTCCATGATGTGTAGCATTCACGTTGTCACTAGCTAAGACGATGGGGGCATAGGATTAGCCCACGCCCAAAACTGACTGTCCTGATGTGTCATATCCCCTAGTCAGCCCTTTGAGCCGTGTGTTATCCTTTCTTTTGGTCTATAATGAAAAAATCACCCTTGTTGCATCTTTTAGAAGGTTCCACAGAGGGGTTTTATATATTCTCTGCTGTTTCTGCTAAAGTCTATGTGAGTGTTGGAGGTAGTGCTTAAAAAATTGGGCAGGTGTTTGAAATTTATGCAGAAGTGGGGGCTCTCTTAAGAAATGAAAAGAAAAATGAAAGAAAAACAAAGAAAAATTGGAAGCAAAAGAGAGTCACTACCAAAAATCTGAGTAATGCCCAGTAAGCAGTGTTTCTTAGCAGTCTGGCTTGGAAATGCTGATGATTATGCCTCCTTCGCTCTTGTGCTCTTAAGATATTGAGTAATGCAGAATAGCAGAAAGAAAATACCGGGTTGTTTGACTGTGATTGTGTGTTTGGAAAATGTGGAACCTTTTTGCTATGAATACTTCCACCACCTAAAAGGCCTTTTCCCCATGTCCAAGACCCTAGCCAGTCATTTGAACCTGTGTCTAAGACCTCCTGATTAGTTAGTGGTGACACCCCATATGTGAACTCTAGCATTTAGAGGCTGCCATCATGGTGAAGAGATGATAGGGATTGAGAGAAATAGCATGCGCATCTTTCGCATCAAAAATTGTCCTGACCCCACTGGTCGAGAGTGAGTGATTCATTTCCATTTTCTATATGCTCTTGTACCCCGGTGAGGGCCTAGATTGCTCGGTCTCTATTCTGATGTTTTGAGTTGGATGCATGAGTCGACTGTTTTGAGTAAGTGGTTGAATCAAGTCTAGGTTGGCTAGTGAACAGACGGGAGACTCTTCCTTTACTCGATTTGCTGCACTCGAATGTCCTTTGTGGTGGTTGTCCAGGTTGTTATTGAGGTTGTGCATGTATTGATGTTTGAAAACCAGTGCGATTCACGTGTTTTGTGCCTTTATGACTTGTCCCCAGTGTTGGTTGATTGATTTGTAAGCTTACCTAGTGTCTGACTTGGTTTGCTTGGGGACAAGCAAACGGTTAAGTGTGGGGGAGTTTGATAGGCCGATAATCATACATGTTTTCACCCCTATTCTGAAGTCGTTTGTGATGAGGAATCTCGTATTTTAAGCCGATTTTACGCTAGGTTGTGTGTTTATGTCATATTTCAGGTCCTGGCGTTGGAATCGAGGCGAAGGAACGAGTTCTGGATCGAAAGGAGCGAAGATTGGACAAAGGATCCTGCTGGACCAAAATACCCGGTCAAAGGAAGAAATACCCGACCGGGTATATTCTGGCCTCGACCGGGTATTTCCTCCTTCGGGCACCCGTGAGAAGCAGAAGGGGGCCCGGGCGATGGCGATAAATCCCCGGTCGGGGATTTTGGTGGTAGACCGGGGATTTTCCCCTTTAATGGAACGGTGCGTTTCACAATACCCGGTCGATCCATAAAATACCAGACCGGGTATTTTGACCGGGTATCGCGACCAGGCAGCTGATAAAAGAGGAAGAAGGCCAATTTTCAAAGGGTTCCGAGTTTTTGAGAGAGAAACCGATACCTAGAGAGAGAAAGCGTCGAACCAGAGTTCTCAAGCGCCATAGATCGATCTTCAACACCATTGGAGCCCGTCTTGAGCTTGGAGAAGTGCGATTAAACGTCCAGAAGCAGGAATCCAACTTCACAGTATGATTTCCGTGTCTGAATCTGCTTTTGCTTCTTTCTCTATGGAGTAGTTTCCCCATTCATCTGGGTATGGAGAACCCTAGATTTGTATGCTAGGTCTGATTGTATGAACCCAAGTACAGTGTTTGTGAATTGATTATATTCGATTGAGGTTTGATTGATTGAATGACTTGAATCCTGATCAAATTTCTGTTGTTTCTGCTTTAACCTGGAATGAGAATATCTGCCTAGGTTGATAGAGTACCCTTAATCGAAGGTAGCGAATTGGTGACTTTAGTCGAGGAGCCAATTCGCTGTTCTGTACCGAAGTCGATTCGGTAGTGGAGGTTTGGTTCATTAGGGCCTCAATCTGTTTACTCCGGTGGAGGTTAGTCGCCCGCTAGAGACTCAGATTGAGAGGGTCTGGAGACCTTTAGTCGAGACTTCAGGCTAATTGAGAACCTTCCGCAGTATAACTTTCATGAAAACTGAACTTGGCAAATTGCAATCCGACTTAACTGCAGTCTAGGGGGAAACCATATCCGGGTGACCTCTCTTGACTGGACAACAAACCGTTTACTTGCTCTGTGTTTTGTTTGCTTGAGTTTCACTAAAAGTTCACTGCTAAATAACAAGAATTCACCGAGTAGTCATCACATCTAGGACCCGGGTTGACATTAAAACCCGACCCGCTATACTACGCTTTAGGAATTGGTTATACTTGGCCATTTTCTAGGGTGACGGTAGGAGTGAGTCACTATCTCTATATAAGACTTAGCTACGAACCTGTCGTAAGCAAGCCGTCACAATGTAGTCGTTCAATAAAATGTCAGTCGTGAGCTCGTTCCGAGCTCACCGTGGATTAGTCTCGATCAATCAAGATCGAGGATACCACGTAAAATCGTTTGTCTCGTGTTCTTGTTATTCCGCATCATCAAATTCTACATGGTATCAGAGCGAAACTCGATCCCTTGTCTAGGGTTTTGAGCTTCCGCAGTCAACCTTCGTATTGGCGAAGTCCAACCCGCCGTCAGTCAATCTCAAGCTATCTTCGCAAGTAGCTACTTCCGGTAGTCAACTCCATGTTGGTGTCTCTCCAACATCATCACGGCGTCCGCTCGATTAGTCACAGTTGTCGTCGAAAGAAGAGCCGATGTCCACTCCAGCCTTCAACTCCGAACCCGTATCGTCGCTGCCTCTGTTCGTCGGCGAAGTCTTTCCCGACGTTGAGAACCAGATCTCAAGATCCGTCGTCAGGTCAAAGCCAAGGCGCCACCATCGACGTCGTACGTGCCGTTGTTGATGATGTTGTCGTCTTACCTCGCCATCGTCATTCTTGTCATCACCGCACGTCGCCGAGTTGTACGTACCTTGCTCGCTGCTGTTACGAAGTCTCCCATCATCAGCGCTTTCGCAAGTGAGTCCCGCCAGCGTCAATCTCCGTCAAAATATGCTGGTTATCTCATCGGTCTTAATAGGCTATGTTCGTCGCATGAAGTCATCATCAACAACCATCTCCTGTAGAAGGCAGCTCCTCGCGTCGTACCGTTCAACTCGTCTCAAGTTAAAAGTTCATGCCACAGTCACTGTGTTTTGTCAAGATGAAAGGGTGGTGATTGCTTCTGTAAGCACTAAGCACAATGAAAGGGTTTTGAAACCCCCAAGGCCGTCCTCTCCACAATGGACCGCCTAAGGTTCCCTTTTAATTTTGTTTGGGCAGGTTACTGAGGATTGTTTGGCTTCTGATCAGGCCCACAACTCCTCGGCTGTTTATTTCATCCATGTTGAAAGTGTCGTCAAGCCAATCTTCACCAACAGAGTCATGGCGTTGAAAACAATCCCTTCAATAGCTAGTGTTGGGAAGATAGAGCTTATTCACTCAACAAAGTTGGTCAAATCCAAGAACGAGGCAGTCACGATCCAAAGAAGCGATCGTCCCCTTGACGTTCAAAATCATCAATTTTCAGTCTTCACCATTCTAACTTTCAAGCTGGGCATTCACATCGTTCATGCGTCAGCTTGAGGGGGAGAATAGGGAGTCAAGTCGTCCAGGAGATGCAGTCAACCATCTCCACCATATCATACGGATAGACGTAGTCAATCGTCTCCGTCAAGTCATTCAAGAGACGCAGTCAACCGTCTCTGTCAGGTCGTTCAAGAGACGCAATCAACCGTCTCCGTCGCGACGTTCAAGAAGATGCAGTCAACCATCTTCATCAGGTTGTTCAAGGGAGAGAGTCAGTCGTCTCCAAATCAACCTCGTTCGAGATGTTATTCATCTCGAGTTTTGTTGTTCAAGCTTGTCATGCTTGTTCGTCACATTTCCTTTTTCAAGCTCGACATTCTTGTCACTCATGTCTTCGCTTGAGGGGGAGTGTTAAGGATATTAATTATTTAGTAAAAAATAATTAATTCCTTGTCCTTCAAGTCCCTTGTTTAATTTTCTTGTTCATGTAAAAGAAGGAAACTTGGTTGTCGTTAGGGTTTTAACCCTAGTCTATCTCTATATAAGACTTAGCTACGAACCTGTCGTAAGCAAGCCGTCACAATGTAGTCGTTCAATAAAACGTCAGTCGTGAGCTCGTTCCGAGCTCACCGTGGATTAGTCTCGATCAATCAAGATCGAGGATACCACGTAAAATCGTTTGTCTCGTGTTCTTGTTATTCCGCATCATCAAATTCTACATTGTGTGGGTTACATGGGCCAAAGGTAATAAGGAATGAGCTACGATATTTACTTGTCTATACATGTGGGTCTTGATTGACTTAACAGTCTTCCCCAAATTGATACGAGTCACAGTGGACACGGCTTTTCTATATATATCATCTTCAAATTACGGTTGTTAAATCGTGATCATTCTTGTCATTGAACTTCTGTGAGGATGCAATATGACATACGAAAATCAAACATTATGTTGTTCGGGAAATAATGCACATGTGCACTTCTCAAACAATCATATATATATATATATATATATATAAAAAGTTCTTGATTCTTGATGTAGTGTGAAATTTTTCTTAGAATGTCCATTATAATTGAAGTTTCTTAGTCGTAATGCTTGCTTGTAAAGATGATAGAAAATGAACAAGATTTGAGGACTAAGTGATAATTATGATGTTTGAGTGAATATAACTAATCGAAGTGTTAAAGTGAGTGAGAATAGAACATAATGTTTCTGCACATATTGAGATGGGTTCGATGCGAATACCAAACTCATTATCCTCCTTGTCAAACTCTAAATCCACTAGCATAATGCATATGTTTGGCCCGGCTTTTAGAAGTGCTTTTCGGATTCAAAAGCTGAAGTATGGCCAAACACCTCTAAAAGCTCGGCTTTTGAAAAGCCGAAAAGCGATTTTGTATAACATAAAAGCAGAATCTCCGATTTGGAGCTTCTGCGAAAAGCTGTTTTGAAAATACAAGATTATCTTTACCATATTTTAATTTTATTTCAGAAAATATCATTTTTCTTCATTTATATCATTTTAAAAATAAAATAAATTATAAAATCATATTATTTAATATAAAAGAAATCTAACAAGATCCAGTTTTACTACTTTTTATTGTTTAAAATTTTTATTCATATTTTATATTATAAGTCCTTTATAGTTATTTTACACAACCGCTCATATTAAAAAGCACTTCTAATAGTTTTACAGCCAAACGCTAAACTGCATTTTTTGAAAAGTACTTATCTAAAAGTTCCAGCCAGAAGCTGCTTCTGCAAAAGCTGCCAAACTAAATTATTATTATTATATTGGTTGAATTTTCTCTAAAAAATTATTTGAATTTGATTGAGTTTGAGTATCCAGGAAGATAGAACGTTACGCACCTAGAAGGCTTGTGATCCCCCTGAAGAAAAGCCTGGTCCGACTCTCTATCTTGGTAGTTCAACTGGGCCGCCAAAGAAATGGGCTAACAAAATTAAGTCACACCAACGTCTAATGGGCCTGACCCAATCGAAAACAAGAGGGCAGCGCAGCGTCGTCGAAGTCAACTTCGCACATCGCAGCAATTTAGCTAAGTGGAGCGCACACAGAAAGTCAGAGAGGAGGACAACAATGTAAAAAACTAAAAATAATGCATAAAAACACGTGTAAAGCGGCGGCCAGTCTGTCGTACACTCTGGCAAATCAAGCAGATGTCAGCCACGTGGAGGTACAGGGTTGCGAATTTCCCCTTTCTTTAATGCGACTTACACAAATATTTGGTTTTTCTTAAATTTAGGGCTTTAGGGTTTGGGAACAGTTACGCCCTTACTCTCTGTCTCTGCCTCTGCCTCCACCATTGTGACTCCTCCTGCAGGCTGCAGCAAGGCCTCGGTTTAAAAATTTTAAACCTTTCTCTTTGTTTTTAATCTTTATTCCCTTTACCTTGTTCCTCCTCTCATTTTGGTGTTTTCTTCGCCAATATTTTTGGCGGCTAGGGTTTCGACTCTTCGCTCATTCAGACATTAACCATACTGTGTATATATACAGAGAGACTCATATATATAGATACACTCGTTGATAGATTCATCCAGAAGTTTTGATCGAAGTTTTTGTTCGAGATTCAATTCAAAGTCGTGATTTTTCACCATTGGGTTTGCTTTGATTCTTTGTTTTGGGCCGAAATTTCCATCTGGGCAAAGGGCAGACCCTCCTGGTTTTTAAGCTTTCAACGTCTGATCAGTCTCTCAAGTAAGGCCCCTTATGCTTTCTTTATGAATTCAGATCACCCTGTTATTGTTCTTTCACTTGGGAAAGATTTTCTAGGATGAAAGATTTTAGCTTCTTGCGTGATGATCATTGGTTAATTGTCAGCTTAATGGAGTTAATCTCTGTGTTTGTGTTGAATTAGTCTTGCTGAGGATTACTGATTGGTGATTACCTGTGTTTATTATTCATTGATAGGAGTTGGTTGAGGAATTGACTACCAACAGAATGAGTTACTCTGATTCTCAGCCTCATTTCCCACAGCAGTCATATCAATCAGGCAGTGATGCAATTGGTATCTGGCCTCAATTCTCAATGAGCAGCAATGAACAATTCGACCCATCTTCGCCGTTTGAACAATTGCAACCCCACCAGCCTCCTTACAAACGGGCCAAGAGTTCTTCAGATGATGACAATGGGCAGCCTGTGAGCTCACGGATGCAGATGCCACCACCGAGCAACATCCCTATCAACCGAGGAACGACCAACATCTTTTTCAAGACTAGAATGTGTGCTAAGTTCAAAACTGGGACTTGTAGGAACGGCGAGAACTGCAATTTTGCTCATGGTATGCAGGATTTGAGGCAGCCTCCGCCCAATTGGCAAGAGCTTGTTGGGGTTAGTGGTGGTAGTGGTAGTGGTGGTGGGCGAGTTGAAGAGGATAATAGTAGGCAGCCACCGGTGGTGAATTGGGAGGATGACCAGAGGATAATTCATAAGATGAAGTTGTGTAAGAAGTTTTGTAATGGGGAGGAATGTCCATATGGGGACAGGTGCAATTTTCTGCACGAGGATCCTGCGAAGTTTAGGAGCGATGCTGGAGGAAGGTTTAGGGAGAGTGCTGCAATAAGCATTGGGACTACTGGGATGCCTATGATGAATGGAAGTGGTGGTGGTTATGCTTTGCCTGAAGCCATTAGGCCTGCTCAGAATGCTGCTGCTGCTGGTTCAGATGCGCTTAGGGCCATGATGTTGAAGCCTGTGTACTGGAAGACGAAACTGTGCTCTAAATTTGAGATCACAGGTCATTGCCCCTTTGGTGAGAAATGCCACTTTGCTCATGGACTACCAGGTATTCAGTTTAGTTGGTTGATTCTTGTGTCTTAACTCATAATATTTTTGCAGTTTGATAATTGTTTGTTATAATTGATCACCCCTTCTAGATTATTGTCTCTTTTCTCAATTGGGATGCTACTCATTTTGTGAAAAGGAAAGAAATGGGAGACCAACCTTTCTAGAGTTCATTTTCAAATACTTTCCATGAGAGCATCATTTTTATTCTTTCTGATCTACCTAAATACATCACAAGTGTTCATGTAAAACTATATTTTTGTTCAATTGCATGGTATTGCAAATTGCACTGTACCAAACACACCCCCAACCAACAACTTGTCGGTGAATTTGGAATCCAAATAGCTAGAGAAATGGGGTTTTATAAACTTGTAGGATTTTGGAGATGGACCAAACTAAAGGCTTCCTACATTCTTACCTATCAAGAACATGCTCTAGCTCAGATTCTTTCCACTTCTAGAAAATGTGATATCTTCTCCTTTCCAAATCAAATCTGGAAGGACTTTTGAGTCTCACCTCTGATTCTGTTCGTTGATGACTTGAGAGGAACGAATTGGTTGTTACCTTAAGTTAATACTGTGGCATTGTTCTGTTGAAAGCAGAGTTACAAGCTCATGGTGGACGGCTAGATGGGGAACCAGTGATTCAGGGCTCCATTTTAACGAGGCAATCGTCTGTTCTTGGCAACGGCAATCCATCCCCAAGCATTGTAGCAAACATGGCTAACTCCGTTGAAGACTCACAGGGTAGGAAGAAGTGCCTGCTCAAGTGGAAAGACCCAAAGAAACTGAACAATATTTATGGTGACTGGCTTGATGATCAGCCCTTAATACTGAACTTGACAAACGTGGAGAGCTGAGAGAGCTTTTTGATCTGATTTGCTTGCTTGCCTGCAATTTTGGAAGATTTTGATGCAGTATCATACTTGAGGTTCTTTCTACCAATGGCCATTAGGGAAGAGTTGTTTCTTTGTTTGTTCCGGCTAGATTAGAACTTCTATTTTCCTTTCCCTTCAAATTGAAGTGAAAGGAGAAGAAAGAGGAAGAAGAAGGGAGAGGAAGAGGAATTGCATTGATTCCTTTGTTTGTTTGTTTGTTTGTTCACTAGCTATATTTGTTTGATGTTATGCTGATGCAGGAATTTGCAGTCGGCCCCTTTTCAACGAAAGGGTTGAAATAGGCTTTACCCTATTTTTCTTGTTTGGTGTCTCTCATTGTTTTTCACTTTTGACATGTAGAAAGTGCAAAAACTGGCTAATTTCTGGGCTGTATAACTAGTTCTTATTAGTGAAATTGGTCTTGTGATGACATTGCGGAATGTATACTTGCATACATCTCTTGCAATGTCCATTTATGCTAGGATGAGTCGGAGAAAGGCTTTAGTCGTGGTAGTAGACTAATCGATCTTATCACGATTTTTATATTTATTTTTATTTTTATTTTCGAGTGATATTCAGAGAGGACAAGAGTTATATAGACAAATTTATCCATGAACCCCTTATATGCTACATCCTGGTGAAGCCATCCAAAAATCGAAAGACTCTAACTCTAAAAAGAGAAAAATCGAAAGACCCTAACTTTGGTGGCTCTGGGAACCGCCCTAAACTCTATACAAACTGACAAAGAGTCTAGAATCTAATGACACTTCCGAAGCATCAAACCTCCAAATGAACCTTCTAGGATATCTTATCTGATCTGGTTGATGACCATCTCGAAATCACCTTCCACTATCACGATTTTCTAAATTATGGTTCTTTGTAGAGACCATTAGGTAATATTGAAAAGCAAAATCAAGCATTCAATTTTCTGAAAGTCCGAATAATCCAATGGTGAGGTTTAAATGTTGGTCGTTGGAGTCATCTATTGTTGAAATAACGGGATTTAGGGTATGGAAAAGGAAAATTCCATGAGGCATTTGAAGTTTTGGATGAGGAGGACGGACTTCGGAGGGAGGAACCGTAAATCTAAAGATTTCACCCACAAGACAGGGACAGATGTCCGCAAACCTACCCGCCTTCCTGAGTCACCACCATAACCAAACGGGTTATAGGTATAATATGCCCCTCTACTATGACTTTTTATCAAACATGCCCCTTTGCTATTTTTTATATCAAACATGCCCCTGTACTTTGTAAAAATGATCAAACATGCCCTTTTGTTAAAATTTTCATCTAAAAAAACCGTTAACCAAGGCCGAACTTTAGTTTGGCCGACACAAATGACTGAAATATCCCTAATAAATTCACTTTAATTTTTTTGGTTATTTTGTATAATCAAATCATTCAAATAATTTCACTTTGAAAAGACCCAGAGAAATAAAACAGGGACAAAAGTGACATTTTCCCTCCCATTTGTCGATGTCGGGTCGTCTAAATCTCAATTCAACCATGATTGACGACTTTTTCAATCGAAATTTTAACAGAAGGGCATGTTTGATAATTTTTTCAAAGTACAGGGGCATATTTGATGTAAAAAATAGTAGAGAGGCATGTTTGATAAAATGTCATAATAGAGGGGCATATTATTCCTATAACCCTAACCAAACAAAGCTCCAACATTTTTCTTCCACATTCAACCCAAAAGCCACCAATGGCTCAGCCATTTATAATTGAGCCATGCTTCTTTCCCTCTTCTCTTCTTCTGTAACCAACTGTGCTCTCATTTCCTCCCTTCTGCTAACCCCTCGACGAACTTCCCCTGCTTCTCCCTTCTTTCTCAGAAAAGTCATAACCAGAGCTATCTCCTTCTGCATCACAACTTCCACCATGTCGGTTAACTTGCAAGCCCATGCCTTCGCCGGCAACCCTCTGAGATCCACTATTCCCAAGCCCGGCGACCCGTTTTCCCCATCCTCTGCCCTAGAAACCCTCAGGAGCCGGCTCATGGAGAGTACCAGTAGCAACCAGTTGATTTCTCCTAGTTTCCAAGTTTTGCCCTTCAGGAAGGGCCGGCCTCTGGCTTCTTCCGTCGATGGGGACGGCGGCGATGCTTCGGAGCCAAATTGGCATCTGGGATGGATTGGTCTTGCTGATTGCAGAGGGTATCTGGCTAAGTCTGGAGTTGAATTGACCGCCGAGAGCTTGGTGTTTCTGGGTTTCATGCCTGATGAGGATGTAGTTTACTGGGCAATTGATGTTTCTAGTGAGAATAGTTTGGTTCCTGAATTGGGTGGGAAACGACTCTGTTTTGTGGAGTTGAGAACTCTTATGGTGGCTGCTGATTGGACTGATGATCGCGCCATGGCGGATTTGGCCATTGCTGGTCATGTAAGTTTGTGTTTTCTAACCCTCTCTGTTGCAGTAGGTTGGTATGAACTCTAGTGAATCTTCTTTTGTAGGGTTCCTAAGGGGATATTAATTAGTTTGTCTATTGCTGATGCTGCGTGGTAAAGCGGAAAGGATGAACTTGTGAATGGATGATTTTGAATCATTCGGTGTCATTTTTTCATCCTGAACTTCAGTGAGATATTCTGCTGTGCCTGAGTAGATTTTTACAGATATTTCTTGGCTGCTTGGTTTCTCTTGTTTAGGCAAGAGCATTGCTAGAATGGCATAAGCTAAGTCGTTTCTGTGGATCTTGTGGAGCAAATACTGTCCCTGCCGAAGCTGGCAGAAGGAAACAATGCTCGAATGAGACATGTAAGGCGAGAGTCTATCCTCGTATTGATCCGGTAATTTTCATGCTTTCATTCTCTTTCTGTGATTGGTGATTCAATTTGCTTAATGAGTGCATAGCCCTCTACTAAGCCTTCTTGGCTGACTCTTATATAGGTTGTGATCATGTTGGTTATTGACAAAGAGAATGATCGAGTCCTTTTGAGCAGACAATCGAGATTTGTACCTCGAATGTGGAGTTGCTTAGCTGGTTTTATAGAGGTATGAGGGCCATAATTCTGAAATTGTTTCCTCTTGGGGGTATGTAGTTCTGTGATTGACTTCGGTTTTTCGGGAATTCTTGTGCAGCCTGGAGAGAGCTTAGAAGAGGCTGTGAGGAGAGAAACTTTTGAAGAGGCTGGAATTGAAGTAGGAGAAGTTGTCTATCATAGCTCTCAGCCATGGCCTGGTATCTTTTCATCCATTGGTTACATTGTTACCTGTTATTGTAACTGTTTAGAAAGATATGAACTTTGTAGAAGGAAACATGATTAGTCTTGCTTCTGAATTCGAACACAAAGAACTTGGCAACCTTTCATAAGTGCCCTTATGTCAAAATCATTACCATTGTTAAGAGTTCTATTCCCTACCGTTGATTCAAAACTGTATGGATGCATAGGCTGCTAACGTTTTATTGCTTTCGCTGTTTCTTTTTCAGTTGGCCCAAACAGCATGCCATGCCAACTGATGGTTGGTTTCTTTGCTTATGCAAAGACACTGGAAATCAATGTCGACAAAACCGAGTTAGAAGGTAATCAAAAACCTATTTCGTGCTCTTCTTCATTCACCCTTGCTCTTCCCTCGTGAAAGAAAGAAAGCTCACATGCTGCTTATATGTAGATGGAATCTTTCTGGTTGGTCAACTGATGCTTATATATATATTGCTTTGAAATGAGAATGATATTGAATCTTCCCATGTGGCTGTGCAGATGCGGAATGGCACAGCCGAGAAGAAGTACAGAAAGCACTGTCTTTAGCAGAGTACAAGAAGGCACATACAACAGCAGCAGCCAAAGTAGAGCAGATGTGCAAGGGTGTCGAAAAAGGTCAGAGCTTGTCTGCAGATTTCAATGTAGAAAGCGGTGAACTTGCTCCAATGTTCTTCCCTGGCCCTTTCGCAATTGCTCATCACCTCATCTCTTCGTGGGTCAACGGCAAGTCAACCATTGGTGTTGGTGGGAGACAACCCAGTACTTCTCTCTCAAATCTATAGCGCCCTTCTTCTCATCATTCCCAGAAATCCATCACCTAAAGAGCTTCACTGGCTGGCTCTACTGTATATTATAGCGTTTGTGCAAATAATGTTTTGCAAAAGAGCAGATTGTATCAGCACCCTTTTATTTTCGATTCGGGATGATGCTTTCTGGAACAATGGCTTCGAGTGTATTTGATTGATTTGTTGTACCAACTGTCATCAACCAACTGAATCAAAACAGTCTATGTATGTTTGTATGTTCATTCATATAGCAAAGATGGATTGTACCAACTGTGATATATTCTACGTTATGCTCCTTTTTACTCTGAGCTTACTCCCCTAACAGGATCATGGTTATTGGTTATCTCTAATAAAAGAGTTTTGCTGGAAGCAGGAATCAGGAGGTTACTCAGAGGCCAGAAGGCTTAATCGATTTAGTCCAATGTCTTAAAAAATCTTTATGTCGTTTTGATAATGGGTCGGGGATCTTGGTACACAGATTACGCTGTTAATGAGCCGAATCGAGCCGAGCTTTGCCATAGTTCGGACTCGGCTCGTTAATATATTTTCAGGCTCGAGCTCAGCTCGTGTTCGTCACGAGCTTTAATATGCAAGCTCGAGTTCGGCTCGTTTACGAAAATGAAAGCTCGAGCTCGATTCGAGCTCGACTCGTCAAATAAGTTTAACGAGTCCAAAATCGAGTTCAACTCATAAAATGTTCATGATAGCTCAAGATTGACCTATAATTGAGCACAAAATTGTATTCAAACCTATAGCAAAGTCTATCAAAGTAAAACACAATATTTATATCAATTCCAATACATATAATCTATGAATTCTAATAATTTTTTATGTCAAACCATTAAATGAGCTTGTTCACGAGCTTTCGAGTTGAACATGGTATGTATGGCTCGAGTTCGGCTCGTTTAGTTAACGAGCTTGTTCGCGAGCCAACTCGATTAAGACGAATCGAGTGTCGAACGAGTTTTTCTCGAGTCGGACATCGAACCGTTCATGAGCGATTTGGTTCATTAACAACCATACTCATGAGTATAGGTGTCAAAACATGACCCGACCCGAGTAACCCGCCCAACCAACCCGATCCGCGACCCGCCCGCAACCCGATTGGACTAAAAGTCAAAGATCCGCAACCCGCCCGACCCGTAACCCGCTTGACCCGCAACCCGCTTAACCCGCAACCCGCTTGACCCGCAACCCGATTGACCCGAACCCGATTGACCCGCAACCCGCTTGACCCGCAAGCCGCTTGACCCGTAACCCGACTAACCCGAACCCGCCCGATTGGCACGAATAATACTACATAATATATTTTTGTGCATAAATATTATATGTAGATAATATACATATACTTGCCCTATTATTTTTTCATCTTTTCCACCAATAACAAAGGTTTACTTTGTGTTGACAATAAAAATTATCATTTAATTGAATCACATAATAGTCTCACTGTCTCGGTAGATAAGTAGAAATCCTAGGAGGGTTGTCAACATTTTTTATATTTGGTTGATGTATATAAATAATATATATAGATAACACATACATATGAAAAACATGATTGACTTAATTAAGCCAATCATATATCAGTACCTAATAATTACAACATTTTTTCTTCCACACATAATATAACTGGTCACATAACATTGTCAAATATTAACCTAGCATACGAAGATTCATAATAGTACATAAGTCATAACTCATACCCTAGCCCCAATAATAAGAAGATACATAATAGTTTGCTTACTAAGTTCTACCATATAAAAAATAGTAGGATACAAATACATAGCTGACATTGTCACATCTTACATACCAACAAAATAGGTTCACAAATTAAAATGGCAATTCACTTGGCGATCAATCAACAAGCTTCACTTCTTCTCCATCATATTCTGCATCTTCATTATCCTCATCTGTACAATTAGTCATTGAAAGTAAAAACACCATTGTAAGTAAACTCTCACCTACTTTAGTATACACAAAGAATAGAAATTTTCTTACCCATTTTATATCCATGCATCCAATTACGAGTTGTCACAACAGCTTCAAGGGTATCAGACAAAATGGAAGTCCTCCATTTGGATAATATTCTACCTCCCAAACTAAAAGACGACTCTGAAGCAACTGATGAAATTGGAATAGAAAGCACATCTTTTGCCATCCGAGAGAGTTGAGGATATCGAAATTGATGATCCTTCCAATATTGCAATACTTCAAAAGGAAGCAATGTAGGAACCCCATCAATGTCTGCATAAGCAGGAATTAAAGGATCCGCCAAATATAACTCCAACTCGGATCTAGCAGATGTGTTCTGATTGATATTGGAAGCATAGAAACCCTGAAAATAATACATATCATCAATAATCAGACATAAGATCGAAAGAAGTATAAACAACAAAATGACTCAAAATGTAGTTAGAATACTTACAGCAGTGTGGCTATCCAAAGGAATGCTCGGAGAAGCCATAAGCCATATGCCTCGCGCCCTTCTCCTTCTCCTTCCCCTCCGCCGCCTCGTTGTCGTCGCCGTTGTTGTTATTGACGAAATCGTGGTTGAAATCAAGAAGCAGAGGAAGCGGAAGAAGAACAAGAAGCAGAGGAAGCAGCAGAAGACGGCACGGAAGCAGAGAGTCGCGGGTCGGCGTGGTTGCGGCGGAAGAGGCTGGGTCGATTCCCTCGCCATTCTCAGGTACGTGTCTCCCGCAAGGGTTTGTTATTTGGCTGAGTCGAACAATTCAGCAGCAAGGGTTTGTCAGTGATTGGGAGTTAAGCTTATTTTTATACTTTCTGGTCTTTTACAGGATGTTGCTAAATTGCCATTCATCGACGAGAGGAAATTATTATCACAAACAAAGAAGTTTGAGAGTACACTAACGGTTTGCACTCCCCTCTCTCCCTCAAAACTCTTTTCATTGATAGAAGTATTTAAAGTACCTAGTGGAGTATGAATGCATATTAATCTTTGCTTAGCATCACATCACTGATGTTGTGTTGAACATAGGATTCCGCGGAGCACATGTGGAATTGTGAATGACAGCATGTTAGTAGTTGAATAAGACTTTGAGATCTATCATATATAAAGACTTCTGGAAATATTTGCACTGACCTGAGTTGGTTGTGTGATGACCATGAATCTTCTAAAGCTGCCTTCTTAGGTTTTAGCTGTTTTTGGGTCTTGGTTGTGATAATAATTTTGTCGTCTGTGTTGGTAAGGCTATTGTGCTATTTTTTGTTTTTAATGGTGAATTGTATTGAAAAGGAGAAGTGGAACAGCAAGGCTATTGTGCTATTTCAATGGGCACTTGTTCTATGTTTTTCTAATGCTTCACTGCTTTCTTTTTCTCTAAACTGTGAGCTTTGTGGGAGCCGCCATGGTTGGAGTTTGTGGATAAGGAAGTTGAACAAAGTCATAACGTTGTGGAAATCTATTGTGTTTGTTGTTTCTTGTTTGATTGATTATGTAATTCTTTTCTTTTCGTTTCTTTTTTTCATAAGCAATGGACGCCAGGGCTAGAAGAAGCAAAATTTGGGAGAATTTCACTCAAGTTGAATCAGAGGGGGAGGTCAAGCTTCAATGCAACCATTGCATGATGGTTTTTGGATGCTATCCTAATAAGAATGGGACAGTTTCACTTTGGAGGCATCTTAAGATGTGCAGTAAGAGAAATCTTCAAGATTAATGGAGCCTTATGTACTTTTCTGTATTTCATTCTATTGTATTTGCTTAAACATCATGTAATGGTCTCAACTATCAAGACCAATGCAGTCAAAAGCGCGATTCTACCTAGAAGCGGTTGGTGACCTAGAAGCGTAAAACCGTAAGCTTTTAAGTTTTAAAACGTAGATTTTGACTACATATGTAAGGAGAAATCACGATTCTACGTAGAAGCATTTTGGTGAGCCAAAAATGTAAAATCGTAAGCTTTTAAGTTTTAAAGCGCGATTTTGACTGCATTGATCAAGACTTAAGAGATTGTTTCATTGGTTTATGATCAAGCAAGTTGTCAGCTTTTTAATTTCTTATGTTGGTTTTGTAACCTTAATGAATCCCTTGCAACATCAAACTTGTTTATGATATATTGAAGCAAAATCTAGTCACTCATTTGTTTAATAATGTATCATGTTTTTTTTTTCATTGCAATATGGTGATCGATGAGTTTTTTTAAAATTAGTGTAGTAACTAATTATTAAAAAAACTCGATGGTTTGGACCGAACAACCCGCAACCCGACCTGTTGTAACCCGCAATCCGATCAACCCGAACCCAATTGATCCGCAACCCGATCAACCCATAACCCGATCGACCCGCAACCCGATCAACCCGAACCCGATCAACCCGCGACCCGATCAACCCGAACCCGCTTGACCCGCAACCCGCTTGACCCGCAACCCGATCAACCCGCAACCCGATCAACCCGAACCCGCTTGACCCGCAACTCGCTTGACCCGCAACCCGATTAACCCGCAACCCGACTGAACCCGACCCGAACCCGCCCGAACCCGCCCGGTTGACACCTATACTCATGAGTACATGACAAACTCATGAGATTCGATGGCCAGAAGGCTTAATCTATTTAGTCCAATGTCTTAAAAAAAAATTATGTCGTTTTGATAATGGGTCGGGGATCTTGGTACACGCATATGAGATTACCTTGAGCCTCATGAGTACACGACAAACTCATGAGATTCGATGATTCAGAATTTTCAATATTTTAATTAGTCACTATAATAATTTTCTCAGAATGATAGGTTGTGAGAATTGAACTTTATAAGTTATGATACACCGTGTCAACTCTTATACTTTATCACTTAATTTATAAGTCACTCATTTATTTTTCTCATAATATTTCGATCGTCTTATTGGTAATGTACAATTTGAAAATAAAAAAAGTTATCACTTGTGTTGCTATATTAAAAGACTGGTTTGTAGGTGTTTGTGGGCAAAACTACTCTAAGCATTCAAGTTTATTCCTGTTTATGTCTCGCTTGTGGGGGTAGGAGGGAGACACTGTGTATTAGTAAGGGTGTTTGAGTAAGATTGGTAAGCAACGCGCCAAGAGATTATATTATTATAAAGCAGGAACGGAGAGGTTACAGAGAGAGAAAGTGTAGACAGAGAAAGTTAGAGAGAGAATGGTTTGGTCTTTATGATCGATCCCCTTCTCTCTGTGGTAAATGCTGTATTTATATCCCCGTTGTGGTAGGTAAGAAGTGCATACGACGGGACGTGTTGTCAGGCGCTGTCCTTGTCCTACTAGAGTCGTGCGTGTTTGGGGTTCTCCGGGCGCGGCTACTCGGCGGGCTACGACTTAGTCTCTTCCCCCAACAATTGCCCCCCCCAGCAGGAGCTAGTTCTTCGACCCATCTCCGCTGGTTACGGTCCTAGCGCGTACGTATGAAATTTCGCGCGGCCGACGATGCGGAATGTAGCACGGCTCTGAGGCGCTGATTGCATGTGTGCGTTTAGCGTTCCAGAGTGAAGCGTGCACTCGTTGTGAACGCGCCACGTTGGGCGTGACAGGTTTATGCCCCCTACTGAAGATAGGTCCTAGGAGTAGCTTCTGCTGACGTTGGAATATGAAAGGTCGTCTGACAACACGCTTTCGTTTCACTTTGCTACGTGTCGTCTTACTGGTGGTTCGTGCGTGCGGTGTTTTTGAATTTCAAAAATTTTGGCGGCGAAATTGTTGTTGCCGAGGCGGCCGCAATCAAACTCGGGATTGCGATTCGACGTATCTCCCGTTTCTCGATGCGTCATCCGACGGTTTGCTTTCTTTGTTCCGTTAGTATATAAATGGGGTCTAAGTCGATTGCTTTTTCCATTTCTCATCTTCCTTCTTTCATTTTCCGACGATCGTGTTCCTTCTCCTTCTTTTTCGACCCCTTTCCTCTCGTTTGCTTTGCCCCTGTGTTGTGCGTGATGGCTGAGGAGAAGAAGGCGGCAGAGGTTGTGGTCGACTTCGACGAAGAAGGTAACATGCTCAATCTATCTGACGCGTCTTTTGATTTGTCTGGTTTGGATGGTCAATTGTTCGGTGGGGAGTTTCCGCATACGCCCTCATTCGGTTCTAGTGGTTGTGCTGATCTTTTACACAGCGCGTCCGACGAAGGTAAAGGGTGTGATCAGCCGCGAGATCCTTCTGGGGAAGGTACTTCTCGGGCGGTAGATGCCCCCCGTGGGGTTTTGGTGGTTCGCCCTGGGGCGGTTGATTCTCCGGGGGGGGGGGGGGTCTAATTCACTCGAGATTTCTCAGACCGAGTCGGACCGCCCTCGGGAGGCAGAATAACCTCAACCGGTAGTTTGTGTGACAGAGGCGAGTAGCCGCCTTGGAGTTGCTGGGGTTAGCGCGGCCTACACCATCATAGATCGGGCTGATATGTTTGAAGTTGGGTCCGTGCCGAGTGATAATTTGGTGCGCGGTCCAGATCATGTATCAGAGCTTGGGAGGAGCGACGCGGAAAGGGTTGTGCGCGGGCTCGGTCTTCCACCCAATTGGACATACGCGGTTCCGAGTGCGCGCAGTCGGATTGGGAACTGCCCGAAGAGGTGCTGTTTTTCGGAGAGGAAAAACTTGTGTTTAAACACAATGAATGCACCTTTGACTTCTTGAACAACGAAAATCAACACGGTTCACACCTCTCCGAACAATGTTCGAACGAGGGTGTTTGATGTTTTTGATGGTTTTTGGGAATAATCTAAGTTATGTTACTCTACTCCTATGGAGGTTCAGTGAGAGCTCTAAAAACTAAGGGCTATGGCTAATTCGCAGAGAAAAGAATAAAAGTTTGACATAGTGTGTCAAATGGTTGGTTGTGGAACCTTTTACAATTTTAGTTTCTCCTATTTATAGACATCAAGTGTAACTTCCTTGGTAACTGCCTTTGTAACCGCTAGCTGGCTTGTTGCTCCAAACCGCCTCGGGGTCCTTGTCGCCGCCTTGGTGACTAGTTGGTAACCGTCACCTTGGTGGCCCTTTTCCCGTCTTGGGATGGTGGGTACTTGATGGCCTCGATGCCGAGTCGGGTTGTTGTTGATCCTTGTCGCCTTGTCATGACTGGATGGGGTTGAGGCTCTTGCCTTAGCCTCTATGAACCATTATGAGGTCTTGATTTCACCCTCGACTGCTTGATGACTCCCCGCTCCTGAGTCCGCTACCACCTCATGACACCAAGTCCTTCTCATTAACTTGTTGGTTGTTACCAAACCGTCTCCTCGGCTTGATACCTTCTGACATGCCACCAAGCCCATGTAATCAACTTGACACCCCTTGCTACCAAGCCAGTCTTGGTGGCTTGGTCTCCATACTTAGTTTTTGTAGCCTCGTCAAGTGGTAAGTTGCACCCTGCCGGTTTGGTACCCCGTGAAGGTGCTACCAATCCCGTCTTTGGACTTTGTCTCCATATGGCCTCATAAGGGCTGAGCTCGGCATCCTGGTCGATCCATCCATAGTTGGGTGGCCATCTCAGCTAGTCACCATGCCTTAGTCGAATTTCTTGTCTTGTTGGCTTGATACCCTGATGTCTGGCTATCAAGTCCGTCTTGTTGGCTTGATATCCAGACTTAGTTTCTGTATGACTCTGTTAGTTGGTACCTGGCTTGGCCCCCTGTTGCCTGGCCACCAAGTCAGTCTTGCCGGCTTGATACCCCCTTGGGGTCATGGTACCCTGTCGCCTTGCTTGGCTGCCAAGCCTGTCATGCCGGCTTGGTACCTTGTAGGGGTCTTGGTACCGAGGTCGTCTTGCCCGTCTGGTACCCCCTTAGCACCATACTTAGCCAATTTTTATATCTTTTGGTATCAAGCCTACCTTGTCGGCTAGATACCCTTTTGCTTCATACTTAGCCAAATTATATGTCAAAGTACCAAGCCCTGCTTTGACGGCTTGATACCCTGTCGTTGACATTCGCTCATTTGGCACCCTGTTGTGTCACCTTGTTTCCAAGACTTAGTTTTTGGATGACCTCCTATTTGGTACCCGGCTTGGTACCCGGCCGTTTGGCACCCCGTTGTGTCGCCTTTTTTCTCATACTTAACCTTTGGATGGCCTCCTATTTGGTATCCGGCTTGGTACCCGGCCGTTTGGCACCCCGTTGTGTCGCCTTGTTTTCCATATTTAGCCAAATTTCTTACTTAGGTATCAGGCCTGCCTTGTCGGCTTGATACCCTCTTGTTTGGCCCCCTTATTTGGTACCAGGCTTGGTACCCGGTCGTTTGGCACCCCATTGTGTCGCCTTGTTTCCAAGACTTAGTTTTTGTAGGCCAAATTTCATACTAAGGGGTGGAGGCATCGTCCGACTATGGGGGCCTCGGAGACGGGTCGACAATCGTATAGAGGAGAAGGGGTTTGGCCACTTAGGCCCAAAAATATAACCCAACTAGGCCCAAAAATATAACCCAACTAGGCCCAACTGGCTCTTTTAATCATTAATGTTGAGCTGGCCTTATAAATCCATTAATCCCCTTGTAATTAATCGATGTGGTACAAGCTGATTTTTTTATGGGTAAACAAATGCCCCCCACAACTTAGTGTATAAGAATTATGCACTAAGTTGTTGAAATCAACTTGACCACCTAAAAATAATACTTATCTTGGCACCACCTTCCTTAGCCAAATTTTGGCTTTGATTACAAAGCCATGCACCCATAGCCTTTTATGGAATGCTAGGCCCCGACAGACGGAAGTAAAACTTAACTAGCTCAATTTCCTTTCCATGTCATGGCTAGCTACTCAAGCCATGCTTTATCACGAGGGTATCATGCCATGTCTTAGGGTGTGGGAGGCTTGGCATGCCAGCCACCATGGTGGCCGCCCAACATTGAACCCCTTGACACCTCGCGTCCCAAAGAGAAGGGACATAAGGCTTGAGATACTTGCCATTGATCAATCGATCATGAAACACATCATCTAAATTTTTTAACAAGTAGGCCACATTGGGTCGGGTGGCATGGACAGTGAAAGGTCTACACCAGACACCCAATCACTTGCTCATGCCATGTAAGTGGCATGGATCCAACCACCACATGGTTGTGGCTTACCAGTCATGACCAGGTACTCACACCATAAATCTAACTAAAACTTGTCACTTTGACCTCATATTTTTTAGCCATGATTGGCTTATGATTTTCCTTTTTTCTTCTTTTTTAATAATATTTTATTTATATAATTAATAAAACACAGTGTCAAACATCACTTCCCACTACCACATTTGACAACCACCAACGTGCCAAAGGTGTACACCCACTGCCAAGTCCATGGGTTAAACCATACCAACCATCCATACACTACTTGTCTTCCCTCTATTAGGGGAAACAACTCATTTGGTGTTGGTTTCAAATTTTCCAACTTAATAATGGATGGCACCCTCTCAACTTGTCATGTCTTAGTGGGCTTGCAAGGGGTCCCATGATCCACTGCCTTGGCCACCTTACTAGACATGTTGGGTTGATGTTGAACCCGATGTGTTTGCCTCGTCCTAGATGGTGCACTAGACATTTTCAACTCCTTCGACTCATCAAAGGGGCCAAGAGTTGCCATCTGTCTTAGTTTACCCCAACTTGGCACATGCTTACTCTTCCCATATGGTTGAGAAGGTTGGTGTTTGGACTTACAGAGTTGACGACCACCTTTGTGGCCAACTTGACTCTTTCTAAAACCCATGTCTTCATGGTTTTTACACTTAACACATAACAACTCTTGATTCTTTATAGGACCATGATTGGTTGGTGTGTGTCGAGATGTCTTATTCGTGCCTTCTTGTTTGCCATTCATGTTTGGCATGCAATTGGGGGCTTTAGGCATGGACTTGCTTCCTCGTCCATCCCTTAGCACCATCTCATACTTAGAAATTTTTAAGTGGGTTGGATGTGATGAACACTCCTAGACTTGTTCTCTACTCGTTTCTTCACTGTCGGTGACATGCCCCCCTCTCCACTGGTTGGAGACATGCCCCCCATAGCCTTGTTCATGGTTTTTGACGTGCCCCCTTTGCCAAACTCAACTACACTACCATGCTTACTACAAGCATGTGTGGCTTGGTTTTGTTGTGGCTTCTTGGGTATGTGTATCTTTCTATTGTTTGTGGTTGATTATATGCCCCCTTGTCGACCCTTCATGGGTGGCATGGTACAAGGGGCCTCGCCTCCTTGTGCACTCTTTGACACGTTGTCGAAGTTATGAAAATCATAGGTGGCATGGGTAGGCAACACCCACTTAAACTTGCCACTCACTCCATCCTTTATGTCTGATGACATGCCCCCCTGCCCACTGCATAGAGATGGAGATATGCCCCCATGCCATCCTTAGGAAACAAATATGGTGTTTTGTTGGACACACCATTTTGTTCACCTTTCTTGACATCAACTTGCCCCTCACCCTGACTCTTCATCTTCATCTTGTCAGATGGTAGGCTTCCATGCACCTCTTCCTGCCCCCTGGTGGTTTGCATCCACCAGACCGCTTAAGCATCGACGGCAACGAGGTTGGGAAAACTTGTGGTAGCACATCCATAGCTAGTGACCCTCCACCAACTGTCATGTTCAAGAATGGTCTAGCCTTTGAGATAGTTTTTAGAGTAACTGTCAGCACAGGCGGCGGTTGCTTTACATGGGTGGTGAATGTTTTAGTAATATTCTTGTCATAACCGCCTTGTTGAAGAGGTGGTTGACTCATTGCCGGAGAAGGTAAGTTCCCTGACCGTGGCTGGGTAGTCCGGCCACCGGAGAACAGGATACTTGTATACTCCGTAGCAATACTTGGTGGCGGATCTATACCATTTTTTGGTAAAGAAATTTCTCGCACCACTGGTTCTATAAAATATTTTTTAAGCTTATCCAAGCAATATGTATTTTCGTAGTTGCTTCAAACAATTCATCCAAACGTCTATCTAACATAGAACTAAAAGAAGCAAGTTTTAGACTTGTCTGTTGTGAATTTCTAACAAGTCCATTCAAACTCTCTTCCATTAATCGATGGATCTCCACCATCACTTGACGGTTCTCCATCACCATCTTGCAGTTATCATCCATTATTGAGCGGAGTGACATGGCAGTGGTGGTTACATCGGCACAAGGTGCCGCTGGTGGCAAGCTCAATCATGCCATTGTTTCCGACAACACTTACTGATGCTTGGACAAATTTGAACTTGGCCGCCAACTCCTTCGCAACTCCTGGTGAAATATCACCTTCCTGTTCTCTCAGTCGTGGAGCCATCAAATCAAACACATAGAGTCCCACCGGGTGTGCCAATTTATTTTCCGGCAAGGAAAAACTTGTGTTTAAACACAATGAATGCACCTTTGACTTCTTGAACAATGACAATCAACACGGTTCACACCTCTCCGAACAATGTTCGAACGAGGGTGTTTGATGTTTTTGATGGTTTTTAGGAATAATCTAAGTTATGTAACTCTACTCCTATGGAGGTTCAGTGAGGGCTCCGAAAACTAAGGGTTATGGCTAATTCGCAGAGAAATGATAAAAGTTTGACATAGTGTGTCAAATGGTTGGTTGTGGAACCCTTTTACAATTTTAATTTCTCCTATTTATAGACATCAAGTGTAACTGCCTTGGTAACTGCCTTTGTAACCGCTAGCATGACTGGATGAGGTTGAGGCTCTTGCCTTAGCCTCTATGAACCATGATGAGGTCTTTATTTCACCCTCGACTGCTTGATGACTCCCCACTCCTGAGTCCGCTACCACCTCATGACACCAAGTCCTTCTCATTAACTTGTTGTTTGTTACCAAGCCGTCTCCTCGGCTTGATACCTTCTGACATGCCACCAAGCCCATGTAATCAACTTGACACCCCTTGCTACCAAGTCAGTCCTGGTGGCTTGGTCTCCATATTTAGGTTTTGTAGCCTCGTCAAGTGGTAAGTTGCACCCTGCCGGTTGGGTACCCCGTGAAGGTTCTACCAATCCAGTCTTTGGACTTTGTCTCCATATGGCCTCATAAGGGCTGAGCTCGGCATCCTGGTCGATCCATCCATAGTTGGGTGGCCACCTCAGCTAGTCACCATGCCTTAGTCGAATTTCTTGTCTTGTTGGCTTGATACCCTGATGTCTGGCTATCAAGTCCGTCTTGTTGGCTTGATATCCAGACTTAGTTTTTGTATGACTCTCTTAGTTGGTACCTGGCTTGGCCCCCTGTTGCCTGGCCACCAAGTCAGTCTTGCAAGCTTGATACCCCCTTGGGGTCATGGTACCCTGTCGCCTTGCTTGGCTGCCAAGCCTGTCATGCCGGCTTGGTACCTTGTAGGGGTCTTGGTACCGAGGTCGCCTTGCCCGCCTGGTACCCCCTTAGCTCCATACTTAGCCAATTTTTATATCTTTTGGTATCAAGCCTACCTTGTCGGCTTGATACCCTTTTGCTTCATACTTAGCCAAATTATATGTCAAAGTACCAAGCCCTGCTTTGCCGGCTTGATACCCCGTCGTTAACATCCGGTCATTTGGCACCCTGTTGTGTCACCTTGTTTCCAAGACTTAGTTTTTGGATGACCTCCTATTTGGTACCCGGCTTGGTACCCGGCCGTTTGGCACCCCGTTGTATCGCTTTGTTTCCCATACTTAACCTTTGGATGGCCTCCTATTTGGTATCCGGCTTGGTACCCGGCCGTTTGGCACCCCGTTGTGTCGCCTTGTTTTCCATACTTAGCCAAATTTCTTACTTGGGTATCAGACCTGCCTTGTCGGCTTGATACCCTTTTGTTTTACCCTCTTATTTGATACCAGGCTTGGTACCCGGTCGTTTGGCACCCCAT
This sequence comes from Linum tenue, assembly GCA_946122785.1. Taxonomy (NCBI): domain Eukaryota; kingdom Viridiplantae; phylum Streptophyta; class Magnoliopsida; order Malpighiales; family Linaceae; genus Linum; species Linum tenue. The sequence continues at coordinate 5,069,411 of CAMGYJ010000003.1, forward strand.
TGTGTCGCCTTGTTTCCAAGACTTAGTTTTTGTAGGTCAAATTTCATACTAAGGGGTGGAGGCATCGTCCGACTATGGGGGCCTCGGAGACGGGTCGGCCATCGTATAGAGGAGAAGGGGGTTGGCCACTTAGGCCCAAAAATCTAACCCAACTAGGCCCAGCTGGCTCTTTTAATCATTAATGTTGAGCTGGCCTTATTAATCCATTAATCCCCTTGTAATTAATCGATGTGGTACAAGCTGATTTTTTATGGGTAAACAGCTGGATTGGTGTTTATACAAAGTACTGGAGAATGGGGCTAAAGTTTCCCCTTGAGCCGCTCTTATGTGCTCTTCTACGCGTCATAAAGTGCTCTCTTGCACGCTTTTCTCCTTCTGTTATTTTGCATACGTGTATGTTTCGCCTGTCTTGCAAGCAACGCAATATCCCGCCCTCTTACGGGCTTTTCAGGAAGTGTTACAAGATGAGGGTGCCCGAGAAAGCTACTGGGATTTTTGTGAAGAGACGCGATCGTCGTAACAGCGGCTATGTTTACGGCTCGCCAAAGCTGGACAAGCCATGCTTTAATAGATTCTTCTATGTGAAGCCCGTGCCGGAGGAGTGGTCAAGTGAGTATGCGCCTATCATGGCACCTTGGTCAGTTGGTGATATAAGGCAGATGGAGTCAGAGACGGGGGGATATGATGGGCTAAACGCGCATTATGAGTTGCTTTTGGAGGAGAAGATCAATCTTTACGACATGAAAGTCTGCGCCCCTTTGCTGGCGGACTTTTCAATATTTTAATTACTCACTATAATAATTTCCTTAGAATGATAGGTTGTGAGAATTGAACTTTATAAGTTATGATACACCGTGTCAACTCTTATACTTTATCACTTGATTTATAAGTCACTAATTTATTTTTCTCATAATATTTCGATCGTCTTATTGGTAATGTACAATTTGAAAATAAAGAAAGGTTATCACTTGTGTTGCTATATTAAAAGACTGGTTGGTAGGTGTTTGTGGGAAAGCTGCTCTAAGCATTCAAGTTTATTCCTAATACAAAAAAATTTATGAGTTCTACAACAATGTTTCTAATGCGTACATTTTAATTATCAATTTGAAATATATCATTCACTCTATGAATTTTATACTTTGCTAAAATATACCGATGATTATGTTGATAGCCTTTTCTCTTTAGTAAATCATAAATCCCATGCCCCAAATATTTTGATATTGGCGTGGGAATCATTGTTACGATAAGATTTAATTCCATGTGTATTTCATTCATAATCAATCTATAAATATATAAATTTTAATTTGCAAAACCTTTTAATAGCTAAACCAAGCTATTTACTGGGCCGAGTTTCAAACCAATCCACTGTTATACGGCTTGGCGTGTCTGTTTGTAGGCCGAATCTAAGAAGTGCCAAAAAGCCCAAACCGGTCTTCAATCGATACGGGCTATGCCTTTTAAGTGCGCTCTCACACGCTAATGCTCGTGGGCGCTGCCGCAGCTTATTATTATCTCAAACGCCGACTCTGGAGTAGTAGTAGTAGTAGCCAGTAGGAAGAGTGACTGACTGAGCAAGACCAAGAAAGAAAGTAGCACCGTTCGTCGCCTGTGATTTCTGCACTTCACTCCCGTTGCTGTTCATTTCCGATCTCAGGAAAATGTCTGCGATCTTCCGTCGACTGGCTTCGAAATCCGCCACCCCTACTCGGGCGTCTCCTGGTGGCGGAGGAGGAAGATCACTCTTCAAGCGACTCCGTCTCCCCATCGGCGTTGCAGTTGCTGCTGCGACTGGAGTGGCCTACTTCTGCTACGACGACACTCCGATTACAGTTCATGGACTGGTTGAGGTATGTATCGCTTTCATGTTAGAGATTCGAACTCGTAGGTGCTCTGAATTTTGAACCGGTAGTCGTTGATTTGTTCGTCGAGCTGTTCTGTGGTTGCTTGATTGAAATACTTTGAGGTTTCGAGAGATTCGACTTCTGGATCGTTCTTAGGGTTTTATAGATGAAATGTTTTGGTGGAACTTACTCTTGATCTTGCGGCTGTTCTCGAAGCTCTGGTTTATTCGGTTTTGCCTTCTGAATCGGGAACTAACGCCGTTGATGCTGTGAATTTTGAACCGGTAGTCGTTGATTTGTGCGTAGAGCTGTTATGTGGTTGCTTGACTGAAATACTTGGAGCTTTCTGAGAGATTCGACTTCTGGATCATTCTTAGGGTTTATAGTGAAATGTTTTGCTGGAACTTACTCTTGATCTTGCGGCTGTTCTCGAAGCTCTGATTTATTCGGTTCTGCCTTCTGAATCGGGAACTAACGCCTTGGCAATTTGCTCTAGGTTCACCTGAAGGAACCAAGCGAAGAGAATGCTCCGCAAGTTGGTAAGCCTCCTTCTCCTTCTGTTTTGTTGTCTGTTTCTGAATTCTGACCGCAAGTAGTGAATTAGGGTAGCTCACTGTGCGGATTGCTTGTTTATTATTCTCGTTTTCAGTTCTCGATCCGAAGAAGCAGACTGAATTCAAGATTCAAGACACTGCAACTGCTAGTCACAACATTGATTTGTACAGGTATGTTCAGTGTCCATATCAATGTCAGTAGTACCTTCTCCGTAACATCGTATCATCTGGCCCATATTTAGTATTGGTATAGCATACGTATTAAGGACTTTCAGTTCTTTGATGATGTGAATAGGGCATGTAGCATCTTCAGTTAAAGTTTAGTTTGATCACTGTGGGAGTGTGGGTAGCTTTTAATATGTTTGCCTCTTGCTGTAATGGCAGGCTTACTGTGAATTACTCTAAGAAGCATGGTTTGAATGTTGCTGCATCCCCCATTGAAAGGTAAATAGCATGCTGTGTATAACAAAGCATTGTGTCACATTGTATTTGTTCTTCCTTTAGAATCCTAATAACAGTACTTTGCCACTAGAAGTCCGTCTACGTTGTTGGATTGTATGTTGTTTTTAGCTAAAAGATAGAACCTGTTCTGTGTACAGGAACGCTCCAGACTCAGATCCAGCAGTTGAGGAAGACTATGGCCTACTGATCAAGGTATATGTCTGCTGTCTGCAGCAAAAGTCTGGGATGTACTTCAACCTTCTGTGAATTCTTTCGGCTAAATTACACGTTTGATCACTCAAATTATATAAATCTTTCACGTTTGCCACCCGAATTACTTTTCTTTCTTATTCGCCACCAACTTTACGAATCGTTTCACCGTAGCCACCCGCCGTCCAATTCCGTTAAAATCATCCTACGTGGCAGTCAACCAAAGCCTTTGACCGTTAGTTTTGATGACGTGGCAATTAAAAAATAATATAAAAATAAAAAATAATATAAAAATAAAAATAAAATTATTTTTATATTATTTCCAACCTTGTCATTCTATACTTCGTTTCTTTTCCAGATCTGGTCCTCCAACCACCTCCCAGCTGCTTGGACCTTTAATGAAAATGTCATTTATATTATAAAACTTTTGATATGACAATTGTATAATTGTATACCAACCGTTAAGTTTTCCGTTAGTGACTAACAGAAAATACAGTCAGCGATTATATGATAGATGACGTGGAAATTAAATATAAAATAAATGTAAAAAGAAAATAAAAATTCAAATGCGGAAAAATATCATCGCCTTCCCCCAATCCCTCTCTCCCCTTATCCAGACCGCCGACATTGCAATCTCCAGTCACCGAAGATTGAGGAGACGACGGGGACACCACTGAATATCGGTGACCTTGCCCACTCGGAGCCTTCCCAAATTGAAAAGCCCACCGACAAGATCTGCCCTCGGTGACCCAGAATCCACAATTGGTTGCATATTCTCTAACCATCTACTCATCGACGAGAACAAACAGGAGTACCCTCCGAGTTCGATTCCTCTGCTCCATGGACGAATCTGCCCTCCAATCGTCGACTGGAGCGACTGAAGAAGGAGAATCACCATCTCCCTCTCTCCTCTCCTTAACCAGGACGAAAAAAGAAAAGAAGACTCGGCGGCTGGAATCGAAGAAGAAGAAGAAGAAGGTTTTGATTCCCGGCTAGAATCGAAGAAGAAGACTCGGCGGCTGCGAGAAAAAAGCGCAGGCGGCGATATAGAGCTGACGTCATCAAAACTAACGGTCAAAGGCTTTGGTTGACTGCCACGTAGGATGATTTTAACGGAATTGGACGGCGGGTGGCTACGGTGAAACGATTCGTAAAGTTAGTGGCGAATAAGAAAGAAAAGTAATTCGGGTGGCAAACGTGAAAGATTTATATAATTTGAGTGACCAAACGTGTAATTTAGCCGAATTCTTTCTTTTAAAGCGCATTTAAGCGGCTCGAGCTGAGTTGATTCTCATCTTTGGGGAAAATTGTTGCAGCTTTTTCCTGGTCCTGAGATGAGTCGGCGTACTGCTAGCTGGAAGGGTGCTCATACTCTCGAGGCGAAAGGGTAGGTTCTTTGAAAATCACGGTCATGTTGGAGAAGATTAAGAATCTGCACTAACTTACCATCACTGTTATTTTGTTTGCTGCAGGGAAATTGAGGAGTGATCTACACTCCAACGTCGAATCAGTAATGATATAATCAGCGGGAAATGTAGAGAGTAAAGGTACAGAGAGTGTTTAGGACAGTGGGTGATACTTCAAAATGAAGAGGGAAAGAGTTCTATACGTTTAAGAAGGCTTTATATAGACACGGAGTTAAAACAGTTTTCTCGAACGTTGATTGGGCTCCGAACACTCCTTGTGTTGGGCCCAAAAGTATCCACTGATCTGAGCCATAATTTCTTAACTGGATGTGAAATTTTATTCATATATATATGTTTTAATTTGCAAAACCTTTTAATTAGCTAAACCAAGTTAGCTAATGGGCTGAGTTTGAACTTTGAAGCCGATCCACCGTTAGACGGCTTATCGCGAACGTATATCTGCGGGTTGAACGTAAGAAGGTGCAAAAGCCCAAACCGATCTCAAGGAAACGGGCTCAAGTCGGCCCAACAGACCCTTAGGCCTTTTACTTGCGTTCCCACACGCTGCAACTCGTACATGCGGCCGCATCTTATTATTGGCCAATACTACGGTAACGCCGAAAAAAGTGCGGCATCGGTAACGCACTTTCTGATTGGGCCACGTGGCTGTGAGGTGGCATGGGCTTGATTGAATAGATTTAATTCAAACCAATTTCCCATTGGACGGCCCAAATTGCAGCCAGGAAACTGGACGGAATATAACGTCTCCGTCCTCACTTAGCCCGCGTCTTCATCTCCCTCTCCGTCTCTTTGCTGCTCCGTCGGTGATTATGGTGGTGGACGGTTGCCGTGGCGGGAAGAGTGTTGTTAATGGACGGATTAGCGGCGGCTTCTAGGTAAGTCTCTATTCAAAGAAAATTCGTTATTTTCTCTTTTCCCCTCTGCGTCCAACGAACTCAATCGTCGGCGATACTCGATCAAGTTTGATTATTCTTCCTGTGGGTTTAGTTGAGTTTGGGAATTTTGGCTTTGACATGTTTGCTTGTTCTTCCCTTGGGGTCAGGTTTCCATTTCTTTCCTTCACGGATCTCAGCTGGCTCAAAGTTCCTGCACTTCGAAGGGTTCCTGATTTGCATTCCCCTCTTGGCTTCTTTTAGGGGTTCCGCTTTCTTCCCAGCCGTCGGCTATAACCAGCAAGGTGGTGTTCCGAAGCCAGGTTAATGACGAGGAACTTCGGTATATCTCCAGCACGTAAGATTTCAAATTCTATCGCTTTATTGATCTCCGCCGATTTCTCTTCCCTGGCTTGCTCTTATTAGAATACAACCACCCTTCAAATTTGAGCTGTACAAAGAATTGAGATTTCAAACCATATTATATGTGAATAGAGTTCTCTTGAATGTTCAGTTTTGGTAATTGCAGAACGCCATGTTGTGCTTGTATTACATGATCTTTGTATGCTCGGTATAAATTGGTATTGTGTAATATTTCCAGGCCAGCAAGCCACAAAAGAGATCATCCAAATCTCGTTTGTCACAGAGGAGACATTCTCTCCTATCCTAAGTAGCCTAACTAGGTAGCTGAAGTGGCTAATCAACGTGATTTGAGTGCAACTTTACAAAATGATTATGATTCGAAGAACAAGAATCAGAATAGAAAGAGATCAACAGACATATATCTTTGCGCCTTCATGAGAACCTGCACCCCGATCAGTGCACCTTGCACGCTCTCTGTAGTCCAGGGAGAAGAACAAGGAGTTTGTTGAACCAGCTCCCTATATCGCACTGCTGTCAAAGTTTCTAATGTAAGGACATTCTGCAAGTAACTCTAGATATACCATGCCAAATAGTATCCATTTACCCCCATTCAATAATCGATTGTAATTCAGTCGCCAACTTTCTTAGCTTTGAGATGTCCTCGTGGCTTTTTAATTATATTGCTTTCGTTTCAACTTTGAACAGCCTGCTGCTAGCCAGAGCAATATCTTATTTGGTGAAGACCCTGTGGGGAATACATCAAATAAGGTAGACAAAAAGAAGTTTCAGTAGCTAACAGGATGGTCACTCGCAAACAGGCGTGCTCTATGTTGCAAGGGAGGTCTTTTGCTGTATCTGCGGGTGCTTTTTGAAGGGGTACAAAATCCCATGCTGCTCTTAAAACCCAGAAATAGAAAGGGTAAACATGAATCGACCCTCTCATTGCAGCATCCATGACTTGAAACTACAAACGCAACATGGAATTAGAACGACCCGACCCGACTCATTCTCCTACATCCTCGATTACACATTCCTCAAATTACCTAGCAGCCTGTCGATCCGATGGCCAAATTCTCTCCGCACCACCTATAACTTGGTTTCCACGATTGCAAGGACGCCGCAAACGAGGCAGACGATGCAGAGGGAAAGGCGACTCTCTCTACTCTTAGTTCTGGTCGTTTGTTATCTTGCCAGCGGTACGGTTCGACGGAGACAGAGACACGTGGCGAATTCCTTCATCTATGTTGTATAGAATTAATGTAGGAGGAACAAACATAGACTCTGGAGATGGGATCGATGACGGACGGGACAAAGTCGTCGGGACTGCTTTGAGAGACCGTCGGAGAGGAAGATCGGGAAAAATCACTTTTTGTTCGTTTGGTCGATCCCCATTTCTCTGTTTTCGGATTCTGCAAACAAAAACTAAACAAAAAAGCTAATATCCGTTGTATTAATTTTAATGAAAAGTCAGAAGAGAATAAAAAAAGTATATAAAACTATAAAAGCTTGGACGTGGAATGCTTCTCCGTTAGTTTGGGAGATGTGGGTTGGGCCACTTCCAATGCCCAACGTTTATTAAACCAACCCAAACATGCCACATCATTAATACGTGGACCAATTAAAACTAGCGTCACCGGTGCCACACTTTTTACAGCGACACCATAGTATTCGGGAAAAAATCTAAAAGTACCACTGTTTAAAAAAAAAATTCCAAAAATATCACCCAACCCCAAAAAATTCCATAACATTATAACATCTGGCCCATAGGTAGTCTCGGGATAAAAAAAACTTATTGTAGACTTTCAGTTCTTTGTTAATGTGAATAGGAAATGTGAATGTTGTCTTCAGTAAAAGATAATTTACTCCCTGTGTGAAGAGTTTAATCTCTCTGCCTTACCGAAATGGCAGGTTTACTATTGATTCTTCTAAGGAGCTTGGTTTGCATGTTGCTTCTGTTGGGCACTAGCGGAAATACAATGGGTTTAGGATCGAAAAATTTAGAGGAATTGGATTTTATTTCACTCAAACTATTTTTGCAAACACTTGGCAATTATTGCCCGATACAAGAGACTCTCAAATTTGCTCACCCACTCACTCTCTACTACTTTGCTTCTTGCTCTTTCTCTAATACAACCAAGCCTTACAAAGGCTTCTATTTATACTAATGCACAACCGCCATTGCATACTAAATATCATGATATTTGTTGTGGTGTTTGGTTAAGTGCATGGCTGGGCTTTGCTTAAGCAGGCATGTTGCTTCATGCCTGCTTACAAGGTAAATAATGTGAAGTGTGTAAAAGCCCTACACAGGGCTAGACTACCAGATTCTGAAGCATTTGGTGGTATGGATATGGAGGCTAGAACTTTGAAGTTCTTCATCTGCCAAGAATCAGTGCGTTGATGCATTATCTTATTTAGGTATCCAGAGACGACTGCTGATGGGAAAACTAAATATGTAATACGCCCGTAAGTGTCCCTGTTCATTTTGGTTCATCTGAATATCTTACAATAGATCTGGTTCTTGTTTTCTATCCTTATATCTTCTTGAATAGAATATCTCTTCTTTCGACTGCCTGATATTAAAACCCCTTTGCCTTATTTGTATTTTAGTTTTCGTTTTGGCTAAATGGTAGAGTCTATTCTGTATTCAGGTACACTCCAATATCAGATCCAGCAGTTTAGGGATATTTCGACCTATTAGTCAAGGTATGTCTGCTTCAAAAGTCTGGAAGTACATTTCCTTATCTTGCTTCTGTAAATTCTTGTAAAGAGCATTTAACCCTTGAGCTTAGTTGCTTCTCATATCCAAAAATTGTAAAAAGCAGACTTATCCTGATGGAAAAATGAGTCAGTATCTAGCCAGCTTGAAGCCTGGTGACACTATCGCGGTGAGAGGGTAGGTTATTTGTAAATCACGGCCATTATAAGGAAGATTAAAACTGTGTATTCACTTCAGCATCAATATTGTCTTGCTGCAGGACAATTGGGAAAATTAGATACTCACCAAATATGAAGAAACATTGGCATGGTAAGATCTTATCTATAGCTGTAATTTTGGACCCTTTTTTTTTATCATCTTGGAGTGTTAATTCTAAACGATCAGTGGCAATAGAAGCTGTTATAACTTATGTGCTACTCCATATCTAACTACTTGTGCTGTTCAAATTGCAGGCGGTACAGGAATTACGCCAATGCTACAAGTAATCGAGGAAATCCTAAAGAACCCAGATGACAACACCAAGGTAACTATTTAAATGTCGATATCTGAAAGCTTTATGCTTCTGCTTCCTAATTATGCTATATGATTTAAGCTTTCTCTTATGTCACCACATCATAACTCTTTTCTTTGCTATCTATTTTCATGTTTGCTAGTCTGTCTGTCCCTGTAAGCGTACTGTACGATGTTTAGAACTGGTGATAGGCATTCTTGTTCTTGACAGGTGTTGTTGCTTTATGCCAATGTCTCCCCGGATGACATATTGCTTAAGTAGAAACTCGACTACTCAAATCTGAAGGTACCCATTGATCTGCACTCCATCTTGGTGACAATAATTATTGACATGGTTTCTTCCGGACCAAGAAACCGCAGAACTTTTGTTCAGGATGACTAGAAGAGCGAGTGTCTTCTGGTTAGAGTTTTATACTACTAGCTAAGGCTTAGTGATGGAGTAGACGTATATATATCATAAACACTCGAGACGGATTTCCCTACTTACACAATCTGAAGTCTGCTTCATAACTTGTGAAAGAAGTATAACTTCAATGCCTGTTTTTGTCTGTTCGTTCGTTTGAGATTTACAGTCTGCTTAATAATGGCCTTTTCAATGATCGTTTAGACCCTACTCTGTCATAGATTGGTGTCATAGATTGTAAAAAGCCCAACTATAGAAGAGAATGGGGCAAGGCCCAACTCAAAGAAACAGACCCAAAGCCCAGCTATAAGCCCTAGCATCAGCCTAAGTCATAAGTCAACGGCATCTTCAAGATCGGCACCGTATCAGTTCCGGAAAGGATTTGCCGTTTCAATCGAAGATTAGGAGGAGAGAAAAATGGCTGGGGATGTGGTATAAAAAAACTGGATTCCTATTTAACACCCTAATTTTTTAAAAATTTCGCCATAAATTAACCAAACAGACGATATTACCCCTAATTCTAAAACGGTCGCCCCAAAAAAAAGGAGAGAGGAAGATCCTAAAGACACAGAGAGAGATCCACATTCATACTGACAATGTTAGGAAGATATGCATAGCTGACTCTGCTGAACGATTACTTGAAGCAGGGACAGCCATAGCCTTCTTCGCGCAAAGAGGAGGATCCGTTCCTCCGGTTGTCGGACGAACTGTGGGCAAAAGTCGCGTCGTGGCTGGCGATCGAAGATGCGGCGAGAACCAGCGCGCTCTCGAAGAAATGGCAGGATCAGTGGAGAGCAACCCCAAACCGCCACTTCGACGACGGCCGCACCGAATTCAGCAGATTTGGCTGCCCTGTCTCGCGGTTCGGCTGCCTCGACGAATTCTTGAGCTGGGTGGAACAGATTGTCATCCAAATCGAGGAGAGCGAGGATGGGTGTGGATCAAATTTCATCGAATTATTGGGTATCAATTTTCTCCATGGGGATTTCGAGTACGGGTGGGTAGAACTCAACGCGGACGATTTCCCAGGGGTGGCCGGGTACAGGGTAGTATCATTCACGAACCCTAGCTCTTGCTGTGGCTGCGACGGCGGTAAAGAGGGATCGTACAACTGTCTCAGGTGCCTCAAATCCCTAACTTTGCGATTCGTGGTTGCAATAAATGAGCAAGCGCTGTCTGATTTAATCTCCGGCTGCCCTTCGCTCGAAAAGCTACAATTCTTCCGCTGCGGCTTCTCATCCCCACCGCAAGGCATAGTAACGATCCAATGGAAGAACCTCAAGGTGCTCGACTTCATAGCCTGCAGAGTAGGAGGAGCCACCGCCGAACTGAAGGTGTTCTCCGACCGCCGCTATGGTGGGACCCACCCATTTAAGGTTCCGCTGAAACCCAGCGTCGTTCAAACCACTTTCTACTACGACCCGTATAAACGCAGGTTCTTGTGTCAGGTCTCGAAATACAAGATTGAGTTCTGTCACGTTTGTGACCCTTCCACCAACCACTGATTGGAAGCTCTGTCAGCATGGCTACGTCCTTCAACGTAATCGTCATCTCTCCCTCTAGAAGGTGGAATGTGTGCGTTTCTTTTCTCCATCTTTCCACCATTGCCGTATGAAGGTTGTTGTCCATCTCCATCCCCACAAACTTTCGCACCCTCAGCAATCGTGCTCTTTCAATGAAGGGCTCGATACGATCATCCCATTTAGGCAAGCGAGATAGCGACCGATGGGTGATTACGTCAAGTTGTTCCTGTAGAAAAAAAACATTAATTATTATAAAAAAAATTAGAAGAATACTATCACATTTAAAAAAAGAAAAGTACATGAGGAAGTGCTTACTGGATCTGCCGCCCAAACACTTTCAGACCGATGGTAAGGTTGCTCATCCAACAAATCGGTTACTCGCGGTCCGCCTTGAATGTATAATCTAGGATTGTAAATACTCGGATCCATCTCGACAATTTTGAGTGATAGAAGTACCAAACTAAAGAAAAAAAATCAGATGCGGAAGAACTGGCTTAGCCGCAACCACAGAGCATATTTTTTTCTTCAAGAGTGGTGGGAGGAAGAGAGGAAGAAGAATGGAGTGGTGTGAGTTTTGGTGGAATGGGAGGGGGTATTTATAGGTTATGTGGGAGAGTGGATCGAGTTTACAAAAATCGAACCAGTGCATCGATTTCGGGGCACTCGATCCGCGTCAAAAGCAGTTCGTGGTTAGGTGCATCTACGATCCAGATCGAGTTTAGGGTACTTGATCAACGGTTGTTCGCGCCTGACGTCATCGATCCGCGTCAATTAGATCGATTACCACGGACTCGGTCTACTGCATCGAGTTTCACCCACTCGATTCGCGTCATCCCTGCTTCGCGGGTTTGGCAATCGAACGGCCTAGATCGAGTTTAGAGTACTCGATCGACGGTAGTGCGCGCCTGACGTCATCGATTCGCGTCAATCAGATCGATTACCACGGACTCGATCTACTGACATCGAGTTTCCCACACTCGATCCGCTTCATCACTGCTTCGCGGGTTGAGCAATCGAACCGCCTAGATCGCTTCCCGGTACATCGATCTAGGGTGGAGCGTTGCCCAGGTCATCGATCCAGGTTTTGCTGTTTGAGTCTTCCTTCCTCGATGCACGTGGATCGATTTGTTGGCAGTCGATCCGGTACTAGTTCGAGTTTGGTAAACTCGAACCGTGTCAAACTTTGGTAGTTTGGGAATTTTTTATAAAAATTATGTATTCTGAGAATTATTTTTAATTATTACTGTATTTATTTAGGTAATTAATCTCAGCCTGTGCCGCCGGCACGAAGGACAGAGGGGCCGGTGCTGTCGAGAGAGGAAGAAGAAGTTGCTAGGAACTACGGAAAAAATCCAAAAGTACCACTGTTTAAAAAAAAATTCTAAAAATACCACTCAACCCCAAAAAATTCCAAAAATACCACCCTTTTTCAAAAACCGCCACCCCACCCAGAGGTTTGGTCGAAAACCGCTAGTCGGGGGCGCGGTTTTGGACCAAACCGCGGGCCTAGGGGGCGGTTATAAAAAAAAAAATTTTGACGAAACCGCTGGGTGGGGTGGCGGTTTGGCCCAAAACCGCCACCCCAACTAGCGGTTTGGTCCAATTTTTTTTTTTCCGACCAACTCCTAACTTCGGTCGAAACTTCAAACGAACGTAACTTTGAACTCGGGTATCCGATCGTAGCGATTTTTTTTCATTTCGCATAACTTTTCAATATCTACAACTTTTACTAGGATAAAATTTTCAAAACAGGAACTATTTGTGGATATACGGGACCTTGAGAATAACTTTACCTTTACTTTTCAGAAATCCATGTACATTTTGAAATTATGATTATACTAAAAGTTGTAGGTCTTGAAAAGTTATGCGGAATAAAAAAAAAGTTCATAACATTTGGAGTTTGGAGCACAAAGTTATGGCCGCCCAAAGTTTGACGAAAGGCGAGACCCGGCGGTTTGCGGCTTGCAAGATCTCAAAATGTTTGCGGCCTCCATTTTTTGAATCCGAATAAATTTTTGAGATCTTGCAAGTCTCAAACAGTCGGGTTCCGTCTTCGTCTCGAAAAAAACGTCATTTGCCACCTCGAACGACCTTTTTTTTTATTTCGTCAAACTTTGGGCGGCCATAACTTTGTGCTCCAAAATCCGAATGTCATGAATTTTTTTTTTATTCCGCATAACTTTTTAAGATCTACAACTTTTAATATAATCATAATTTCAAAATGTACATGGATTTCTGAAAAGTAAAGGTAAAGTTATTCTCAAGGTCCCGTATATCCACAAATAGTTCCTGTTTTAAAAATTTCATCCTAGTAAAAGTTGTAGATCTTGAAAAGTTATGCGAAATGAAAAAAAAATCGCTACGATCGGATACCCGAGTGCAAAGTTACGTTCGTTTGAAGTTTCGACCGAAGTTGGGAGTTGGTCGAAAAAAAAAAAATTTTTTGGACCAAACCGCTGGGTGGGGGGGCGGTTTCTGAAAAAGGGTGGTATTTTTGGAATTTTTTGGGGTTGGATGGTATTTTTGGAATTTTTTTTTAAAACAGTGGTACTTTTGGATTTTTTCCAGGAACTACTTGATGATAAGAACCTGGATCAATTAATTAGGGATCATTTGGTCTTCTTAATGAGATTGTACCATTTGTTAAATTCTTTCTATTTATTCACAGATAATATATGTATTCACATATAATATATGTAATTATGTATAATGTATTATTTCATCCATCGAGATTTATTAGAAACTTGTATTTTTTTATTATTAGTAAGGACCCGCTCGCTAACGTAGTATCATTGTGTATGAAACATAATATAAGACTAAGTCTAGAGCTGTCAAAATTGAACCCGACCCGACTAACCCCTCAACCCACCCGACCCATAACCCGTCCGTAACCCGATTTGACAAAAAGTCAACCACCTGAAGCCCGCCCGTAACCCGAAACCAATTGACCCGTAATCCGATCAACCCATAACTCGATGAACTCGTTATCCGATCCAACACATAACCCGACCCATCTATAACCCGAATGATTCATAACCCAAATAACCCGTAACCAAACCGAACCCAACTCGAATAACCCGAATAACCCATTTGACCCGAATGCTTGTACAAAAATTCAATGTATATATTATTATATTTTTAAATTTACCAAGAAAGAACTGTTGTTCTCATAATAATTGAAAATTATTTGTAGAATTGATGGTATAAATTGAGATTTTTTCTTAAATATTTAATTTTTAAAATAATAATATGTGAAATATTTTTTCATTCATTTTTTATTTTATGAAATTCAAAGGATAATTTTTTGAAGATAATAGGAAGAGTTAGACACAAATTCGTATCTCCACCACCCATAACTATATTAAAAAAATCAACCCTTGAAAATCAATGAAATCAATGATCCCTATCAAGATATATAAGGCTGTTAGTCGGTGTGGTTTCGGTTTAACCGAACCGCACCGTCGGTTAGCCGAAACCGAAAACAGACCATATCTCGCAACCGAAGCCGACACCGAAGGGAGGGTCGGTTAACCGCCAACCGCAACCGCCGGTTTCGGTTTGCTGGGGCGGTTAGCCGAAACCGCCCAGAGTCGGTCTGGTTTTCGGTTTTCGGTCAGAAACCGCCAATAAAACCGATTTCAGTGACCTGCACACCTGCTGACGGACCACCATTTAAGAATGTCAAAGCACGGGATATCAACAAGAGAATGCTCGATCTCTCTTTTCCCACTCCTAGCTCTATACTATAAAGCTAATTAACCTAGACCCACTTCACTACGAACACATACAAAAACTAAAGGAGAGAAATGGCAGAGTGCTTGCCGGTCTATAATCAACTTGATGACACACCATTAGCCTACATACATACTTCCTGTGCTGTTGGAGACGATACCACAACTAACTACTAACTACTAATGTTCTGTTCCACAAATCCCTACTGATGTTTTTGTTCTAACTGCAAATGCCAAATAGTAGAGGATTTTTAGGGAACAAGTTCGGACTTACATTGGTGATGGTGATAGAACAGGGTGACGGCGGGATTCCGGGGCAGAAGACGGCAGCGTCGGCAGGAGTCGAGTTCTGGGAGGGAGTTCGGCGACGATGACTTCTGTTGGAGGACAGCGGCGACGAGAAGGCTGGGAGCGGGAGGGCGGCGATGAGACGAAGGCTGGGAGCGAGAGGAGTGAGGACGGCGCTACGACGGCCGACGAGCTCGACGGGGACGACCGGACGAGGCGACTGGCGGCGAGGGTAGGGATTAGGTCAGAAATGGGGGGGAGCGACGGGTGAGAAGGGACTGGGGAGAGGCCGAACGAAGTGCGATTTCGCCATTTAGGTCAGGGGAGGAGGGGAGTCCCCTCTGGAAAAGGCCAAACGACGTTGTTTAAGTGTCTTGGTCGGTTTTTGCGGTTAATTTGTACGGTTGCGATTTTTAACCGCTAACCGCTACAATTGCCCAACGGCCGGTGACAGCCAACCGCAACCGCAAACCGCAAAAACCGACGGTTTCGGTGGTAACCGAAAAACCGGAGACCGATTAACATCCCTAAAGATATATAAGTGGATAGTTTACCCTTTTTACTTCATTCTCAAATTTTTACTGATTTTATTTATTTTTTATAAATTAATAAATCAACAGGTCGAACTAGATGATAATATCATATTTGAGCGAACAGTTGAGCGAACCGTTGTTCGACCCATGACTTTTAGGATGAGATGTTACCGTAAATATATAAAAAATTGTGAAGATATATAAGTGGGTGATTCGGAATGATGTTCATAAGTCTTAGTGGAAATCAAGAGACACACATCTATTTCATACTATATTTAATTAAGACGATTCATTTCGAGATGTATAAGCATATAGTCTACCTTTTTTACTTCATTCTCAAATTTTTTACTGATTCAATTTTTTTGTAAATTAATAAAGTAAGTGAAGTTACAATCTCTCGCCATAAACAAAAAATTTATAACCAACAATAAAGCTTTTTTTTTTCCGTTGAATCAGTTTCCTCATCTCATTAAGAAAAACTAGCAAGAAGCTAGGAGAACCAATTACAACGAAATGGGTAAGGCAATATTACCCAAAGAGACAAAAAGTCCCAAGCAGTTCACTATAGCTACACAAACCACATCTACTCCTACTAACTCAAGACATCAAAACTTGCTAAACAGGACCCTCACACAATACCAAAACTTGCCAGCTCTTCAAGGATGCCTCTGTTGGCGCCAATAAGCAGCAGATCATTTTTAATCACCCCCTGCAAATCAGCCACCGATTGAGATATCCCCCCATACTTCTGCCTGCACCTCTCCTTCCAGATGGAAGCCACCAGAAAACACCAGATCATCCCTGCAATAGCACCGTGCTTTTTCCTGCATAACATACAAGCAACTTCCACAGTAGCAGGCCATGATGCCCTATACAAATTAAGAGAGCACACGCCCTGCATCACCCCCCTTGCATATGAACATTGAAAGAACAAGTGTTCCCTAGTCTCACTACCCTGTTTACACAGAACACACACATCATCCACCACCTTCCCCCATTTCACTAGTTTATCAGCAGTGACAACCCCATCAAGCAGAATTGTCCAAACCAGAAAGCTATTTCTAGGCACAAATCCATGCCCCCAGACAAGTTTGTGCCATTCCACTACAGGCCACTTAGGTCTAATCACCTCCCAAATTGCACTCAATCGAAACCTGGGCATAGGGACTACAATAATGGATATTTAATTTGTATGTGTAAAATATTATCATATTATCATTTTCTTAAATTTTGTATCATTACCTACAATTTATATTCATATATTGATAGTTTGTAAAACATTATTTTCTGTCAAGAAGTAAATGATCCAATGAGTTGACCCGAATAACCCATAATCCGACCTGATCGAATCCGAATTAACCCGCAATCCAATAAACCTGAAATTTGATGCACCCATAACCCGACCCGATCCGTAACCCAATTGACCAGTGACCTGATTGACTCGTAACCCAATTGACGTGCAACCCAATTAAACCCTATCCAAATTGAAACCGACCCAATTGAACTCGCAACCCGATTGAACCTAACCCGGTTAGACCCAACCCGAACTCGACCCAACCCGCACAATTGACACCTCTAACTAAGTCTAACAATTGTTAATCATTCCACTCCAAATGATACAACACAATACATGATCTGAAGTCAAATATAGACGTTTGGAAGAGTTGAACAAAGATTTCACGATTTCCAATGAACAAAGAGCAACCTACCAAACTCTCTATAACATATAGAAAGGCAAACAAATGGTTCAACCTAATACCTTGTTCACTTCCCATTTTGTTTTCTGTTTTTCCGTTGCCGCAACACAAAATTTAAATTAAGAAACATAAAATAGAAAACCTATATATTTGTCATACTGATTTTTGTTGGGAAATCAAGTTGGCAATACATAAATAGCTGGGTGAAAATAACAAATTTATGTTTTCTTAAATAGTAGACATGGGTTTCTCCCCATTGTCTAGTGAAAAAGCGACATTGTACTTAAATGAAAAATCACACAAAGAAAAAGGCTAGAGACGAAGAAAAGAGTGGGCTGAGAGCTGATGCCCAAAGCCCCAAACCCTCAAAATATAAGATTAATAATTTTAAAATTTTATTAATTTTCAATTGTTTTAATTAATTTCTAGGGCTAATACCACTAAGAAGTTTAAAATATTCAAAAAATGTCATTTGTGTTCTAAACTATTCAATTAACAAATCTGGCACGAACTATTTTTCATTAAGGTTGACCGGCGTTGACCGTTAGTATTTAAAAGAAAATATAGTCAGTTTCTATGTGGTTTGTGCCAAATTTGTCATATTTAAATATTATAAGACACAAATGTCACGAAATGCATATAGTTTGTGCTAGATTTGTCATATTGAATAGATTAGAACACAAATGACACTTTTTGGATAGTTTGAACTTCCTAGTGGAATTCGCGCTAAGTTCTATGGTGAGTTGTAAAAGTATAAAATTTTAAATTTTTTGTTAATTTCAATTTGCTTCATGGAGATGGAAAAGGGAGTGGATTAATCTCAATGCTCTAGTAAGTAATATATGCAGGATGCACTAGAATTGTATAATCATGATTAGAATAGTATAATATTCAATGAAAAAATTGTGAAAATCAAGTACCGAAAAATATAATGAAGTAACTAAGCAAGTTTCCATTTTCCATTCTCAGCTAAATAAGTTTTCTGCAGGTTTTTTTTCTTCAAAAGCAACAACTTCATTTTCAATTTCAGATATTTTCTATTGTGACAGCAACGCAAAACGAAATGGCAAAATAACTATGTTTTTTTATTTTCAATTTCATATAGCCTGTTAACGGTTAACCGGATAACTTAAACAAGTGATTCAGTAAGATCATACCAAAATATCACATCGATAACCTATCCAACAAAAGATGTCCTCCTTTTTTCAATTGTGCATTTTCATAGATTTTTTCTTACATATTTACGTGTTCTTTTCTAAGTTTTTATCATATAACAAAAAAATAATTTAACCTATTTTCAATCCATAATAAACTTAATCCAACAAAAAAGTGTACAATATTTTATTAAAAGAAGTGTTAAGAATAAGAGACCCAATAAAAAATATTTATCTCATAAACTCCATCAAATTACGTGAAAGTTTAAATATTGTTGATTGTTGTCGTGCTACTATGCTAAGTCCATCTTTCTAAAGCCCTTCTCTAAATGATTCTTAATTCTCATTTGAACCTGAGACAATATTACAATTATGCTAGGCTGAGAGATTTTATAAGTCATCAAACATCCATTATTTTCGCCCTATATTCAAACATCATATATATAAAAATTAATAAAGTATTTAACCCTTGACATAATAAATGGAAGTAACTCATCTTGCAATCATTAGAAGTAGGCCACCTAGTAAAAGTATATACAGACTATTTGGGTAATGAATTGAGTGTGTTTGTGTGAATAGTCTCTTAGTAGATATCAGAGGTTTAAAAACCCTTCTTTTAAGGTTTTTATTCAACATAATGCATGAGCTTTATTTGTTTGAAGTTCAAAAGAAAGGAGAGCTACTCTTGTGGTTAGAGCTGGGAAAATAGACCAGACCGTTAGAAACACCGTGGTCCAAATCGTACAACATAGTTTGGTCCGGATCGTAGACCGTTAAGTATGGTCTGGTCTGGTCCATGGTCTGTATTATTTTATGTTTTGATCTTTTGGTCTGGTCTGGTCTAGACCGCGGTTTACCGGACCAAACCGTGGACCCATCCGACTTGTTAATACGTGTTAATAGCCCATTCGATCACTCTCTCAACTCCCACAACGACACCCAAGCCTCAACCTTAATTTTGAGAATCTCGTCTCTCCTTCATTCGCAACCACATTTAACCAGAGAGTAGAGATAATCGTGTCTACATATGAAATTATGTTAATGTTTATAACGTTATGGTGCAAGTTGGGATACTTTTACTTTGTATCTTTGTTATGTACTAAGATTTTGGGTATCAAAATTATTCATGCATGTTAAGATTAATGTTTAAGGCAAATAACAATTATTTTCTTGATTATTGGTTCATTTTTTTGTGGTTGACTAAACAAATTATTTATTTTTCATTGAGTGTGGTCTATCTGAACCAGACCAGACCGAACCAGACCGCACAGGCATGGTCTAGACCGGACCGTATAGTGTGTGGTTTGGTCTGTGGTCTATACTTCAGCCTCTCGGTCTGGACCATAGATCGTATATATGGTCTGGACCAGACCGCAACGTTTCTCAGCCCTACTTGTGGTTATGCAAAATATTAAGTGTAGAGTATATAATGTATTAGATATATGAGTAACTGTAGTGATGGCAATGGGGGTATCTCAACACACATGCCCTCGACCCATCTTACATACTTATTTTTTAGTTTTTACGATAAAACGAAGGGAAAACATTTTATGAAAGAAAAATAGTGATAATAGAACGAGTAATTAAGTTTAACTAGTTGAAAAGTAAAGTCTAACTAGTTATAGAAAAGTCAAAATACGAGAAATATGAATAGATATTGTAATACTAAGTATTTGAGGTAAGATGAGCCAAGAATGGGTAATATCCACCCCATCGTGGGTCAGATCGAGTAATACCCGCGGGGCGGGTTCAAATTGACATCACTAACTAACTCTCTAATTTGCTCATTGGGGTAAGAACCCAAATAAAACCACCTAAACCAAACAAATTTAAGAAAATTAGTCAAATGAAACCAATTATCCGATTAACGAAACAAATATGACCGATTAAAACTCCACGTGAAATTGAGTTGATGGATAATAATCGGACTTGTAAATGGAAATTGAAATTCAAAACCGAGAATGATAGAATGAAAACGTTTCCTTGAAATAGAAAACCCACTGTTCCGTCTTCGTGTTCCCAGTCTTGGAGACTGGGAGAGCGGATCAGATCAGTATCTCTCTTATGGTGAGTAACCATTAGTAACATGTCCACATCTGCATGACATCAACATCCCCTCTCTCCTGGAAAATCTTTTATGTTTTCCCCTTTAATCTTTAATGGACGATTTCTCTCTCGTTTTAAGTCGAAATTTAAATTTTTTTGCACAGATAAATCATATTAAATGTGCTCTTTAAAATGATATCCACTTTGATATATTTTTAGTACAAAAAAAATTGAATAATTTTTTATCGGTCATTACCATATGGTATGCTCATATTTAATACCATATGGTAAGAAAGTGTACCATGATGGTATGAACATACCAATATGGTAAGAAGGTTGAATACATAATAGTAGGAGTATACTAACTGCCATTTACGACTTTCATCATTGTTTACCACAAGTTACCACCCACATACCATAGTGGTAAAGTATGGTAATTTTTGGTCCAGTATCTTTTTCACCCAGAAATTTGTAGATTCAATAGATCATGATGAATTCGTTCTTTCTGAGCAAAAGTTTTCAAAAACGACTTAAAAATGAAGAAGTTACCATATGGTATGCAGTTGGTAAAAAAAAAGTTTCTTGAAATATATTGAAAGTTGATCTCAATTTTTAGAGCACAACGAACTCGTTCCATGTGTACAAAAAAATTGAAATCTGAGTTAAAACGAAGAAGATAAGAGCCGATTATGAAAACTAGGGAAAATAAAATGTCTTTAATTGACAACCCTTATATCTGAATTTTTTGGGCCCACTTAGATCTAAAGGTCCAGATTTACTTACTCATAGGTCAGTAACCAATGGTTACTGACCCTATCCTAAGGCGGAGGCTGGGCTTTAAAAAGAGACAGAGGAATTCACACTGATCTGTTACTTCACTCTCAGCGTTCAGAGCAGCACCCACCATCGCATTTTTCTTGATCGAAACTGTTGAACAAAACGGTGACACAGCCCGCTCAATTGTCTGTATGTACTATATATTCTAGGAGTAGAACTCAATTAGGTTTTTGACGGTTGCAAGATAAAATTGGGATTTATCTTCTGTCTGTATTGGGTCATTTGTTTCTCTTCAGTAGCTCTCGTCACTGTGTCTAAAACTGGGTGACTTGAGTTTGGGAAGTTGTTTGTGAGAATTGTTTTCCAAAGAGCCAACTTGTTTGGCTCGACGTAGATTTTGGTTTATCTTTCTGTAGTTGAATTACTCTTTAATAAAATTTCCTTTTCATTCTTTTAGTTTGAGTGTTTCTATTAGAGCGTTTCAATTCCCACTACATCTCTTCTGAATTCACAATTGATATCAGACCAGGCTCTTTGATTGGAGTAAAATCGCCAAAGAGAAAGGTCTGAGGGATGTCTGGATCTTCATCCACACCAACGTCATATTCAGCCAGTACAAATCCACCGTGGTTTGATGGAACATACTACACAGTCTGGAAGAAGCGGATGAGGATCTACCTTCGTGGAGTTGATGGTGATCTCTGGGCTATCGTCCGAAATGGTCCCATTCCCATGAAAGATGAATATGAAGAGAAATGGGAAGATGAACAGAAGGTGTCATCCCAGCTGGACTCGAGGGCTATGCACATTCTGTTCTCAGCTCTTTGCCCTGAAGAAAGGAGTCAAGTAGCTCAATGTGAGACTGCAAAGGAGATTTGGGAGTCTCTTCAAACTACCCACGAAGGTACGTCTGAGGTCAAAGAAAGTAAGATAGATGTCCTCTTAAATGAATATGAATCCTTTGAAATGAGCTCTGGTGAATCAATAACAAGCATGTATAAAAGGTTTAACGATTTAATTAACAGGCTTAAGGGTCTAGGAATTTTTTTTATCACAAAAGATCTTGTTAGGAAAATACTGAGAAGTCTTCCTAGAGAATGGCTACCAAAACGAACTGCCATAGAAGAAGCTAAAGACCTTAACACAATGTCTATTAAAAGACTAGTAGGTTCTCTCTTAAGTCATGCGGAAGTGATCACTCAAATGAACAAAGAAGACAATAGAAGGGAAAAGGTTATAGCCTTTAAGGCTCAAGAATATGACAGTGACAATGACTATGAATTAAGTGAGGAGTTTGAAAAAGAGTTTGCCCTTGTAAGTAAAAAATTCCATCGAATGCTAAAAATGAAAAGAGACTTTCAAGCAAACAGAGCTTACAATGATTCTAGGAACACTAAGAGAGATAGAGAGAGTTTTTATCGACCATCTTTTAGACCAAATAATCAAAATTCTTCAAGCATGTTCTATTCCGAGAAGAATAATCAAAGATTTTTAGAAAGAACATCTGAAAGTCGAGAAAGGACTAGACCAGACATTAAGGAAGACCCCAGGTCTTCCGGAGAAAAGGATTTTAACAATTTACTTTAAGTGTGTTAAGTCAGGTCACATGTGCTCGAGGTGTCCTTTAAACTCCAAATCACAAGAAAGAGCTCTAGCTGCCTCATGGAGTGACTTCAGTTCTGAGGACGAACATGAAGTCAAGAACATAGCTTATATGGCGTTTGCTTCAAAAAGAGAAAGCGATTCACAGTCATCATGCAACAATGATCAAGCCTCACCTTCATGCTATCAGGTAATGACTGACTCAGACTCAGAAAAATGCTCTCATTCTGAAACCAGAACTGATTTTTTAAATGCTTTAGCAAATCTTCAAGATGAATGTAATAGGTTAAAAAGCAAATACTGCATCTTAATGAATGATAATCAAGAGATGAAAGTTAAAATCCTTGATTTGAAAGATCACTGAGCATTCAAAACGAATGTAACAACAAGTTAAACAGACAAATTTTTGAACTTAAAGATGAAAACCAAAAGCTACATATGTTATGCAGAACAAGGTCTTCCAGTTTAACTCAGAACTTTCACACATCTGTAAAACAAACTTCATTTGAAAAGAATAGGTCTCTTGAGCACAATAATAAAAGGAGTCAAAATGGTATCCTAAATGACAAGTATAGTAAATATCCTGTAATTTTTGTATGTTCCTTTTGCAATAGACGAGGTCATCTAGCTAAGTTCTGCTTTGATTTACAAAAACAGAAAAGGCCTCCTGTATTCAAAATATTTTGGGTACCAAAATGTACTAATATATGATTGATTGCAGAGTATGGGAGAGAATGATAACATTTGGTTTCTGGACAGTGGTTGCTCCCACCACATGACAGGTAAAAAGGATCTTTGGAAATGACAGAGTAGGAAAAATTATGGGGAAAGGAACCATTGGTAAAAATCCTTCTCCTGTTGTTAAGGATGTTTTGTATGTTCACGGACTAAAACACAACCTTCTTTCCATAAGCCAACTGTGCAATACTGAAAACAAGGTGGTATTTGAATCCTCTTCTTGCCAAATCATTAGAATAAGAGACAACAAACTTCTGTTTAGTGGAACTTAAAAGAACAATATGTATGTTGTATATTTAAAGTGTCTTGACACTTTTAAAGAAACCTGCTTTCAAGCAACTATACATGATCAGGAAATGCTCTGGCATAGGAAACTAGGACATGTTTGTCTTCCTAAACCTTCTAAAATGAAGTATGCTCGAGGCATCCCTGTCTTAAAAGACAAGTCAAAGTTTTTATGCGATGCATGTGCTAGTGGAAAATTGGCTAAAAAGAGTTTCAAACTAAAAAGGGATATAACCACTACTCAAACATATGAATTAATTCATATGGATCTCTTTGAGTCCACAAATGTAGTAAGTTTAGGAGGTAAGTCTTATGCACTAGTACTCGTTGATGACTACTCCCGATACACTTGGGTTTACCTACTTGCATCTAAAGATGAAGCATTTAGCTATTTTAAGACCTATATAAACACTGTATTAAATGATTCAAAGAATGGTATTAAGGAGATACGTAGTGATAAAGGTGGGGAGTTTGTTTCTGAACAATTTAGTGAACTGTGTAGTGATGAAGGGATAAACCACACCTTCTTTGCCCCTAGGACTCCTCAACAAAACGGAGGTGTAGAAAGGAAAAATAGAACCCTAATAGAAACAGCTAGAACAATGCTTCTAGAATATGGTTCTCCTAAGTTCCTCTGGGGAGAAGTTGTAATGACATCTGTTTATGTGATCAATAGAGTACTAATAAGAAACATTATAAATAAGACCCCTTATGAAATTCTTAAACAAAAAACACCTAATCTAGGATATTTTCATCCTTTTGGATGTAAGTGTTACATTCTAAACACTAAAGATCACTTAGACAAATTTGATGTAAAATCTGACCAAGCTATATTCCTGGGATACTCTACTAAAGGACATACTTATCGTGTTTACAACCTTAGGTCCAAAAGAGTTGAAGAGTCTGTTTTTGTCAAGTTTGATGAATCTGTATGTGCTAACAAAATAGATGTAGAAAGTGTAGAATTTCTGTTTCCAGTATCAAAAAAAGCAGAAGATACAGAGCATGAAGAACAGAGTATACAAAAAGAGAACAAGGATGAACCTGAAGAAAAGAATGCTCCTAAGTACATTCAAAGAAGGCATCCAGCATCACAAATCATAGGAGATCTTCATGACAAAATAGTCACCAGAGATAAATACTATCCAGGTCAGTATGCCTTTGTGTCCTTGCTTGAACCCAAAAATTTTAAAGAGGCTTTAACTGATGATGAATGGCTATGTGAAATGCAAGAAGAACTACTTCAATTTGCTAGATTAAACGTCTAGGTATTAGTTCCCAGGCCCATAGATAGGATGATAATTGGTACTAAATTGATTTTCATAAACAAAACTGATGAAAATGGACAAGTTACTAAAAACAAAGGCAGACTTGTTGCACAAGGATATGCTCAAAAAGAAGGAATTGATTTTGATGAGACTTTTGCACTTGTTGCTCGCATTGAAATCAGTTAGACTGCTTTGTGCTTATGCTAGTTACATGAAAATTCCTCTGTTCCAAATGGACGTGAACAGTGCATTTCTAAATGGTGAAATAAAAGAAGAGGTTTATGTAAGTCAACCCCCTGGCTTTGTCGATTATCAACATCCAGATTATGTGTTTAAACTAAATAAAGCTCTCTATGGATTAAAACAAGCTCCTCGAGCTTGGTTTGAAAAACTATCCTCATTCCTGTTGAGCAAAAACTTTACACAAGGAAGTGTGGATAAAACATTATTTATTAAGAAAGAAAATTCAGACACCTTAGTAGTACAAGTGTATATTGATGATATTGTTTTAGGATCAACTAATCCCTCAATGTGTAAAGAATTTTGTGAATCTATGAAATCAGTATTCGAGATGAGTGTGATGGGGGAACTCTCATGCTTTCTTGGACTACAAATTAAACAAACCAATGCTGGAATTTTCATCTCCCAAACTAAATACATCGAGACTATGCTTAAAAGATTTGACATGAATTTTGCTAGCATATCACTACTCCTATGGCCACAAATTTGAAATTGGATAAAGATGAATCAAGTATACCCTTTTGTGAAAGAAAATATAGGGGCATGATAGGTTCCCTTCTCTACCTTACTGCTAGTAGACCAGATATCATATTGTGTAGGGCTATGTGCTAGATTTCAATCTCAGCCTAAGGAAAGTCATTACAAAGCCATATAACGAATCTTTAGATACCTCAAGGGAACCACTGAAGTAGGACTGTGGTATCCCGTCACAAACTCTTTCGATTTAGTTGGTTACACTGATTCGGATTTTGGAGGAAGCCTAGTCGATAGAAAGAGTACCTCTGGAACCATACAATTTTTAGGCCCTTCACTAGTGTCCTGGTTCAGTAAAAAACAAGGAGAAGTTGCCTTGTCCACTGCTGAGGCTGAATATGTGGCTGCTGGAAGTTGTTGCGCCCAACTTCTGTGGATGAAATCTCAATTATTAGACTACGATTTCGAACTAAAAAACATTCATGTGTATTGTGACAACACAAGCGCAATATGTATGACTAAAAACCCAGTACAACACTCAAGAACTAAACACATCGAAATTAAGCATCACTTTATTCGTGATCTAGTTCAACCAGGTCACATAAATCTGCAATTCGTTTCAATTGAAAATCAACTAGCTGACCTACTTACTAAGCCTCTTCCTAGCGACATATTATTATGTACTGAAATTGGTTTAAGATCTTTAAGTCATATTAAAAATCGTAAAAGGTAAGAATCCTATTGGGTTACTGCGCTCTAGGTGTTGCTTGTCTCGTTTACTTAAAACTTTTTTATCTTTTTACCCATGCTTGCTTTTTTTCAAGAAAAACTTTTGCATGTTGTCATGATTTGATCCGCTTAAGACGTATCCTGTTCTCCTCTTCCACTGAGCACGATTTCTATTTGAAGAACAGTATGTCATACATTCTCATTCACCTCACCTCATCAAAAACTTGCTATCCCATAACTACCAAACCAAAATGAGTGACCATCTGCCTCGCCCCTTTCGTTTTGACGACCTTGTCCATACTTACCTTGGCTACATGTTTCATGAGCCTGTGGTCATCAACCATCATCGTTATCTCCAACAATGTGAGAACAGGAGGCTTCACCATGTCACTCAAATAGATCCGTATGAATTTAAGATCTATAAGTTTGAGGTTGTTTCGTTGATCGAGGGACTAGGGGGGATACCTTCTTAGACAACCTTTGCACCCAGCCTGTCCAGGAGCAGTGAAGTATTTTTACTCCAATCTTTGCTCTTAAGGCGTCAGCTCAAAGAGTTCACCACTGTGGTGTATGGACATCTCCTTACCATTCTTGCTGGAGCACTCAGTGCCATTCTTGGTTTTCCTTCAGAAGGTCTTGACATTGCTCACCCTTCTGAGTTTTGGAAAAAAAGAGTTCAACATTGGCGTTGAGTATGCCAACTTTTCAACTGAACCAACTGATGGTTCTGATGTTCCCATTCCAGTCAGCTGGCTGCCTCCTCGTCTGAGAGTGTTCCATTACCTTTTAACCCATATCTTCTTTCCTCGGTCCTTCAATCTTGATCGAGTGCTCTCCATGGATCTTTGGATCATTGCAAGCGCTACTACAAGGCATAAGCTGGACTACTCAATCCTCCTCTTCAGCCATCTCCTTCATGCCGGAGATGAGAACTTTAAGGGTTTATTACCCTTTGGTTCGATCATCACTCGCATGCTCATTAACCTGGGAATCTGGCACCTATACACACTTGCTTGCAAAAATTACCATGTACCATGATATAATCACCCTAAACCTGTAATTACTTTCCCTATGTTTGGCCCGGCTTTTAGAAGTGCTTTTCGGCTTCAAAAGCTGAAGCAGGGCCAAACACCTGTAAAAGCTCGAAAAAGCGCTTTTGTATAACATAAAAGTAGAAGCTCCGATTTGGAGCTTCTGCGAAAAGCTGTTTTAAAAACAAAATATTATCCTTACCATATTTTAATTTTATTTCAGAAAATATAATTTTCCTTTATTTATATCATTTTAAAAATAAAATAAATTATAAAATCATATTATTTAATATAAAAGAAATCTAACAAGATTCATTTTGACTACTTTTTATTGTTTAGAATTTTATTCATATTTTATATTACAAGTCCTTTATAGTCATTTTACACAATCTCTCATATTAAAAAAACACTTCTAATAGTTTTACACCCAAACACTCAACTGCTTTCTTTTAAAAGTACTTATTTAAAAGCTCCAGCCAGAAGCTGCTTCTACAAAAAGACTTCAATTAACCATTAAGAATATGTTAATGCTAACCTTGTGTATTTTTAAGTTTTGAATGTAAAATGTTAAGTTCTTAGGTTAAAAAAACTATCAGTAAAAAAATGAGTATTTCGTGTGTGTGATGAAGAATAAAAAAAAGACTGCGCATGATATATTCTAAGAAGAGTGGGAGGAAACTAAGAAATTTTGGTCCATAAAGAGTTAAAAAGCCTTTTCGTACTTTTGAAAAGTGACGAATTCAATCGGATTACGGATCAATTGTGTTTTGGATTAATCGAATAACGGGTCAGTCGGGTTGCAGGTAGAATGGATTACAGGTCCTTAACTTTTTAATGAACTCGAATTAGGGGTCGGGTCAACAGGACGAGTTAATCGTATCGGGTTTTGTTTTGACTCACGGGCCTAAAAAATTACCATGTACCATGATATAATCACCCTAAACCTGTAATTGCTACAAGCTGCGCTCTACGTACTCCTTAGTCCATTTCTCCGCTTATCATCATCTTATTATATCCATTCGATCGCTCTTCAACCCTTGTTTTTATCTATCTTCTTTAATCTGAGCGAAGACTCTATGGCCCTTTAAGATCACTCACTCGATTCGACAACAACACGAACTACCATCGATCGCCAGCCTTTGGTGTTCTCAAATATTGCTCTCCAAGCAACCATGAAAATAGTCATCACAGAACAACAATAAAGCCACATTACTAGGTAGCTAGGTAGACACCGTTGGTGCCATTATCAGTAGCGGCGACCACGGAGGATGTACACCACCACCGGAGTGCTTGTGGTGGTTGCATCAGGGTGTCGTGGGTACTGGAAAGCCATTCCAAGAGTCGGAATGAGAACCGCGACTAGAGGCATGCGAGTCGGAGCATCCTCGTGTTCAGCCTCCGGCATGTTGAGTTTAGCCGTCTTTGAGGTGAGGCACATCCGGCGAGCAATGCCGAGCCGTCTAACAAAGAAACCAATGCAAGAAAAGGTGGTTAATATTAGAGATAAAGAATTTTATTCTTTATCTTTATTCTTTATCTCTAATAGTTAAGGCCATCTTATCATACCATGAGTTCTTGTATCAAAGACTGAATCAGACATTGGACTAACCTGCAACAAACATGCGCAGTTCTTTGGAGTAGTCGACCTCGCCGACGACCCCTCCGGCCGCATGACCTCTTTAGAGAAGCAAACGTAATAGAGCAGAATCAGCTTTCTAATGACGGACCAAAGTCTACCTATCGAAAGGTGTTCGGTTTGTTGGTGCAGAAAACAAAACTAGAATTTGGTTCAGGGCTTTTGTCAAACACGTTCCGGGCGAGCTTCAAAAGCTAGCTTGGAATGGGCACAAACTCATCCATTATCAACAAACCTCATCGAACAACATCACCTCTACCTAATTACCCATTCTCTAGTCTCTACCTCATCAAACATCCATATCGAACAGAACAAACAACGAAACCCTCAAATTCCTAAACCATAGCAATCGATTCCTAGAGTGTCAAATGGAGGAATCGGAGAAAGAAAAAGCGATGCGAGAGAAAATGGCTAACCCCGCAGCAAAGTTAGATCCAGCTCCCGTCGCCATCCTCTGTTGCTGCCGCTTCGTCTGGAGTTTATGTGAATTCAGAAGAGATGTAGTGGGCATTGAAACGCTCTAATCGAAACACTCAAACTATAAGAATGAAAAGGATATTTTATTGAAGAGTAATTCAACTACAGAAAGATAAACCGAAATCTACATCGAGCCAAACAAGTTGGCTCTTTGGAAAACAATTCTCACAAACAACTTCCCAAACTCAAGTCACCTAGTTTTAGACACTGTGACGAGAGCTACTGAAGAGAAACAAAGGACCCAATACAAACAGAAGATAAATCCCAATTCTATCCTGCAACCGTCAAAAACCTAATTGAGTTCTACTCCTAGAATATATAGTACATACAGACAATTGACCGTTAGCTAATAGACCAGATGGGCAGGAAATCCAGCGCAACGTCTTCCTCTGGTCATCATGATCTTCTAGTAGAGAGGCGGCATAGATGAACTAGGAGGAGCGGTCTGTGGAGAAGCACAAGGCGCTTTTCTGAAGATGGAGAAGAAGACGGTGAGTGCTGATGTTGGTGAGTGGTTCAAGGAAAGACTTTGATGGACGATGGAGCGAAACGGTGTGTGTTGGTGAACTGGATGTGTAACGCTGTCGTTTCTCTTTGTGGTCTAAATGACACCGTTTAATGTGAGCGGGCTATGTCACTGTTTTGTTCAACAATTTTCCCCTTCGTCCGAGAAGTCGGGTAGGAACCTGAAACAAAGGGAGGTTTAGGACGAGGACCAAGAATGGATGCAGAGGGTTGAGGGGGAGGAGAGACATTTGTTGGAACATTCAGGGCGCTGACATACATGGTTGATGAAACACTTTGAAGCTTCGAGAGATCAAACAGAACATGATTCGATTAACCCGTCCTTTTTACCCGACCCGTAATTTGAGTTCACTAAAAAGTAATGGTTGTAACACCTCTACCATCTTACTAATATTACATTTCACACTCAACTAAACTAAGTTGGAGTATGAACTGAAATTAATATGGTAATTACATGTCGTTGGTTAATAGAGATTGAGTGAAAAAATCAGATAACATGTGAAAAGACAAGGTAACTTAATCGAAACTTTTTTCATTAGTGTGAGCAAAATTCCAGAAAAAAGTGTTGATATGGAGTAGTGCTCTTGGTTGAGGGAGATTTAGAAAGAGAGATGACATTAGTTGGGATTATGGTTTAAGAAATTGTAATTCCACTTAAGACATGGCAAGTTTAGGAGTTACCTAATGAGACAAAAAGTCTTGCTAGACCCTAGGCACCAAATAAAGCATTTATAACATTGAGGCAGAATTAACCGGTTCTTAGTCATGATTAAGCATTGTGAGGCACGATTAAATACAACTAATAGGTTAAAGGAAGAGGAAAAAAATGTAGTTATCTTCCCCAAAATGAATTAATCACAAACTACCCTCGACGCATCTTTTAGTCCTTCCCTCGATTTGGAATAAACCAATCACAACTCTATGTTAGAAACTAACTTGCTTCTCCTCATCGCTCACTTCCTTCGACCAACCACCTGCCATGCAGCTCTTCACCATCGTCAACTGTTAACGCCTAGCAACCATAAGCCCATAACCTCCTCGTTGTAAGAGTGTGGTATAAGATCCAGCAGAATATTCTCCCAACAACTCGAGTTATTGAGACCAATTGATTTATGACATGGTATCAGAGCTTGTTTGACCAAGTGGTCGTGTGTTCGAATCTACACGACCCCCAATACTAACCTTTAATTAAAGCACAAGGTATGCTACTCCTCATAACTCAATTCTCTTTTGGCCCAACCTTCTACCCTGATGCTCTTTGTTGTTGCTGACGGCCAAGCGCCATCCCCTAGTATCCAGTAGTTGTTAGTCTTGACTTCAAATTCTCCACTTTCTAATTAAATTATCCTTCTTCTCCTTTTCGATAAAATTGAACTTTTCTTTTACTAATTTTGGACATATTTTGATTCACCACTTTCTATAAACTTGTGATTCTATGAAATATAACTTGTTGTTAAGGGCTAAATAATTTATTAAGGGTTTGAATCTAAGTTTAGAAGCGCATTAAAACTGTTATTTCTACTAAAAATAGCTATTTTTGCTTCCAACGGTAAGACAAGTTTAAGTGACGCTAGACAAGCTAAGCACTAGGGAGCACCCCAACGTTTGCTTTTTTTCCCCCCCGAAAAGATAGCTTGCATTAAACAAGAATACAAAGTTACAAGGATTGTGACCAAAGCCACGCACGGAAGTCAAACCCAATACAACTCGCAGAAAACAAAGACGGGGCCTTCTTAGCCACCATATGGGCTACCCTATGATTCTGTCTACCCACAAATTGAACCCTAAACCCTGGGGACATCGAAAGAAGATGGCGAATTTACTCAAACAGAGCTCCACCCGCAACAGCATGAACCTCACCAGCGTTAACCTTGTCAATCACAATCTTGGCGTCCCCCACAATCGTTACGACCTCTAGGCCATGATTTTGACACCACCGAATCGCGTCCCTTAAAGTCGATAATTCAACAAGCATCGGATTCTGAAGACCCGTAAACATCAATCCCTGTGCCGCAACCACCCGCATCTCTTAAGACCACTCCACCTGCAGCATGGGACCCCTCACGGACCGCCCCATCAAAGGAACATATTGCACCTCCCAAAGGACCATCAACCACAGCAGGATGATCAACGCCTAGACCTAACGAGGGCTCACCAACACTATTCTCATCCCCATGGGGAAGTTGCTCCCACTCAGAAACTTTATGGAGAAACTCCTGATGGAGAATACTTGGGAGAGTCTGTTGTCCCTCAAAGACCACAGAGTTCCTCAGTTCCAAATCTCCACAGTAAGCACATCAACTGCACAACACCCATTGGGGACGCATTAGGATCCAGAAACCGCCTGAAAAATACATTAAAACACCCAACCGGCAAAACATCTAGCTCAGAAGCCAACCCTGCAACCTCCCACAACCCTCTCGCAATTAGACAATGCAAAAAGAGATGTTCAGCGGACTCCTCTGGCGCCCAGCACAACGGACATCGAGCGAGGACCTGCACCTTTTTCTCACGCAATGCCTCCATCGTGGGCAAGATCCGCCGCAATAGCTCCTAAGCAAAAAACTTAAGCTTCTGCTGAACGGGCATATCCCAAACCTTAATCCAAAGTGTTAGATCCAACGTGCTACATTCCGCCTTTCCTCCCCACCCACGACGGGACTTGCGCTCCGCCAACCTATATTCGGACTTCACCGTATAAACCCCCGAGGGGTCCTCACGCCAAAACAACCTATCCGGCATTACCATCCGTGGTAACAGGATTTGAAGAATGCCTCGAATCGTCCCTTGATCAAACGTCAAAGTCAAACAATCCATACACCAATTTCCCGATTCCGGATCAATCAAATCCGACACCATCTCATTACCTAACAAAGGCGCCTCCACCAGTAAACCAGGTTTGGAAGGATGAATCAACGGAATCCATCCCTCCGAAATCACTGGTATGGTATCCCCCGATCCAACCTGCCAAGACATCCCCTGCCGTAGCAATTGACAACCAAACAACACCCCCTTCCATCCCCAGGACGGACGGCAATGCGAAGTGCCCATGAAAATCGAACCCTTCAGAAAGTATTTAGCTTTATAAATCTGAGCTAGCAGGGAATCCAGCTCTGAATGGATGCGCCACGCCATTTTCGCCAGAAGAGTCTGATTAAAGATCTCAAAACAACGAAATCCTAAGCCACCCACATGCTTACTACGGCAAAGCCTCTTCCAAGATACCCAATGACTCTTTGGACGTCCCTCCACAAAGCCCCACCAAAACCGAGCCATATGCTTATCTAACCGCCTGCACGAAGTAGTCGGAATTTTGAAACAAGCCATCGCATGGACAGGTAGGGCCACCGCCACTGCCTTAAGCAAAGTTTCTTTGGCAGCCGGAGACAAGTGTCGCTGCCAAGGTTCTAAAAGGCGCTAAGCGTAAGACAGGCGCTCGGCTCCTGACTTGCACCTTGCCTGATTAGGCGTAGCCTAGGCGCGCCTAGGCGTTCAGAGCATAAATGGAAAAAGTTCTCAAATATTTCCTGTTTTATGGAATCATTCATATAATCCAAGTGCATATAAAATTAGCAATGCCTAGTTCTTAACAGTAAACACTTAACATAACAAATAACAAGCAAATAGTGACCACTTCCTAGAATCACAAGTTCATAAAATGTTGAAATACTAAACAATAGTCAATAAGTTCATAGGAAAATGTTCATTCTTCATCATCCAAGGAGGTCCGTCCAGCCACCACTTCATCTTCATAATCCTCAAAAGCAATCTCCTCACCATCCTCCTCCTCTTCAGACTCTAATTCTTCATCATGGAGCTCTCTCACTCGTGCACTCCTGCGAAGCTCACTCTGTTCACCCGCCATTGCATCTGTAACAGTACTCGAGGGTGCACAATATGATTCCTCGTCCTCATCTACGAATACATACATAGCATGGTCATCCCCTTCCCGTGTTTCTGATTTTCTAGGGCAAGAGGCAATTTTCTGATTTTCTAGGACAAAACAAAGAGTATTGGATTTAATCGCCTAAGCTCGCCCAGGAACGCTCAGGCACGCCTTCTCTCCACTAGGCGCAAACTAAGAGCTACCAGCGCCTTTTACAATGCCTATGGCCAAGTCAAGGCGATCCTCCACCGCCTAGCGCCTAATTGAGCCTAGGCGTGCGCCTAGGCGCGCCTTCTTGAACCCTGGTCGCTGCTTCCACCCTTGTGTCTTTTGGAAAATCTTCTCCTCCAAAAACCTAAAGGTATCCAAGGAGGGTAGACCGAAATATTTATCGTGGACCCCAATCGCCGCCACCCCTAGTAGCTCCGCCATCTCCTGCTTCTCCTCGAGATCAAAGTTTGCACTAAAGCAGACAACCTCAAAGACAACTTCAACCACCAAGGACCCTATAATGCCCCAAAAGGTCTTAAAAAACTTTCCCGTAAAGCCATCCGACCCTGGGGCTTGCGTTGAACACATTCCAAAAACCGTCCGCCGGATCTCTTCCGGAGTCACCTCTTTTGTTAGGCTGGTGTTCATCTCGTTAATGACCCTCCGTTCGATGGGTAAGTGACACGCTAAAACACAACACCTAACAATGGCCAAGTGTAAACAATGAAAGGGACTGCAGTATAGTGGCACAAGTATCAAATATCGAATCCACGGGTCTCTAGTGTTACTATTACTCAGCTTCAGTTTATTATCTAGCAAACTAGATTAAGGATTGATTTATAAACTACTCTACTGACTACTCTACTAATTACAAGTTGGGAACTCACTTAGGTATGATTCCCCCTAGCTCCTCAATTAGGTCCAAGTTGCAATTACCTTTGGTTGATCTACTGTTGATTAAACTGCGGAAGATCCTAAATTAGCTTGGAACCTCTTAAGCTGACCAAGCCCTCTCAGAAAGAATACCCGGCAGGCAACTAGCCTTCACCGGGATAAACTGCTAAGGCGATTCACACAGATCTCCACTACTGGAATGAATTCCAGTACAAAGCAGTGAATTGGTTGACTCTCGCACAACCAATTAACCACTATCAATCAAGGAAGCTCTCTTAACCTAATCAGATTCCATCTATCATAGGTTAAAGCAGAAATCAAGAGAATTTGATCAAGATTCAATTGACTCAATAAATCATGCCTCAATCGATTATAATCAAACAATATAGCATCCAAAACTTCATACAAGAAAGATCCTAACACATGGAACTAGGGGTCCTCAAAACCTAAGTGAAGGGAAGTTACTCCATAGAGAAGAGAGAGACTGCAGAAATCTGATCTAGATCTTCAATATCCATCTCCAAGCTTGATTACCGAGCTCCAATGGCGAAGAAATCCTCCAAAATAGCTCCAAGAATGTTCCCAAGTCGCTCTCTCTCTAGGGTTCGTCCCTTGGGTGTTTGGGAACCAAAAACCCAGCTCTCCCTTTTTCTTTTGCTGAAAATCGGGTTTTAACCAGAAATTCCCGATCACGCGGCCAGGCCACACGGCCGTGTGGCTTTACCAGCTGCCCGTGTGAAGGCTCGGTGATTTCCACACGGCCACATGGCCAGGTCACACGGTCGTGTGGGTTTTTAGGCTTGCCCGTGTGGCTTACTCAGCCTCTGTTTAATGCTTCGTTTCTCCCTCGTCCGGACTCCGAATCAGTCGCCGTTTGATCCCGGACGCTTGTAGTCTCGTCTTCTTTATTTTCATGACAAAATTACATGATTATTTGTCCATAATATGAGGTAGAAGTCCATTATTCCTCAGGTCATGCTCGTGTTTCTTCTCCCGAATTGCCAAATGATCTCTGATTACCTTGAAACTTGCGCCTATGCTTCAATTTACATGCTAGGACCTGAAATGTGACAAAGGAACACAACCTAGCGTAAAATAGTCCAAGAAAGCAGAAACTCAAGCCAAAATGATCAAGAAACGAGGGTGCAAACATGTGCAAATCCGATGTTATCAGTAAGTTATCCATTTTTTCCCACATCCCCTCATCCTAGCATTCCGAGGTAAAAAGGTGAGAGTAAAAGTTGACTGCCAGTCCAGCCTTACCCTCCTCCTCTTCCACCCATTCACCTTCCTCATTCAGCAACTTTTCCACGAAATTCCTTCTCCGTCGGGCTCTAGTCACAGTATGGAAATACGAAGAATTTTGGTTCCCCCAGCTTCAGCCACCGGACCCTAGATTTCTGTCGCCAGTACAACTACTCATTTGCTCATCTCCTGGTGAAGTCTCTTTCCAAACTATTAACCCGATCCCAATCAACAGGGTACTCCGTCTTGAAGGCAACTATTTCCGTTTCTTACGTACGAATTTGCCTAAACGACTTAGAAGTGCCAGACCGAATCCATTGATGGAGACGATGCCGCAATCTTTTCAACCGGACCCACAACCGATACATCGGAGACCCCTGAATTTGCTCCTGCCAAATTTCTTCCACGAACGGCTTCACCTCCATATTCGAAGCCCATCTAGCATCAAAACAAAAAAGGGATTTCGCGGCTCGCTTAAACTCTTTATCCGCCACAATCAAAGCTCGGTGATCCGACCCCAGATCGGTGCCATGAGATACCAACGATTCCGAAAATCGCTCCAACCAACGGTCCGAGGAAAAAGCTATATCCAGTCTTTCCTGAATACAAGCATCCCCCATTCGTCGATTTGACCACGTAAATGGATTGCCACAAAATCCCAAGTCATGCATGCCCAAACCATCAACAAACGAGCGAAAGTCGTGAGATTGAGCTGGGATACACGGATTTCCCACCATTTTTTCCTCGAACAAAAGGATTCCATTAAAAACCCCTACCATCAAATATGGTTCCTGTAATCCCGCACAATAATTGCGTAAAGTGTCAAATTGTAGACTACGCTATTGATCACGCCAACCCTCCTGCTGAATCGACAGCATCAACCAAATGAAAATTTGAAAAACCTAGACCATGCAGTCTACGAGAGACCACTCTACGACGCGACAGAGTTTCAGAAAAGAAAACAACATCAGGATTATTGACTCGAATAACACCTAAGATAGACTGGAATGTGAGGGATGGCCCAATCCCACGCACATTCCAGGCGAGTAATCTCATTTATCGCCTTGGGGCCATTCCCGGCTGGCTTCCTCCCCCGCTTCAACCTTCTTCTTCGTCTTGTCCCCGCTAGAATCTTCCAGGCATAGCTTCTTGACCGGCGTCGGGTCCTCAGCCAAATCATCCACCATCATAACATCTCTTTTCTTACCCTCCATATCATCAGGATCCGGAGCCACCATGTCGAATGCCACTGTTTTCTCCCCATCTTGCACCTGTGGCGCCTGGTGGTGCTTCTCCTCTCCACTAGATATCACCTCCACCTGCATAGCCTCACCATTTTTTCTCCCATCTTCCTTTTCCGAACCCTTCCTCTCCTCCTTCCCTTTTGTTCCCTTCATCATCTTCCCATCACCCGAACACTCCCCTTTTTGCATCCTCTGCTCCCCAGCTTTATTCTTGAGGGGTATTTTGATTTTGAAAGTATCTTTTTTCCCTCCCATATTCTCACTAGCAGAACCATCTTGCTTCTTCCCTGGAACTTCCTTCTCTCCACCATCTCTCTCGACAGCATTCTTACCTATTGTGTCTTTCTTACCTCGAATGCTAGCGGCCTCTTTTTTGGCATCATTTGAACTTGCAGACCCGTTCCAATAATCTCATGAGACCCATCCCCACTCTTCTTCTGACTGGAACCAGGAGCATACCCATTTTTCGGACCCGCCCTGCCATTTCCCTTGTCAGCTAAGCCCTTCTTCTTCTCGTCCATCTCCATCGCTTACGCCTTGCTTGTTCCTTCTCTCTGACCAGCAACATCCGCCTTGCCTTTGCATTATCTCTGACCAGCAACATCTTTCTTCTTCTCTCCCTGAACAACAGTCTCATTCTTTCCTTTCGAGTCACCCACTGGCAAAGCTAAAACAATCTCCCTCTCTGCCTCACCCCTTTCACCTGCCTCCATTCCAATTTGGGCTTCCTCACCATTCCTCTTCTTTCCCTGTGTGATAGGGTTCACCCATACCGACTTCTAAATAGGAGCACCATGAATAGGGACCAAGTTTTCATTCAATCGGTGTCTGACTCGCTCTAACCGTCACTCTAGAAAATGGCCAAGTGTAACCACTTCCTAAAGCGTAGTATAGCGGGTTTGGGTTTTAATGTCAACCCGAGTCCTAGATGTGATGACTACTCCGTGAGTTCTTATTATCTAGCAGTGAAACTTTAATGCAGGTCCAAACAAGCAAGCAATTAAACGGTTGTTTTCAAGTCGAGAGAGGTCACCCGGATATGGTTCCCCCTAGACTACAGTTAAGCCGGATTGCAATTTACCAAATCCAATTTCAATGATAGTTATACTGCGGGAGGTTCTTAAACAGCCTGAAGTCTCGACTAAAGGTCTCCAGACCCTCTCAATCTGAGTCTCCAGCGGGCGACTAACCTCCATCGGAGTAAACAGATTGAGGCCCTAATGAACAAAACCTCCACTACCGAAGTGAATTCGGTACAGAATAGTGAGTTGGCTCCTCGACTAAATTTACCAACTCCCTACCTTCAATCAAGGGTGCTCTATCAACCTAAGCAGATATTCTCTTTCTAGGTTAAAGCAGAAACAACAGGAATTTGATCAGGATTCATGCCATTCAACAATTCAAACCTCAATTGAATATAATCAAATTATAGAATCTGTACTTGGGTTCATACAATCAGACCTAACACGCAAATCTAGGGTTCTCCATACCCAGATGAATGAGGAAGTTACTCCATGGAGAGAGAAGCAAAAGCAAGCTCAGATGCAGAAATCATGCTGTGAAGGATGAGAATTTGCTCCTGGTCGTCAATCGACACTTCTCCAAGTGTGAGCTGAGCTCCAATGGTGATGAAGATCAAGCTAGAGCACTTGGGAACTCTGGTTCGTCGCTTTCTCTCTCTAGGAATCGCTTTCTTTCTCTCAAACTCGGAACCCCCTTCTCCTTTGCTGGCAATTGGGTTAAAACCCAGAAAATCCCGACTCACACGGCCGTGTAACATCCCCAGCTGCCCGTGTGAGTTGTGCAAACCGCGGCGTTTTGATAAGTGACTCAGGCTTCCTACACGGCCACGACCCACACGGCCGTGTGGAATTCCAGGATGGCCGTGTGAGTTCCCTGGAATTTCCACACGGCCTCGGGGGGTCCCCTACACGGCCCGTGTGACTTTGCCCGTGCAATTTGGTGCCACGCGGCCAGGCCACACGCTCATGTAGGTTTTAGGCGTGCCCGTGTGGCTCAATCAGCTTCACGCCACATGTCCTATCTTCGTCCAATCGACCCCAAACTCGTCTCCAAACCTTCACTCACGTACTAGGACATGAAATATCACAAACAAGAACAACCTAGCGTGAAATCGGCCTAAAACGCGAGAATCGACATCTCCAACGACTCAAGAATAGGGGTAAAACATGTGTAATCAATGGTCTATCAAACTCCCCCATACTTAACCGTTTGCTTGTCCCCAAGAAACCTAACTCAAACCAATGCAACTGTCCAGACCTCTATAGCAACAAACAACCCCGATCGTCGGTAGATGATTTTCTAGGTCATATAGCAGCTTACGAGGTCAACTGGTTTTCTAAGACGTTCCCTATCTCTCTCAATGCGAGTACTAGACTCAAACCAGGATCATGAGAAGCAGTGGAAGTAAGACAGTCAGTTCATGGATGAAGGGATTTATTCCATTCACAACCAAGGACTCGTACCGGGGTGCTCTTTCACTTCATTTCACCGTTGGAACCCCTTTTCTCACTTTCTTTACATTTTTTTTTCTTTTTTCTTTCATTTGGTGGGGTTCCAACTGCAGTCATTTGAACGGTCAACCCTTACTAGTCGAGCAAGAGCAATTTCTGTACATCTGGCGCTCGCCAGAGTACTTCTTTTAACTCATTTTCCTCAACTCGTGTGGAGGGTCAATGAAATTAAGGGGGGTCGGAAGCTCTATCAGTGCCCTTAAAAACACATCCTCGAGTTTGCAAACCGTTCAACGGGTGGAAGTTTTACTTGTACTAGAAACATCTTAGCTTCACCTTGTAGGAGTACCCCACTAAGGATCACTAAAATCTCTTCCAAAACCCGATTTTGTGCAATGAACGGTGCCACACACGTTGGGCTTACCCCATGTTTAAGATTTCAATGATTTCGACATGGAGGACCAACTGCTTTTCATTTCTCACATGAGCACCCTGTTTGATACACGAGTCCATAACACAATCCAAATAGAGTCACCATTACCACATGAATTCAACGGTCTTAGCTCCACTAATTCACAGAATCAACTGGCACAGCAGAGAGCTAGATAGGAAAAATCTTATACTTCAACATCCTCCATAGTGCTAAACTACCTCCCTAGGTTGCACATTACTATAGAGACTGTCAATTCAAAGCATACTGAGCAGGCATTCTGCAAGGAAACACGTACTTGGAGCCCTCAAATTTAAAAATTTGGACAGTGGACTAGGCTCCAAGCACACAAACAGATCTAATGCAGTCAAAAGAGAACACCCCCCCCCCCCACACACACACACTTAAGCTCGACATTGCCCTCAATGGAGAAGAGGTAAAGATAAGGGGGAACGATGTTACCGGTGAACACGGACTGCATGAGACTGGAAGGGGACCAGTCTGAGTGAAAAGGACTGGAGAGAGGACCAGTCAGGGACACAGGCACAGCGAAAGGGAACAGAAGAACTCCAACACAATACGTTAGGTCCAATGGTCAGCCCAATATCACATCATCCAAAACAAAAGAAAACAAACCAAAACCAAACCAGTTTGCAATCCGACCCAAAACAAAAGAAATAAATGAAAACCATGGTGGGGTTGCCTCCCCACAAGCGCTTCTTTACCGTCTTTTAGCTGGACGCCCATGGTGGATACTTAGAGGGGTGCAGGCACAGGTGCCTCCAAGAGCGGATCCACATCGCTCTTGAGGTACAGCTTCAGATGGTGGCCATGCACCCGAAGGGTGCAACCACCAGCATTTGTCAGCTCGACCTAACCATCCGGCAGGATGCAAGCGAGTGAGTACTCGGATGGCCAGGGTGGTCGTGGTGCATGAGGTGTGACCAGCTCATAGTGGTCGCCACCTTTCTTCCGAGCAGACTTAGCCACCTACTGCTTCGGCCTCCACTCCTCCTTGATCTTTTGATTTGGAGGTGAGGCTGGAGGGAGTGGCGGCGAAGGAGTGAGAGGAGGATCCTGCAAAATGAGAGGTGCAGAAGGATACACGACAGGCTCGTGTACCTGGTCAGAAGTAGCATGCATAGGTGTGACAGCAACTACATCACAATGATCCAATTCAGACACAGAAAAAGTAGCATGTTCATTCCCAACACGCAAGATCAGTTTACCACTATGCACATCAATAAGTGCCTTGGCGGTGGCGAGAAATGGTCTACTCAAAATCAAAGGCACATCCACATCCTCGCTAATATCCAGAATAACAAAATCAACAAGATATGTGAATGCGCCTACTTTAACAAGCAAATCCTCGATGATACCCCTAGGATGCACAATGGAAAGGTCAGCTAGCTGAATGCTCATCCTAGTAGGGCTAAGTTCACCTAAGTCTAGCTTTTTAAACAATTTGTAGGGCATGACATTTATGCTAGCGCCTAGGTCCTTCAAGGACTTGCCTATATGCATTCTGCCAATAGTAAGAGGGATAGTAAAACTCCCTGGGTCCTTGCGCTTTTCGGGCAGCTTGTTCTACAGGATAGCAGAACACTCCTCGCTCAGCAGCACTGTCGAAAGATCCCCAAGTTTCTTCTTGTTGGTGAGGAGGTCTTTCATGAACTTGGCGTACTCGGGCATCTTCGACAGGCATGACATTTATGCTAGCGCCTAGGTCCGCCAAGGACTTGCCTACATGCATTCTGCCAATAGTAAGAGGGATAGTGAAACTCCCTGGATCCTTGCGCTTTTCGGGCAGCTTGTTCTGCAGGATAGCAGAACACTCCTCGCTCAGCAGCACTGTCGAAAGATCCTCAAGTTTCTTCTTGTTGGTGAGGAGGTCTTTCATGAACTTGGCGTACTCGGGCATCTTCGACAGTGCCTCCACGAACGGCATACTAATGTTGAGCTACTTCAACATTTCCATAAACTTGGCAAACTCAGTCTCCAGCTTGTCTTTGTGTAGGCGAGTGGGGAAGGAAAGCTGGGGCACATGCTCCTTAACCACTGGTTGTGGCTTGGGAGCAGGGGGCTTCCTTCTCCACCCTCACTGCTGCATCGTCGGCTGGAAGTGCTGAAGCAGCAGGTAGTGGTTCCTCCTGCCTGGTCGGGGCATGAGCAGCAGATATGGACTTACCACTCCGGGTAAAAATGGCATCCAGCTGTTGGTGAGGCTCGCGAGGATTAGGAATGGTGGTGGCAAGCAGAGTCCCCGGTGCCATGGTATTGTTTTGGCGGGCTATTCCTCCAATCTGATGTTGGAGGTCCTGCAGTATGGCACCTTGGTTCCTCTGACCCGCCTCCAACGAGGCGATGCTTTGGTCTATCCTGGCAAAATTGGCCTGGTTGGTAGTCATG
Source organism: Linum tenue (assembly GCA_946122785.1). NCBI lineage: Eukaryota > Viridiplantae > Streptophyta > Magnoliopsida > Malpighiales > Linaceae > Linum > Linum tenue. Next base: position 5,112,078 of record CAMGYJ010000003.1, read on the forward strand.
AATGTCGCTAAAATGTTTTTCAGCTCGGTCATCTGATTATCTGGAGGTGGAGCTGGAGCTGCTGCTGGCTCGACATACTGACGCTGGGGCTGCTGAAATGGTTGCCCCTGCTTAGACTGGTAAGGCTGCTGCTGTGGAACTGGCCCCTTTCTGGCCTAGAAGGGCTGCGTCTGCTGAAAACCACCCGCTGGCGCTGGGAAACCAGGTGGTTTAGTGGTGTTGTTGTTCCAAGCGAAGTTGGGATGCTGGCGCCACCCCTCATTGTATGTACTGCTGTATGGATCAAGGCGACGAGCATTGGCGATGAAGGCCAACTGTTCTTGGGGAGTGGTAGACTCCCGCATAGCCTGGCAGTCTTCCACCAGATGATTCGGGCTCTCACACCACTGACATTGAGCTACTGGAGGTACAGCCGAACCTCTGCACGGAATAAGACTGTTGGGCTGCTTCAATGTCCGCACTAACTCGGCCACCTCCCGCTCTATCCCAGACCTGGCCTCCATGGCGTGCACACCACGGTTCCGGGAATTCCTGCCTCTGGTGCTCTGCCCCCACGAATGATCTCTGGCAGCCAAAGTACTGATCATCTGGTTCAGTTCGGGTGGAGTCTTAGTAAGAATATCCCCTCCTGGGCATAGAGACTCAATCACCCTCTGGCTTTCCGGAGAGAGAGAACTGTAGAAGTTCCCCACAGTGAATGCATCACTGAAGCCATGATGGGGACACTGCCAGAAAAATCCCATGAACCGCTCCCATGCATCACGAAGTGACTCATCTGGCTCTTGGCGGAAGTGAGTGATCTCCCGCTGGATCTTTGTGGTCTTCGATGTCGGATAGTACCTGTGCACGAACTTGTCAGCCAAATCGTCCCAAGAGGTGATGGACAATGGGGGTTGGGTCTCCAACCACCTCTTAGCATGCCCCGCCAGAGAATGGGGGAAGAGGTGAAGGCGGATTGCATAATCAGGGACACTGTTCAGCTTGAACCCGCTCGTCAGCTGCAGAAAATGGGAAAGGTGCACCCTTGCCTCCTCATCCTTCAAACCATGAAACTGGACAGAGGATGTAATGAGTTGAATCCAGCATGTCTTGATCTCGAAGTTGTTCGCTGGAATGGGCGGGTAGAGGATGACGGGGCGGATATCAGCAACCCGTGGAGTGTAGTAGTACTCCACGGTGGGACCCGGCGGCGGTGGTGGATGATGAACCCCATCTGCCTGGGGTATGGGGTTGTTCCCCCAAGAACTGATTCACCGGAGGAACCTGGAGAGGATTCCCCAGGGGTGGGTTGTGTTCGCCTTCCATCTCGTACTCTTCCTCAGAATCGCTGCTCAAGTGGCCGTCTATGCGCTCCTCCGTAGCCAGTCTAGCTCACTGTTGTCTCCTAAGTTGGCGACAGGTGCGTTCAAGCTCCGGATCCAACGGCAGTAAACCTCCCGACTGGCTACGGGTCATGCACTATCTGCACACAGTCAAGCAATGTAACCCGTGAAGGCGCAAGTGGGAAAGAACAAACGGTCAATGCGAAAATGAAAATGCTAAAGTAACAGAAATCACTTTTCTTCAACAACCTAGCTGTCCCCGGCAACGGCGCCAAAAACTTGACTCGCTCTAACCGTCACTCTAGAAAATGGCCAAGTGTAACCACTTCCTAAAGCGTAGTATAGCGGGTTTGGGTTTTAATGTCAACCCGGGTCCTAGATGTGATGACTACTCCGTGAGTTCTTATTATCTAGCAGTGAAACTTTAATGCAGGTCCAAACAAGTAAACAAGCAAGCAATTAAACGGTTGTTTTCAAGTCGAGAGAGGTAACCCGGATATGGTTCCCCCCTAGACTGCAGTTAAGCCCGGATTGCAATTTACCAAATCCAATTTCAATGATAGTTATACTGTGGGAGGTTCTTAAACAGCCTGAAGTCTCGACTAAAGGTCTCCAGACCCTCTCAATCTGAGTCTCCAGCGGGCGGCTAACCTCCATCGGAGTAAACAGATTGAGGCCCTAATGAACAAAACATCCACTACCGAAGTGAATTCGGTACAGAATAGTGATTTGGCTCCTCGACTAAAGTCACCAACTCCCTACCTTCAATCAAGGGTGCTCTATCAACCTAAGCAGATATTCTCTTTCTAGGTTAAAGCAGAAACAACAGGAATTTGATCAGGATTCATGCCATTCAACAATTCAAACCTCAATTGAATATAATCAAATCATAGAATCTGTACTTGGATTCATACAATCAGACCTAACACGCAAATCTAGGGTTCTCCATACCCAGATGAATGAGGAAGTTACTCCATGGAGAGAGAAGCAAAAGCAAGCTCAGATGCAGAAATCATGCTGTGAAGGATGAGAATCTGCTCCTGGTCGTCAATCGGCACTTCTCCAAGTGTGAGCTGAGCTCCAATGGTGATGAAGATCAAGCTAGGGCACTTGGGAACTCTGTTTCGTCGCTTTCTCTCTCTAGGAATCGCTTTCTTTCTCTCAAACTCGGAACCCCCTTCTCCTTTGCTGACAATTGGGTTAAAACCCAAAAAATCCCGACTCACACGGCTAGGCCACACGGGCGTGTAACATCCCCAGCTGCCCGTGTGAGTTGTGCCAACCGCGGCGTTTTGATAAGTGACTCAGGCTTCCTACACGGCCACGACCCACACGGCCGTGTGGAATTCCAGGATGGCCGTGTGAGTTCCCTGGAATTTCCACACGGCCTCGGGGGGGGTCCCCTACACGGCCCGTGTGACTTTGCCCGTGCAATTTGGTGCCACGCGGCCAGGCACACAACCGTGTAGGTTTTAGGCGTGCCCGTGTGGCTCCATCAGCTTCACGCCACATGTCCAATCTTCGTCCAATCGACCCCGAACTCGTTCCCAAGCCTTCATTCACGTACTAGGACCTGAAATATCACAAACAAGAACAACCTAGCGTGAAATCGGCCTAAAACGCGAGAATCGACATCTCCAACCGCTCAAGAATACGGGTAATAACATGTGCAATCAATGGTCTATCAAATTCTATCAGTGTCCCGATTCCTTGGTAGTAAGGCCAGGGCCATAGTACTCCTCTCTAGTTGGCGGCGGGAATACGCCATTCTGCCCCGTATGACCAAAACGTCTACAATGGTAACAGTAGAGTGGAAGATGCTCATAAACTAGTGTAAGCCAAAACTTCCCCATACTAGGATTGCAAGCAAACAGCTGTGATCGAAGGGGTTCGAGGACGTTGAGCTTCACCCTTACTTTCACGAAGTGACCAGGGACTCCCCGAATCCCAAACAACCCAGCATCCAGCACCATCCCCAACTTTGCTTCCGCCATCCGTCGCCCAAAAGCAATGGTTCGACAATGTGAGGGAATCCCCCACATCTGCACCCAGAATGGTGCCTTCCCCAGCGATTCCACCACTTCAAGAGTGACAGGTTCCCACTGCTGCAGCTGTAAAATGCGGTCCTTCACCTGCTATGGAGTGCGCTGAAGCACCCAGTCCTTGTCACGTTCATCGTCAAAAAGGAATTGAAGCAGACCTAGTTCCACCTCAATGACTGTCACATTGCCTGAGCACGACCACTCCCCTTGCACAATCCGCTGGATGGTTTTCAGACTAGGCGGGTTGTCAACCAACAGTCTACCAATCAGGCTAAGCTTCGCCCTCTTCATTCTCTCTTCCACATCGTCCAGCTCAAACTCCACAATTTAGTCAGCGTCCATAGACTCCCCTGACATGATTCCTTTCCTCTCGCGGCCCTGAAAATGCTGGAAAAAGACACGAAACAGGGAGATGAAAAGCAGAACACTAATGTGGGGGATGAGCCAGAGCACGTATAATCTGTAAATAATCATCTCAATCATGTTGCTTTGGGTGGGGTTTTGGGTAGAGGTTTCTAACTATTTTTTCTCATATCATTACTTGGAAAAAAAAATCATCTCAATCATGATGCTATTACCTTGTGAAGAAGGTATATCCAACTCAAGTGGATCAGATTTCTTTTGCTCTACTTTCTGAATGTATTCAGTGTTCGGATCTATTCTCCGATTAGTGGTAATATATACCCACTTCGGTGCCAGACGATGCACCGTATCTTTTGCTTATTCAGCTATTGGGTTTATCCCCATCTTTTTTTCGAGATTTCATCCCATCTGCGGATCTGGATATTTTTCCAGAGATTCCCTTCCTTCGCCGATAATTCCCAGTCGCGAGAAAATAGCTCACGTGTTAGGTTTTCTTCTTCCATCGAGACTCCGAATCGGGATCCCCATCGTTCGATTCCTTCTGATTTGGCCACATCCCACTGATTAACCAGCCATCTAAGAGACACCGCAATCTCCCTGGTCTCTGCCCTAGAGAACGCAGCGGAGAGGAAGGTGAGGCATCGCAGAAAAGGCGAGATAGGGTTTTTTGAAGAGAGAGGACAGAGCGTTCCTCTCCATTTTTTTAATTACTTTTATGACTCTATCTATCTCCCCAACGTATGCTTTATGTGTAGCATTTTCTTGAACATTTAAGTTTTTTATTGGTGAAAACATATGTATGGCGTAAGAGTACCTAAATCATTTAGGGGTCGTTTGGATGTGGAAATTTGAAAACGTTGGAATTTGTCTGAATTTCCATGTTTTACAAAACCAAGGAATTGACTTGTGGAAATTGAAAAAAATTTACGTTTGGATAGGGTTTAGTTTTGTGGGAATTGATCGTGTGGAATTTGGAAAAAGAAGTGAGAAAACGTGGTAATGTCAAATTACTAGGGGGAGGTGTAGTATTCTCAATTACCACGAATGTGGTAATTGAAGCCAATTTCCATGGTCCAATTCCCATACCCTTTTCGCTCTTCCAAACGTGGGTTTTTAACCCAATTACTGCATTATGTGGTAATTGGGTCCAATTACTGCATTACATTTCCACATCCAAACGACTCCTTAGTAATTATTCCTCATGCTCTTATAAAAAAAATTCTTTAAGTACTTTTTCTACCTTTTCTCAACTACTTCAACCTTTGGTCTTTATTTCGTGTTTCTTTTGCTTTTCACCATATTCCTACTCTTTTTTTTATGATGGAAAACCCTTACCTGCGAAAAGTCACTTATAGTGACAGAGTACGACCACGTTTTTGCTTGTTATATATTCACTGGGAGTACGACAGCATTTTGTGCACTACAACTCAACCAACCACCTCAAGACCAAGGCCTCCAACGCCACAGTGCTACTGAACTGAAGGGATCATTGCACTTGTGGGGATTCAAAACACAATCCATCTCGTGTCTGTGGACGTTCCACCAAATAGGCTAGCCATCATTCGCTGTACCTACTCTTTCTAATCATAGAAAAAAAATTACAATACCACAATTTTTTGAGTCATACCTTCATCTTTTCCCGGTTATACTTATATCCATTACCTATGAAAATTGATATCACACATTTCATCTGAACATAAAGTTGTATATGGTCCTAAATTCCTAATAACTTGGCCTAACTATAATAAAAAAAATTAATCGAAGGAGCATAATATTCCAACAAAAATTCGTTAACAGCATTGATTAATCATATCATATCTCATCCAGTGACATGATTAGTTTAAAGACAGAGACAACCGTCCCAAATCCAATCTGTCTAATCTATAACCACAAAATACCCAACAAATAGCCCAAAGAAAATCCAAACAAGAGGCCCTAAAAAGCTTTCAGGCTAAAAGCCCGGCAATCTCTCTCTCCCTTTCTCTCCCCTGTCGCTCCGGCTCCGCTGTACACTGGAAGAGAGCTCCAGCGGCGAAAAGCAGCAGAAAAGGGGGCGACTCTGCAGAAAAAGCCCACTCCCTCCCTCTCTCGCCGCCATCTCCTCCGCCTCCATCCTTTTCCCACCCTCTTTTGAATTGAAAGGAAGAAAGAACCAGCAAGGAAGTATGGAGGAAGAATTGCAGAAGCGGAACACGGATTGCGTTTACTTCCTCGCTTCTCCCCTCACTTGCAAGAAGGTTTCTTGTTCGATCTTTTCCCTACCCACTCAACTCCTTCATTCTACTTCCATTGCTTCTCGCCACTCTGCATCCTCCTTCTCCAATTCCTGCCGCCATGCGGAAATGCGTTCTTTTCCAGGGTTTCGAATTCATGCTAATAATGGGATGCCGTTGGTTCTTGTTGTCCCCCTCAGAAAGGGGTTTAGTCAGATTTCTTTTTAGGGTTTCTGCTTGTGCTACTGGGATTTGTGGTGGTTAGTTTGGTTGCGAATCCACGGTTATTTCTGTAGCTGTAACGGGTAGTTGGAGTGACTGTTTGCCTATTGGAGGATAATTAGGTTACCCACCTTGCTCTGTCGAGGAGCTGAGAATTTGGATTTCTTGGTGTTACTTGAAATGCTTGATTTGTCAACAATGGATCTCTTCTGTCTTCAATTGCTTGCGGAAGATTCATGCAATTAGGTTTCAAGTAAAGCCATGCACTTATTGAATCATATTGATGACGAACTTGGTTTGTTTGCAGGGAGCTGAATGTGATTATCGGCATAGTGAGATGGCAAGGCTCAATCCTAGGGATTGCTGGTTCTGGTTGTCCGGAACCTGCCTTAATCCAACCTGTGCCTTCAGACATCCTGTAAGTTGTTCTTTCTTTTAACATTTTAATGAGGGAATTGCTTCTGGCTCCATGTGCTTGCACCTGTGATAATTGATTCTCGAATTTGTAATTGCAAGTAAAAAGGTGGTATCCTTGTAGGAAGTTCACATTCATGGTTCCGATGGCTTTTGTGATGAGGGTTTGCTACTGTTTAGAGGCTCTAGTTGCCTTATCTTTGAGTGTTAGAAGATGATAGCACCGCCTACCATCGTACATTTTGATCATCAGACTGATTATAAGTCTTAGGACTTGTTTCCGTAGTCCTGTTTTTGGTTGTGAATGTATGTGTGTTCTGTCTCCTCCCAGAAATCTCGTTGTAGTCAAGTGAGCTCTGAAATTAGCATACTTCACGTTTTTTTAGTGAATGTTTCACCTATTTAAGGTATAGATTCAGTGATTGTAAATGGTAGTCCACATCTTTGCTGAATGCCTTTAGGTCATCTTTTATTTAGTGTCTCAATGTCTATTTCTTATTGTGCTGATGAGCAGCTTGCTAACTTACCATGGTTTCTGTCTTCTTTTTCCTTCTTTTCCCTTCTCATCTCTGCATTTTCCTGACCTGACTGCTGGATCTATACTTAGTCATTGCCTCCCATTACCTATGCCAGGATGATCTGGTTGCCTCTCATTACCCATCGCCTCTTATTAAACTCTTTTTTGAGTTGCCATTCAATTTCAAGACTTTTTGCTGTTTCCTGTTATGGCTTACATTTCGATCTAGATTTAGGTACTTCTGTCTTGAGCTCTTTTCTCCAAGTGCTTCTTGCCTGGGCCATGCACTTGGGCTTGTATTCTTGATTTGCTGTGGCAATAAATGACACCAACACCCATTTTGGAACACAGTGCTTTTGTTTTGTGGTATTCGAGCGCTTCTGTTGTCATCTCTAGGGTGTATATGTTGATACTAGAGCATTCAACTTCAGTGCTGTTTTTTAATTTTATATTCATTTAATAATATTACACCTTAACTGTCAACAGCCTCTAGAGAAGCCAACTGAAGCTTCTTCAGAATCGGGTCCAGCGCCAAGTCAGCCTCCTCAACAATCAAACAAGACCTCTGTACCTTGTTACTTCCACTTCCAGGGCTACTGCAGCAAAGGCGAGAAATGCACATTTTCCCATTCTCCAGATGTCAGCTCCATCCCAACTGCAAAAACTCTGAAGCCACCGCCTCCCACCAACAACTCTGTTGTTCATCCTGCTGACAGCAATAACAAGACGCTGTCAGGAACTAAAGCTGCATCTGTCCCCGCCCCCAAGGCGCAGAACAATATTCCCCTAGCAACTCATCAGAAGCCATCTGTCCCTAAAGATGTGGTACCAAAGAGTTCCTCTCTCCAAATCAGTGCGCCTCATGGTGATCCAGCTGGTGTTCTCGAGTCTTCTGATACCTTGTTGCCATCTGAAAGCTACAACGAGGCCGGATCATACATGGGTGCTGCTGATCAGGACTCAGAAGAGAACATCGATGGTCATGTAGAACCGGAGGAGCGGTGGGAATCATCTCCCGGTTTCGATGTTCTCGTCGATAATGATGAAGAGGCAGAAGATCAAAATCTATGCTACGAGAATGAGCAGGAGTACATGGTGTCCCTCAACAGGGAAGAAGGTAGAGAGCTTGATAGCAATCTTCCATTTGTGGAATATGAGTTAGAAGAACGGCAAGTTGAGTATGAATGGCGATTGGGATCACGTGAAAGGCGCGGAGTGGATCTCCGGGACCACCTGAGGAAACGCCGTGCCATCGACGATGGTGAGCCACCCTTCGAGAGATCGGTGAGAAGGCGGCACCACGACGAATCACTTCCACGCAGGGACAGGAGCCATGAAAGACCTTACGAGCACGGACTGAGTGAAAGGCTACGTGGGAGATTGGCATCTGAGGTCGGAGGAAGGAATGATAGTGATTATGTAATACCCTCAAGGCACTCTTCGTATGATAGGCCACCAAGGCTACACCACAGGGAAAGAAGGGGGGTACCAAGGAGGCCACAGCCACCTTTTATACCTTCTGAGAGGGATTTTGTGCCATCAGAGTTGAGGAGGAAGCCAGTTGGAAGAGAGAGGTCAGTTGAGGTATCTGGGGAATTTTCGGGGCCAAAGAGTCTTGCTCAAATAAGAGAAGAGAAGAGAAGGGTCGTTGAGAGAAATGGGCATTACAACGAGGACAGAGATGACGATGATATGGGTGTAATTGAGTCAGCGAATTTCGATGGACCGAAGCCACTGAACGAGATTCTGAAGGAGAAGAAGAAGTTGAGTTCTTTTGTAGAGTACAACAACGGTAGCAGCAACTGAGAAAAATGCCTGAAGGAAGGAAAGTTTGTGGATGAAAGATTTGGATTGAGCAAGGGGTTGTTTGATTATTTTTATAGGGAGATGATGATGATGAAGAAGAAGAATGAGCTTCCCTTTTTAGATTCTTCTGGGGGAATTGGTGCTGTAGTGTATTTTGTCTTCTAGATGAGGGCCTCTTTTCTTTTTGTAACACAGTTCTTCAACCTTCTCTTATTAGCTACTGATATCTGTGTCCAGCTTCAGCTGCTGCTGCTGTCATGGCTTAGTAGTGAAAACCATGCAGGGGTTGGTCATTGGTGGCATTTGTATTGAGAATTCTGCTAGCTTTATGGTGGCATTTTTAGTGGTTTTCTTACCAAGAGTATTTGGGAGATCAAAATTTAGTGCTCTCGGGTCCGGATGGTTGTGGTGTGTGCGAAACGAGGAAAATCGAAAGGTAGTAGACGTGCCCTACTGTTCTTGTGCATTTTCAAGTCAGATAATTGTGGTGCATGCGATACACGATTGTGACGTATTTGCGTTATGCAATCTTATGATTATAAATCAAATAGTTAAGAACGATCAAATAGTTGAGAACGCGTAAAGCCACCCTTAGCCCTATTGTTTTTTGGTTTTTTTGGTTTCGGTTGCCTCCATGTGAACTGTTGGAACAAGGTTTGACAACCCTGCTGATAGGGTTTTGCACATTTTGGGCCCTCAGTTGGATCCGCAGCAAAGATTTCAGGTATGGTCGAGATACATTAAATAGGGAAAAGTGGATCGGTTTTAATGGGAAATGGGCAGTAGCAGTAGCTTTACCAGCTTTTATCATTTGCTTTCATGAGAGTTAAATTTTGATCTCTCTCTCTCTGCCCTTTTGTATTAAAAAAAAGTGAGGTTTACGTTAGGATGGCAATTTTGCCCATATCCATGGGTATTTTACTATCCAACCCAATCAATTGGGTTGGGTATGTAATTCAAATATATGGATATGGGTAAAGTTTGATGGGTTTGTACCCATACCCATTTACTTTGGGTTGGGTTTATAACAAATGGATTTGGGTTTGTACCCATGCCCAAATACAAATAACAGTTTGGTATCTAAACTTAATAGATATGCATATTTAGTACCTAATTTTTTTTTTTTGCATATAAGTCCTCAAAATATCGATAGAAAATTACGTTTTGGTACCTAAATTTTTTTGGTCTTACATTTTGGTACCTAAACTTTTCAAGTTTTGCAAATAGGTCCAATTTTTGCATGTGTAGTTAAAACACCCTCAAGTAAATGGATATCCATATCCAACCATACCCATTTAGATAATATCCATATATAACCCAAACCCATATACAAACCCCAAACCCATACACACATCACCCAAACCCTACCCATAATAAATGGGTCTACTTGGGTTTGTAAAAAATTACCCATGAATGGGTAAATTGCCATCCTTAGTTTACGTGTCTATTATACGTCGTTTTTTAATTTATAAGTCTATTATACGAGTCGTTTCATAAAGCTTGGTAGGTTGTTCTTTTCAACCTACACGAAAGGCTGGCTTTGTATAGTTGCATAGTGAACAAATAAAAAATAAAAAAACAAAAGGACACTTATCCATTATTAGATACAGTTGTGTTTAAAGCAAATGAGTTTAGAATTTGGATTATTAACCATTTCGAGAGCTTCAATCACGCGTAGATATCATATGTGGTTTCCAAAACTATCCCCAGCTATTAATTAAAGAACGCAAGATTGTGGAAGGTGAACACGCCGGAGGTTGACACTCTAACTCATCCCAGTGTATTGGTACACAAGAAGATAGTATGCAGGTGACTGATAAAGTTCTTCTAGGGAGGTCGTCTGTGATTTTCATAACTATATCCAGGTAATAAGGATTGCAAAATTGGAGGGATTTGGAATGAACGATTAGTACCTAGGTAAATGTGAAGGTGAACACGCTGGAATTCGACACGCTAACTCGATGTATTAGTATTTAGTAGGGTAGTAGGAGGAATTTTACAATGTTATATAGCATTGGTGCTATAGGTTTTTACCTTTATGGTACAACTTGAAATTGTACTTTTAATGTTATGGTACAACTTCAGATTGTACCTATACTTTTTGTACAAATTCTTTTATGGTACAACTTAAACTTGTACCTTATGTGATGGTACAACTTCAAGTTGTAAAGTTGTACCATAACATAATGATACAAATTCCTTTATGGTACAACCTAAACTTGTACATTTAATGTTATGGTACAACTTCAAGTTGTACATTAAAGCACCAATACTATATAGCATAGTAGAAGTGCTCGGTAGTAGAGATGAAGATAGTTTGTAGGAAGTGACTGAGTCCTTCTAAAAGCAAGCACATTTATGGAACCCAGTTTGGGAAGTCGCTAATGGGCCCAAGAAGATAAGGAAGGAAGGTATTGGCCCAGATTCAATACAATTGCGGTCCAATTACTTCCAACCACGTAGTAGAAGATAGACAAAGTTAAATGAAAAATAAAAATCATGAATAAACGACCAAAACGTCAATTCCATAAATCAATTAAAAAAACGTTTATTTTGTCTTATATATTTATAGAGTAATTAAGATCATATTCAATACGTTGAAGATTATTTAATCATAATCTAATCAGGCAGCGTTAGTATAATTGCTTCAAACTTCAAAGAAATGGTTGTATTATTACCGTATACGTACACGAAAGCTATCTTTTTCTTTCATTCCAGATTAACTAATTGACTGGTTCTACATACCGCTGATTCATTATATATTTTGTATAAATTACACGAGCAACAAACATCAATATAAGAATTTGTCGGGGAAATTATGAAAAAAGAAGTAAAAATAACAAAACGAAAGTATGATTAATCACTCTACTTAGAATGCTGTGATCCATTATAATTTGTTGATAGGATCTAGGCAAAATACCTCTCATTAGTCCCTTCAACAAGAACATATGAACAAACCGATTTCAAATTTGAGGTTGTATTTTAAATAAAAAAGGAAGTAAGAAACTTAAGTTATGCCGACAACACATCTATACAGGGTGCGATACCTACTTATTGAAAAGGGGTGTCGTCGATCATCCTTTCGGCTTTCGCCTGAAAAAATTGTGAATACCCTATACTGTTTTTATAAAAAAAAATTAATACGAAATTTCCGACATCACTTTAATAATTATAGCCGAATCTACTGCGTTAAATGACACTCCTCTTCACAAATCACAACCCTCGGGGCCGTCACGGCATCTCTATCATTGAATATCTCATCTAAACAACCTAATCATTTATTCCCAAAGGGTAAGTAAGATACTTACCATCGAGGTAAATCTACCGTTCTTCAAATCAAATTAATGGAATTCGTTGGATTTTTTTACCATCCCAAAAATTTGGCAGTTACCGCAGCTGTGAAAGGTCCAACATGGCGACCACATTTACATTTTCCTTACTTTCTCACTCGTTGCAGAATTCTCTATATTATTTTTATTTTTTTATTATCATTACTAATTTTGTAGCATTTTATATTTTTAAAAATTTCTTTCCCCCGATTATATAAACGAAATGAATTCCTAGAAGTTGGAGTCTGCGCTCACTGAGAGAGAGAAGAGAGAGAAAGCAGAAGACCAGAGAAAGAGAAGAAGAAGAAGAAGAAGAAATGGAGCTGGGCGGCCTCCAGAGATCTGCGACGTCTTACCGCCGCCAGGGTTCCTCCGGCCTCGTGTGGGACGACAAGCTCATCGCCGAATTCAGCCGCCAGGCCGACGCCGAAAGGGCTGAAAGAGCCGCCGCCGAAGCAGCCGCCTCCGCCGCGGGCGACGGCGAAGGAGGAGATCCGTCGTCAGCGGCCCCCGATGCCCTCACCGACACCACGAACCTCCAGGTCAAGACCGACGCGCCGCCTTCGGAGCCAGCCAAGATGCGCCGCAGCCACTCCGCCGGCGGCCGCGCGTACCGGTCCGTGAAAGTCGCCTCGTCACCGATTCCCAACGTCGATCCACCTTCCCCCAAGGTCTCCACCTGCTGTGGGATCTTCGCGACGCCCAAGCCACCCACCGACGGCCGACGGCGCCGCGGCGGCAGGCAGCAGCCGCCTCGGAAGCAGATGAAAAAGGCAAGTAATCGCACTTGAATTTTTCCCCCTGAATCTTAGGTCCGAATTTTGCCGATGTGGGTTTAAAGGGGTGAATTCAAAATCCGCTGCCGGGGGCGATCTGTTGAACCACAAAGAAAGGAATCCATCGAAAATGGGGGGAAAATACACCAAATTTCATGGCTTTTCTTCTTCTCTTTCATTTGGGTTTGTTTGTTCTTTTTCTGGGTTTGTATAAAGTTTTTTTCTTTACAGTGGGTTTGGATTGGATTAGCGAGTTTGTGGTTGTACAAAGATCATAGATATGTAGAACGATGAAAGCAGCTGATTTTCAATTCGGAGGTTTCTGAAAGTTTCATGTTTGCCAATTTTAGTCTATCTGTTTTCTTATTTTGGATTGAGAACTCACATGATAAAGCAGCTGATTTTCGATTCGAGGGTTTTCGAAAGTCCTGGATTCGAATTCCAGCTGCGATGTTCCACCAATTTTAGTTCTCTGTTATTCATCTCTGGTTGAGTTATAGATTCATGAGCTGTTTAATCTTTGTGATCATCGATCATTGATCTGATTCAGATCATGAATATCCTAATGATGATTCTTCGGTGATTAAATTTTGGTAATCAATAATTAGCAGAAGGAAAGGGCAGATGGGGGAAGAAAAGGATGGATCCTTTTGGAGGGGGAATCATTCTGGTTGATTACAAAGTTGAATCACATAGCTTGCATTTGTCCTTTTCGGTTGTGTCTTCTTAACCACTTAATTTAATTGGAGGTGAGGGGTAGGTTCATTCTCTCTTTCATTTGGGTAAAATTACATAAACATTCACCAACTTTTGGCTCAACAACAAAATGGGTCTTCAAATTTCAATTTTTGTACAGACAAGTCACCGAAATTTGGACTAAGTGATAATCTATTTGAAAAGTTTTTCATCTGGAGTTTCTTAGTATTACCGCGTTATTTCCTCAAATTTAATAAGAAAATTGAAATAACGCAACCCCTGTTAAGCTATGAGCACCTGGAAGACACCTGGAAAGAACAGGCCATGATGATTTCTAGTAAAGGTGGGAGCGATATTGAACTTAAGAAGTAAAAAAGGCAGCGCGAACTCTCAGAAGTTAAAAAAATTACGTAGAGGAAGAAATCAGAGAGATTTCGAATAAATTAAGGTGAGATCGAATTTAGTTATGACATTAGAGGTACAATTGATTTTGGATATTATTGAAGTCGGGTTCGACAGATGGAAGTTGTGTCCCCAAATCGGTGACAGATAACCGACCGATTGATCCGACCCAATCGATGTCGGCTAACCGATGTCTCCAAATCAATGACGGATGGCAATCGAGTCCCCAAAGCAGTGGAAGATAACTGACAATTAGGTGCGATGAAACCAAAATTGCATTGGATTATCTATCATCCATGTGATGGAACTTTTGCTTGACCCCATAGTTCAATGACTATTTTGTGTAAATTGCATCCCTTGTACTTCCACAATCACCAACTTGGTTGACTAATTAAAGTCGTGACACGGCCACAAATAGAGAGTTGAATTAGAATGCAAGGGGGAAGTTGAACTAAAACCCACCACTATGCAATTGGGTTACGGCCAATTTGATGCTGTTTTGTCAGCAAACTACATTTAACATTATCGCATTGGTCATCCCTAATTTGGAGTGAGGTTTCATAAGACGACGACTCGGCGTTCACCATCGAACACTGCTGCCGCAACTTGGCATAAAACAAAGCAATTCGATCGCGACATAATCAACAGCCAAAGCCATCGTAATGAATGAATGAATGAATGAATGGAGAAAAATGATATAAAGAAAAAGGGAATCTTATGGTTAGTGATAATGCAGAAGTGGCGATCTTGTCTCAAGCCGGATGGGGTCAGGATCGTTTTGAGGATTGCAAAATCAGAAGTAGTGATGATCTTATCTATAATCTTCTAATGAATTCGTGTTGATCTTGATTTAGTGCAGTTGTGTGAAGCCGATTGAATCGTTTTGAACTGATTTTGTGGTCAAGAGTTTTAGAATTTTGGTAATGTTATAGACCATAGATTTTTGGGCCACGTGGTCATTAAAGAAAATCAAACATGATAGCAGCGGGAGAGACGAGTGATTCATGTTTGAACTTCTCTTAACAATTCAAGTTATTCGAACTGATTAACTCTTGATATGGTACAAGGGTTTTTAATTGAGAGGACTAGTGTTTTGAATCATCGCAACTTCCAATATTTGTAACAATTGATTTCAATACAAAGTACGGTGAATCTGTACAAAGTTTATGAATTGACTTTCGTTTGAGATGAGGAAATATAGAAGAATTTATATATTTGTATTCAAACCATCTCGAAAAACTAGAATCGTTGAAAACTAATTAATTGTGGATAGGTTTAAAATACTGAATGAACTCTCATGTGTGAAGAAGACGTGTAACTCTTATTGCTTGGATTGCTCTCTCTTTCCTTCACTTTGTTAAAAGCTAACTTTTCTTTCATTTTTTGTGGTACTGAATAATCCCATTGTTGCGAAAAAGGAAGACAAATGGAAAGGAATGTTGCATAATTTCTTTGCTGTTTCCGTGTGTGTAGACTGTAGAGAGTACATCTGATCTGGCCTCATCAAAGTTCTGAGACATTCGAATCAAATCAAAGAGCAACAAGATGAAATTATGTGAAAAGGGACCAATAATAAAATAGGGCCTCAATTGTATCACAACTCACAGGTGTCCCCCAAACACTCATTTTCATTTTTCAGACGAAATATTTGAATTTATTTTTCTATTTGAATAATTTGGGTGTGTGGTCATCATGTTGTTTATTATTATTATTAATATTATTTCCGATCATTGAGTTGTGGAAAATTCATTGCATTAGGAAGAGATATGGAAAGTGGGCTGGGGAGCAGAAAATTTCACAAGCTCAAGTAACAGACAAGAAAAGGGCAATGGTTAGGGTGTCAATTCGGGTTCGGTTTTTCGGGTTTATCCGAACCGACCCGATTATATACATTTTCGGGTTTTCGGGTTCGGGTTTGTTTCGAGTTTCGGGTTTTTTGATTTCGGGTTTGGTTTTGCTTATCGGTTTTTCGGGTTCCGGCTAAAAACCTCCAATGAATAGAACTCAGCCCGTATTTTAAGGCGTTCAGGTTTTCGGGTTCGGTTTTAGTGATTTTCGGTTTCGGGTTTTTTTGGGTTTCGGTTTGGGTAACCGAACCCGACCCGAACTGACACCCTTAGCAATGGTGGTTGCCTGGTTGGCGGCTGCTGTGTAGCTTTGCCGAGAGCGATTGGGTCGTGCGTTAATCGCAAAAATATTTTTCACCTAATTATTAAGAAAATTGACAAACATTTATATTAAATTCCTGGCAAACTAGTAAAAATATAACAATTTAGACTCTACCCACCTTGTGTCTTGTGGATCTGTGTAGAATTTGTATCAAAATTTTCATTACTCAATCATTGAACTATGTAGAGAGGACTCATTTTGCGACTTTGGTACAATTAATAGTTTATAATTTGCGTAATAAAAAATGTAATTAAAATAGTTTATAATTTGCATATCAATATCTAATATACATTACACAATATAATAACTATTAATGGTATTCCAAAAATATTCTTTATTTTCAGCCTTTAGAAGCCGCCGGTTAATGTGCAGTGCGCTTATGAAAAATGATAAATATTCAGTAGTAAAAAGTACTAGAAACAAAGTTTTGTCATGTGACAATATGGTGCTAGTCATTCGCATGACCCTGCAATTCATCCACCACCCGCCCTAATAAGTGCGGGTAGGGAATTTACAAATCTGCAATCCACTCACATCAATCACTCGCTCTCCGAATGTTCGGATTATTTGTTGATGGATCAATGTCAACCCGTGAATTAACCACCCACATGCGCAGCCAAGTTATTTCTCACTTGACATTCTTATGCGTTACGACAATCAATCATTAACTATTTTTTTTCGTAATAGTTTGGTAATAGTTAATTTGAAACATAAAATTCCAGGAAAACACTACACTTGAATGCTAGTTTTGAGTTTTGACTGTTAGGAGAAGCATATGGCTCTCAAATTCATGCTGCCTCGTTTGACGATGGATTAATAAAATTGGAAAAAGTGGGGTTTGATGGTCCAAACTCCAACGAACAAACAGCCTCAAAGTTGAAAGTCCCTTCTATCCTCTCATAACGGTAATTGACACTTTTTGGGGATCGTGATAATACATATTTCCAGTCGGCAGTCGCCTCCCACACTGTGTATTTCTGACAAAAGTTCCCCATTGGTAAAGAGAGGAATCCTCGTTTCAAGTTCTGAAAATTAATAGATAATATTATTACCGTCTTTCTCGTTTCTATCTCCTATTATCTTACTAGTCAATAAGTAAGATTTATAAATTTGTTTTTCGATATTCGTAATTAATTTACAGGAGAGGCAGAACTTTCCGAGATGTTATGCTTATAGCTTCCTCATATTTCTTAGTTGTGGTCGAAGTATTCTGCACACTCGTTTATCTCCTTCCTTCAGTTAAACGATTAACGATCTAACAACGTCACCACACACCACGAGAGCGTCCCACGCTTTCGATTTAACATCGCGTTTTGGCTGCAGGCAGACAGGCAGGGTTGGAAGGGAAATTTCGTCACGAGAAAACGAGTGAAAAAACATAATAGAAAATTAGGGGGCGGTGGTGGGGAGGGTGGCAGGCCAAATTGAGAATATTAGTAAAGAAATGGGGTCAAACCGCCAAACTCCAGACTGGCTGGCCACCCAATTATGAAACTACACACACTGCCTGCCCTCTTTCTCATTGTTTTTTGCTTTCTTTTCATGGCGTGCTGCTGGTCCCATCCTTTTCATCATCTCTTATTTTAACTCGTAGTTTTGGTATTAGTGGGAAATTTTATTGGGAAGAAAGAATCAGTGGGACTGGTCAAGTTGTTAGTAGAAAAAATGACAACCATGTGATCCATTTTTTGGGTTAAAAGTTTTAGGGTTCAAACATTAAAAGAAAAAAAAAAAGTGTTCTGGTTCGATCCGAGATTCGTATTTTAGTTTTGTTCGGTGCTCGAAAAATCTAATTTCGTCAGGTGAAACTTCGGAGTTTCAGTAACAGTGTTCAAGTCAAGGTCGAGTCATCTTCTTTCCCAAACTAATTTGTCATCTACGGACAGGTTTTTTGCTGCTCCGGATCCAATCCTTCTTCCTACCGTTTCTCATACTCTTTAATATTATATGTCATGAAAATTCTTACTACACTTTATCGTCAAAGTAATGTCAAAATTGGCAATTCCTTCTTTGACAGAAACACCGTGGATATCTAAGTTCATTGGAACAAAACCTAACTCATAACATGAAGCAATCACCAACATTTTTTTTTAATGTTTGTATATATCCATCCACATGGTAGAGGCTAACGTATGATATTGATATACACATGTTTTCATACTTTTTAGATGTACTTTTGGTATGTTATTATGTCTCTGAACCACTGTTTATTATTTTTAGAGTATATTAATCTTTTGGTCTCAGTTAGAAAAGTAGAGATTGATATTCACCATCAGAGACTAGAGTATAATATGATGCTCAAAATTCAGGTTAATTCGTGATCTAAATAGTAAATGTAAAGGTGTTAATCATATAGATTTCTTAGACACTTACCCTTACCCTTTCATAGACCATCACCATTCACCACCAGGTAGGGGTGGCTATTTGGACCGGGACCGGATTAAAAACCGGAAACCGGACCGTATAACCCGGACCGAGACCGGACTGGGACCGGATAGTAAACAATCCAATCCAATCTTTGGGCTTAGATTTGAGGTAAAAAACCGGATAAAGACCGGATAAGAGAGCTCAACACCCAAAACTTAAGGGTAATTTGCATAAACGGTCACAAACCTTTGCACTTAGTACAAAACTTAACCAACTGCTCACCCTTTAAGGCTTTAGGCCACTCAAATCCCACAATCTCAATGTAAAATCAAGACCGAATCGGGACCGGACCGGATCAAAACCGGACCGGATCAAGACCGGACTGTATCCAATCCAATCTTCGGTCCTTATATTTTCAAAAAGACCGGACTGGACCGGATCAATTTGGGCCAATTTAACCGGACCGGACCGTATAGCCACCCCTACCACCAGGAACGCTCAAACACTTGCATTATACTATTACTACCGGAGAGAGGACAGTTTCCACTAATATGTGTGTGCTTGTTTGTTGACCTCTGAACAATGTCCGACAAAGTCCAAGGAAAGTTGACATTTCTGTACCCTTTTCCGGCGATTAATTTAAGTTTTCCGTTTAGGTTAGTAGTCCAACGCACACTCATGAAATGTTATAAATAGTGCTTTGAATGCAGAGAGTCGGTTCTCGGCCGGCCGCCGGCTGAGGATTCCTGAAGAACAGAAACTAAAAATTTACTCAGAACACAAATGATCCAAGATTCTATGCTCATAATTGGGGATTCAACATTTTGATCACAGTAAGTTCTGGTGTATAAATAAATAAGAGGTTATTGAGTCAAGCTGTAGTAAAAGCTATACTATTTCGGTGTGAGTCGAATCATTTGTCAATGTGGATCCTACATATATCATCTACAAATTAATTTTTTTATGTTAAATTTTATCGAGACTAATCTAACACTATCTTTCCATAGTTATTAAAAAGTTCTGTTAGACACAAAAAGAAAACGCGTATGATATGTGCATTGATCGTCAATCTCTATTGTTTGTTTATTATAATTTATAAACACCACAATGAATTTAGTATTATATACGCTATCTCGACTATCATATAGTGTAATTTATTCAAATAATTCTTTTATATTCAAATGCAAACGATTGGAATAAACATCCTATTATTGTAACAAATACATTTATCCGTTAAAACTCATTTTTCCTGTAGTGCTCATTATTTACATTTTCGTGACAAATGCAAAGGTACATCAATGGGTGATTAGTAGACGAATCGAAACGAGAAAGAAACAAGAGAAACCCCCAGGATGGAAGAAACCATCATCATCACAAGCCCCAATTCGGTCCGACCAGGCGACCCAGATGGAACCGGGCTCTGAACCGGCGGCTGCGGGCACGAATACGGCAGCGGCTCCCCGCACAAACCAGGATTACCCATGAAACAATCAGCTCCAAAAAACCCGGTGGCAGCAGCTCCGTCAGGAATCGGTCCATTCAAATCGTTGTTGGACACGTTGAATTTGGCCAGCATCTCAAAATTGAACTCCGGAATCGGGCCGGTGAGCCGGTTGTTCTCGGCCCGGAAGAATCTCAGCGGCTGGTCGCTCGCCCTGTACGTGGGCCTGGTGATCGATTCAGGAATCGAGCCCGTAAGCTGGTTGTTTTGCAGGTCCAGGATTAGTAGGCTCGTCAGGTCTCCTAAGGTTTCAGGAATCGGACCGGAAAGCCGGTTGCCGCTCAAATCGAGGGTGGTCAGGTTCGTGAGGCTCCCCATTTCGTTAGGAATCGGACCGACAAACCGGTTGTCGCTCAAATCGAGGATGGCTAGATTGCCGCACTGCCCGATTTCTTCGGGAATCGGTCCGCGTATGGTGTTGTTTTGCAATTTCAACAAGAAAAGAGACTCGGCAGAACAAAGGAGTTCAGCGTCCAGAGCTCCGGAGAATCGGAACCCAGATAGGAAAATCCCCACTACGGATCCGAAGACGTCGCAGCGGACTCCGTGCCACTGGTTTCGACACGGGTTGGTCGCCATATCCCAGCCCAAAATGTTGTTATTTTGGGTTGGAAAATCAGGTCCCACGAGCTTCTTCATGAAACCTACCAGCGATAGCTTCACCGCATCCGTCTCGGAGCTTGACGATGGGATCAGAGCCGCTAACGAGACGATGATAAGCCCGAGTGTGAGAATTCGAATTGAAACCATTCTAATTACCGACTTTCTGAATCTAGAGTGTGATGAATGTGTATTTTTTCTTCTTTCTTTGCTTTCTTATTTTTGACTGAGTTGAAATGGGTAGCATTTATAATGATTTTGCTGATGAAGGGTTTGGCCATAGATGACAGAATGAGGATTTCTTTCAGAGTTGTTTTTTGACGTTTGACTGAGCTACAAGACCTATGTTGTGTATGTTCATGAAGCTCGGGAACAATGGTGGACGATCTCCCTGTCAGTTTCGTGAAGGGCAAAGTCCATTTCATTATGTTTTTGTAGACTGAACATGGGACTTGTAGTTTGGATTAGAGGTTGAATCCACCTGAATCCGTAAACTGTAAGGACTTCTGGACTTGGATGGTTTTCTTGTCAGGTTTCCAATGCATTTGATGGGCCCAAGCCCACTCCATATTCCGACCCATGGGCTTACTCCACGGGATAACCTAACAAGGAACAGGCCTATCTAGCCGATGAAAGAAAAAGATGCCAGTATTCCATACCGTAAAAAGGGCAGGACAGACCGTTGCCGTTAGCCTGGAAGAAACTCAGCGGCGGATCGTCGGTCCTACACGTCAACTTGGTGATCGACGCTATGAATCAGGTCGGATAGCTGGTTGTGAACTAGGGGTGGGCATCGGTGCGGTTCGTACCGTATTGATATTAACCGCACCGAACCGCATCTTAATCGGACCGCTCCGCTTGTTTGACCGCTAAGTTATCGATGCGGTCAAACCAAACCGCATAACCTAGCGGTTTGGTATGGTTTAGACCGCACCGCATTTTGACCCCAATTCATTATGATTTGTATAGCGTATCCAAAGCAGAGCATTCCAAAATCGAGAACCGAATCAAGAATTGCTACTGCTGGAGTTGGTGGCACTGTTAGCGTAGCCATCAAAACAAAGCATGCCAAAAATCGAGAACTGCTACTGCTGGTGACTCTGTTATGTGATCCAGTTCGAGGAACACCATACTCGTCAATTGAGTCAGCGGTTTAGGAATTGGATCGGTTAACCTGTTGTTGATCAAACCAGGAAAAAATCCCAGAATACGCGAGTTATTAAAAAAAATTCCCTAAATACAGTACTTATAAAAGTAATTCCCAAAATACAGCAGTTTCAACATCACTGTCTTTGTCTAAGACAGTGATGGTGATCACCGCTTTTGTCCAAAGCAGTGAAGCAGCGGGGTACGCATCACCGCCTTGGACAAAAGCGGGGAATGCATCATCGCTGTGGTCAAAAGCGGTGATACGTTCCCCGCTTTGGTCCAAGGCGGGGATTGTATCCCTGCTTTTGACAAAAGCGGGGAACGTATCCCCGCTTTGGACATCAACAGTGAAGCCATCACCGCTGTTGTCCACAGCAGTGATTGCCCCCACGTTTTACACAGCCCTGGTAGGTGGACAGGTAGGTAACAGCTACCTAGCCATCACCGCTGTTGACTAAGGCGATGATGGTTCACCGCCTTTGTCTAAAGCGGTGATTGCCCCCAATTTTTTCCTATAAAAAGCCACGCCCCCTCTTCCCTCCTGCTGCCAAACACTCCTGCTGCCAAACAGAAAATTAGTACCAAAATTATCGTTTTGTTAAGTCGTTTTCGCAGCTGGTTCCTCCGTAGTTTACTGCTCAAGAAACTCGTCGGGATTCGGTATGTTAGAATTATGTATTGTTTACATTTTGATTATGTGCTAGAATTAGGTATGTTAGAATTATATATTTAGATTAATGATATATGTTAGTTAGTTAGTACTGAATTTAGATTAATTTGTTTAGTTATCATGATAGATCGGGATTGAGTATGTTATAAGTATGTATTTTTTACATGTTGATGTGTTAGTAATTATACTGTATGTATTTAGTGAATTGCGGTTATTGGAAAATATGTTATGATATTATTTAGTTTAATTATGATATGATAGATGTTAGTTAGCTAGTTATGAATTTAGATGAATTTGTTTAGTTTTCTCATAATAGATAAATTAGTTGCATTTTATTATCGCTTTGGATGATATTGTTTTTGTATCCAAGATGTACTAATTATATACTATACTTAATTATTATAAATTGCAGACATGGGTAAATTTAAGAAGTTTCGGCTTATTATTTATTGGAATGGTCGGGTGACAAACTCGAACATTGGGATCGACTATGAAGATGGCGAATCCAGTTCGCTTACAATTGAGTCGAGATTCTCGTGGCAAGAACTCCATGACAGGTGTGCAGAAAGGACTTGTACGGATGGGCAAATGAGAGTTCGTCAAATTACTTACCGGTATCCCAACATGAGTGCTGACGGAGTCATGTACGAAAGAGTTGACATAAATGACGATGACGACGCAACATGATGACACAGTTCATATCTGAGAACGGGGTGCGGCTTGCAGAGGTGTATGTCGAGACCGAGCCGGTCGGTGAAACTCATTCTCACCAGTATTCTTATGATGATGGTTTTGCAGGAGGGTATGGCTGGGGTGGTAGTTCAAGTAACTACGGAGCAGGTTCTTCTGCCGGAGGGTATGGTTGGGGAGGTACTTCAAGCAACTACGGAGGAGGTAGTTCTGAAGGAGGTGTTGGGTGGGAAGAATACCTGCCACATGGTGGTGAGACTGCCGTCGATATCGTTCAGCCCGACGGTGATCAATGGCCTGCTTGGGGTCCAGAGTGGGGTGACATTGAAACACCCTTCGAACTGGGCGTACTTCGCATGACCAAGAAGGCGATGCTTCTTAAAATATTGTACTATTTCATTACTTTACTAATTTCAATTTTTACTAACTCAGTATTCATTTTAACAGGTTGATGGAACTTTCCTTACTGGGAAGTATAAAGGAACTCTTCTTATTGCCACTGGGGTTGATGGAAATTTAAGTATTTTTCCCTTAGCATTTGCATTAGTTGAAGGGGAGAACAACCTAAGTTGGGCATGGTTCTTTGACCAGCTACACGCCCACGTCACACAAAGAATGGGTATTACAATTATATCGGATCGACATGCCGGGATTAAACACGCCGTCCGTGGTTTCCCGGACGAATGGGGATGGACATGGCGTTGGTGTATTCGTCACTTCCTAGCCAATTTCCAACACAAATTTGGCAAGAAGAAAGACATCAGAGATCAATTATGGAGTGCAGGTAATAATGTAATTCAGTGCTTGTTCAAGGTTTATTGTTCAAATGACAATTCTTATGGATTAATTATTAATTATCCGGTCTTGTAGCGGTTGCACATCAACCAAAAAAGTACGAGCAGAAGATGAAGACGATCCGTCAAATACACCGGGCGGGAGCAGTATGGGCAGAAGGTCAAGATCTGCACATGTGGACATTTCACATGGAGTATCCGGGCCTATATTAACCTCCAATTGGATGTGGTCAACAAGCCACGGGATCGATACTTGCCCCGCATTCAGTGGTGGATGCCCAACCCCTTCGACGGGCGTGGTGGTCGGCATGTTGAACCCCAGACGTTCCTGAATCAATGGCCCCCAACCATCTTCTGGTTTTCTCGAGCTGTCGATGATGGCATCTCCGGTGATCGGGAGCCCGGTGAGGATGGCAACATCTTTGAGGGTGATCGTCATTTCACCCTCGGGAAAGTGGAAGGTATGCAGCTCAGGGCGCCATCGCTCTGCCATTGCCGTCAGCAGATCGTTGTCAATATCTAGCCTCATAAAGTGCCTCAAATTGTGCAATCCCGCCCTCTCTAGATAGGGATGCAGTCGAGGATGCCAACGGGGCAATCGACATGTACCTCGATGACTGATGGGAATAAGTGATTCCTACAAAACAAAAAACACAATATTGTCAGTCAATAGAAAGCAAAATAAAAACTTAGAAAGCAAAATAAAAACTTTAAAACTATTGAAATAATTGTAGTGTATCTACCGGATTATTGTTCCAAATTGAACGAGAGCGATGTTGATCTTGCCCGGTTAAATACCTTCGATCCCTTGGGCCAGGATCGATATACAATCTAGGGTCGTATATCTCAACACCCATCTATAAAAAAATATGAAATCAAATCAATTTAAATTTTAGCACCCATGTAAAAAAAAAAGCACAAAAGAATTAAATAAATTTACGTACTCTCAAAGCCTCTTCGTCCATTTTTTGCCGAAAAGCTAGCGAGAGTATCGACAAAACAACAAAACAAAAACTCTAGTAATTCTTTCTGATGCGGAAGATCGGACTTAGCCGCAACCACAGAGCATACTTAGAACGAAACTAGAGTGAAAAATGGAGGGAGAAAGAAGTATGAAGTGGTGGTGTGGTTTGGAATGAGAGGGGGGATGGGTATTTATAGGGTTTGGGGCTGGGAAAACACCTGGCCAGTTATCACCGCCCCAAACAAACACAGCGCCATCACCGCCTTTGTTGGACGCGGTGATGGGCAGGGATCGCTGACGTGGCCTCTCCTGATGCGTCGGATTGTGGAGAAAAACCACAATCCGCGCATAACTGCATCCGACGGCAGCGGTGAAGGCGCGGGGTGGGGCGCGGATCGCTGACGTGGAAAGCGGGGCTATCACCGCTTTGGTCTTCAGCGGTGAAGTGCCCGCGCGCGTCCACGTCAGCGATCCGCGCCCCTTCACCGCTGTTGGATCCAACGGTGAAGGCTTCACTGCCTGCCACATCAACGGTGATGCCATCACTGTCGTCCTTGACAGCGATGATGGCATCACTGCTTTGGTTCAAAGCGGTGATAACATCACTGCTTTTGTCTAAAGCGGTGATGTATCATCGTTTTAGACCAAAACGGTGATCACCATCACTGTCTTAGACAAAGACAGTGATGTTGAAACTGCTGTATTTTGGGAATTACTTTTATAAGTACTGTATTTTGGTAATTTTTTTTAATAATTGGTGTATTCTGGGATTTTTTCCATCAAACCAAGAGCGATTAAATTCGCGCAGTGTCCTATCGCGTCAGGAATCTAACTTATAGGTGATCCGTTTAACGGAATAAAACTTAACATGAGACTTATAGGTGGACTAGAGATGAGATTGATTCTCCACTTAATATTTAGAACGTAGTCAAATACTCAAATTATAGTTTTATGTATAAGCGAAATAATGAGTATAAGTTTAACTGTAAAAACATAAGTTTATCTGAATTATGAAGCATGCAAATTATCATAAATCTCACAACTAAAACTTATATTTTGCTAGATATAAACAACATAAAATTTTAAATAACTATAAAATATCAGCATTCATAAGCAAAATTGAAAAGCTCTTAAACTAAAGTCCTGCTTATAAAAGGAAGTTCATAAACATATAAGACTAGTTGAAAATACACATTAGCAAGCATGAACCATAGCTCATATTCACAACTTTATATATCCAAATTATTTAAATAAAGAACTCCAATGTTCTTGATCAGGAAGTTAAGATGACATTAGGGAATCAACATGAAAATTTAAATCTACATCAAAGTCTCATCATCGTCATCATCTCCATCATCATAGTCGTCACTGCTACTAACAACATGCTCATCAAATCTCTCTCTATCTATCATCATCATCCTATGGGAAGTGGGAAGAGGACTTAATTCAACTCTAACCACATGATCACTTTACTTTTTACTCAGAATGTTGCTTGACCATCCCACCTACTGCCCAACCTGCTCCATAAACACAACTGTTCGAAGCTCTTTAACATGGGTTAAATGCTAGCTTTTTAAGGAATTTAATGTGTGACTCGCACGGAACTACACCGCGAATTAATTTCGATTAGATCTCAAGTTTTTAAATTCTAGCCGGGTGCAGTATAGGGCAAGTATTTAATCATCAAACCCGGGCCGGTCCATGTACTCATATTTCAATCGCTTAGGTTGTTATATCTAGCAAAACGGTTTTGGGTTTAAAACTAAGAAAACTACAAATAAAAACAAGCAAGTAAAGTAAATCGAGGTCATCCCAATGAGAGAAGAGTTCACTCGGGTGTTGCTCCCCCTAGCTAACAATTACGACTTGAAGAATCGAACGACCATGTGTGCTCAGGTGGTTATAAACCGCAGGGAAGTCTAACAAGTAGTCAAGGCTACCCTCTTAATCTCTAGGCTGAGGAAATGGGATATGATCCAAGCCGCTAATGCGATCCTCTCATCCTATCGACTAAGGAATGGTTAGACTTCACCCTCGAATTGGAGTTCGAAAGGCCACCCACAACCAAACCCTAAGTGCTAATACGAAATAGGAGGTTTGCCCTTAATTAACCTAGAATAGGAGGCATGAAATGCCCAAGAAAACCCATCTCTAATAGAGTCTTTTAGGTTAAGGAGGGTTCACTCTAAACTAGTTTAGGAGGCCATGAATGCCCAAGGAAACCCAGCTCAAATTGACCCTCTTTGGATAAAGGAGGTTTCCTCTCTAAACTAGCCTAGGAGGCATGCAATGCCCAAGAACACCCATCTCTCATTTAGCCTCTTAACAGGAGGAGGTCTCCTCTCTAAACTAGGTCAACATAGCACATACAATCACCATAAAAAATACCACCAAATTCACATTAAACACAACCACAACACAAATCATTCAATTCATACAAGCATTCACATAATTGTAGCTAGGGTTCACAACACCCAAGTGTAGGTAGGCTATTCCATAGCTAGGCAAAAAAAAAAAAAAAAAAAAAAAAAACAAGAAAGAGGAGAGAAAGAACCATGAAGAGATGACAATCTTCCTCCCTCCTTGCTTGAATCTCCCTTGAGATATAAGAATCTTCACTCCTCTAGCTTAGGGCCAGCCCAAATCTCCTTCTTCCTCATTTGAATGACACTTTCTCTCTCTAGAATAGGAAGAGGAAACTATAATCTCTCACTAGAAACACCATTTTATTCTACACACTAAAAACCTACTAAAAAGCTCTCGCTTCCTCCTTTCAGCTCTCTATTTATACCCAGTCGTGCCCAGTTCACGACCGTGAACATTAGAACGAGTCCGTGAACTTAGTGAGATGGATCAAAATGCACTGCTTCACTTCTGGGGTTCATGGTTTGTGGTTCAAGTTCACGGTCTTAGCGACCGTGAACTGCCTTGGCGTCAGTAACCTAAAAAACCCCTCTAGACGCTTCGTTGTTCACGATTTGTGGTTCTAGTTCACGGTCCTAGCGACCGTGAACTCGCTGCTCTGACTATGAACTGCAGCTGGCTCCTCCAATCGTCCCAAAACTCATCCTCGACCCTTCCACACGTGCTAGGACCTAAAATGTATCAAAACAAGCACAACCTAGCGTGAAATATGTCGAGGGACGATGAAGTGCAAAGTCAAACTATCAAAAAATGAGGGGCAAAATGTGTACAATTAGACCCGAATCAATGTGCTTATAGAAATTCCAATGAGCTTATATTAAGCTTATGGTGCCAAAAAATTCAAAGAAAATGATTATATTTGAGGAGATAAGACCGTAAAAGCACGAACTTAAAAAAAATTGAAAGTTAACTTTTAAGATTAAGCTGTACTTTTTAACTACATTCGTTATAACTATTTATAGATAGGAAAAATCTACTAAAATGTTTAACTTGCCTAGAGGGAAGAGGAGCTACTAATTGTTGTTTTATTGTTTAGAACTACTAATTTTTTTTTTTTTATAAATTGGAAGCTGAAAGCTAGAAACAGAGTACAAGATGTGGCTGTGCCACCCACTCAACTTAGAGGGGAGTTCAGCCGCACAACCTAGAAGCCTACTCAAATTCATGCAGCAAAAAACAAGTACACTGCAGACAATCTAGAGCTATACCAAAATATGTCTACGTGTTCTCTCTTTGGTGTTGTACTAGTCTTGGAAAGCTGACTCACAAGATATCATCTATGAGAATGCTATTTAGATTGTTGGAGGTTCATCTAATTCATACGTACTGAAGGGATAGACGAGACTCTGTTTCGAGAGCTAGTTCGCGACTCTATTCCCTTCTCTATACGTATGAACCATTTGAACCACTCAACTTTGAGCAAGACTTCGTCGAATCATTCCGACAATAGCAGCATAGGGGTGGACAACATCAGTACGTTTGCTGAGTAGGTTGAGAGCCCGCTGCGAGTCCGACTCAAGAATTAGAAATTGAGCTCCGTTCTTCCATGCCAACTGAAGTCCTTTGTAGATATCCCAAAGTTCTGCCATTAGGGTTGTACCATGTCCCAACTTGTTGCAGAATCCCCCAACCCAATCTCCATGACAGTTTCGAAGAACTCCTCCAGTCGTTGCAATTCTGGGATTGGTTTGAGCTGTACCATCAATATTAAGCTTCCACCAGCCGACTCTTGGGGCTTTCCAAACAATCAAAGTCTCGATTCTTTCATTGGGGGCTGCTATGTCATTCACCTTGGTTGCTGCTTCCCATACCTTAGCCCATTCTTTTGCTTTTGTTTTCACATAATTGTAGAGCGTTGAGGCTGAGAGCTTCACTCCTTTGTCTAGAACTACTAATTGTTTTATTGGTGATTCATGATAAGAGGTCTGGTATATAAATAAGAGGTTATTCAGTAAAATCTATACAATTTTGGTGTGATTTGAATCATTCTTTATTGTAAATTTCTAAATATATTATCTATAACATACATTTTTATGTCAAATTTTAACAAAATTAATCTAACATGATATCTTCCTATCCTAATAAAAAATTTCACTTAGACGCAAAATCAGCTATGATATGTGCATTGACCATCAATCTTTATGATTTCCTTCTCACCTACTAAATAATTTTGTTTGTTTATTAATTAGTGTATCTACGCTATCTTGAATATCATAGTAATAGTAATTCACTCAAGTAATTTTTAAAATTCAAATGGAAAAGATTAGATCTTATAACATTTTTTCCCACAAGTTATTTACATTTTCGTGATAAACGTGAAAGAAACCATATGTTGA
Source organism: Linum tenue (assembly GCA_946122785.1). Taxonomy (NCBI): domain Eukaryota; kingdom Viridiplantae; phylum Streptophyta; class Magnoliopsida; order Malpighiales; family Linaceae; genus Linum; species Linum tenue. Next base: position 5,141,844 of record CAMGYJ010000003.1, read on the forward strand.
TTGATACAATGAAAAATATTTACCATGGTATGGTGATTTCAAATTACCGGTTAATCTCGGTTATGTGCCCTGTTGGCAAAGCTACATCCATCAACCATGGATGGTTAAATCAGATGAATCGAAACAAGAAAGAAAAAACAGAAACCCCCAGGCTGCAATAAACCATCATTACAAGCCCCAATCCGGTCTGACCAGGCGACCCAGACGGGATCGGGCTCTGAACCGGCGGCGGCGGACAAGAATACGGCAGTGGCTCCCCGCACAAATCAGGATTACCCATGAAACAATCAGCCGCAAAACTCCCGCTGCTAGCAGCCTGGGCAGGAATCGGTCCGGTCAAATCGTTGTTGGACACGTTGAATTCGGACAGAATGTAAAAATCGAACCCTGGAATCGGGCCGGAGAGCCGGTTGTTCTCGGCCCGGAAGATTTCCAGCGGCAGGCCGCTCGCCCTGTCCGTGGACCTAGCGATTGATTCAGGAATCGGGCCGGAAAGCCGGTTGTCGTGCAGGTCCACGAACGTTAGACTCGGCAGCTCTCCTACCGATTCCGGAATCGGCCCCGAAAGCCGGTTGCCGCCCAAATCGAGGAGGGTCAGATTCTGGAGGCTCCATATCGAATCAGGAATCGGACCGGCGAACCGGTTGTTGCTCAAGTCGAGTATGGATAAATTGATGCACCGCCAAATGTCTCCGGGAATCGGTCCGCATATGGTGTTGTTTGGCAGTTTCAACAAGGAAAGAGAGTCGACGTAACAGAGGGATTCGAAGTCCAGAGCTCCGGAGAATTGAAACCCAGAGAGGTAAATCCCTACCACGGATCCGGATGTGTCGCAGCGGACTCCGTGCCACTCGTTTCGACACGGATCGGTTGTCATGTTCCATCCCGAAATATTGTTATGCGCCGGGGAACTGGGTCCGGTGAGCTTCTTCATGAAATCGACCAACGCTAGCTTCACCATGTCTGTTTCGGAGCTCGACGATGGGATCAGCTGAGCCGCCAACGAGATGACGAGAAGCCCGAGTACGAGAATTCGAATTGGATTCATTCTTTTTTACTCTTTTCGAATCGTAGAGTGTGATGAATGTGTATGTTCCTTTATTCTTTGCTTTCTGATTCTTGGCTGAGTTGAAATGGGTAGCATTTATGATGGTTTTGCTGATGGAAGGGGTTGGCCAATGGCCATAGATGACAGAATGAGGATTTCTTGCAGAGTTGTTTTGAAGTTTGACCGAGCTACAAGAAGACCTATGTTGTGTATGTTTATCAAGCTCACGAACAATGGTGGACGACTGGACGGTGTAACGGTCAATTTCGTGAAGAGCAAAGTCCATTTCATTACGTTTGTAGACTGAACATGGGAGTTGGGACTCGTAATTTGGACTAGAGATAGAATCTACCTGAATCCGTAAACGGTAAGGACTTGGATGGTTTTCTTGTCAGGTTTCCAAAAGCATTTGATGGGCCCAAGCCCATTCCAAATTTCTACCCATGGGCTTATTCCAGGGCATAACCAAAGGAGGAACAGACTTATCCAGCCGATCTACAAATTTCCATACTTCAATTTTCCTAATTTAATTCATTGCAAAAGAAAGTCGGAAAATTAGTTGATTTAAAGATATCGTTGTTGTGTTGAACTTATTCATAACGAGTTCTCGTGTATTTGATAGCATAAAACTTGATCTCTATTAATAATGTAAGTCATGAGAAAAAGTTATTCATTTATGCACCCAATTATCGATTGTGTCGAGACTCATAATTCTCTGCTTATTGGTACTTTGACGCGTACACCATATTCTTCTGCATGTGAGTAAGGCCAATTACTGGGAGATTTTGCTGCCAGCAACGAGTAAAAAATAGTAAAGATAGAAAGAGATTATAAGAATCTGGACAACCTAATAGATTTCAATTTTCAGGTCCAAAAACTGTTCTTTCATATATTACTTATAAATATGCATAAACCTTTTTTTTAGATGGAACAATTTGATACAATCTCCCCTCTCTACTTCCATGTGGGGAGTGGGGTAAAACAGAAGTCATAAACAACAAGTGTTACATTCCTTTTATTAGACGTACTAAATCTTCTACCTAGAGAAACAAAAGAGAAAACTCTAATATGAAATGGATCATCAGAAAAATCTAATCAAAAGAAACGAGAAACCCAATGCTGAAACCAACCCAACCCATCCCTCCCCTGCTCCAGAACAAAACCCCGTCCCCTTTTGCTCCGGCGACTCCGCCGGACTCGGCACCTCACTCGCCGGCGGCGGCGCCCATCCCGGACACGAATTCTCCAGCGGCTTCCCGCACAACCCAGGATTCCCACCAAAACTTTCCGCACCAAACCGGCCGGTCCCCTCAGGAATCGGCCCGACGAGCTCGTTATTCGAAACATTGAACCGGGCCATTGCCCGGAAATCAAACCGCGGAATCGCGCCGGATAAACGGTTGTTCTCAGCAAGAAAGAACACCAGCCTCGGAATCCCGGCCAGACCTTCAGGAATCTCGCCGGAGATTTCGTTGTGCGAAATCTCCAGCGCCGTCAGGTCTCTCAACCGGAGAATCGAACCGGGTATCGGCCCGGTGAACCGGTTGTCGTCCAGAGCCAGGATGGTCAGACCCGTGCAGTTACCCAACGATTCAGGGATTTCGCCGGAAATGGTGTTGTTTCGCAGGATCAGGACGGCGAGCGATTCGACGGCGGAGCAGAGGGTTCCGGCGGCGTCGAGTGTTCCGGCGAATCGGAACCCGGAGAGGGAAATCGACATCACGGATTGGGAGCCGTCGCAGTGGACGCCGAGCCAGCGACAGGGGTCGGAGGTCGTGTTCCACCCGTATTTGTGGGTCGGGAAGTTGCCGCCGGAGAGGTTCGTCATGAAATTGACCAGGCTCTGCTTTGCTGCTTCGGTTTCAGAGGTTGATGGCGCGATTTGGGTTATCAGCGAGATGAGGAGCAAGGAGAAGATGAATTGAACTACAGCCATTTCTGATCCGAGGGAGTTGGGTTTTTTCTTTGTTGAATGGAAATTGGGTCCTTCTGTATTAACTAACCGTTTTGGATCAAGACAACTTAGTTAACTTTCTTGGAGTGTTCTTTCTTTGTTAGATTAAAACTATGGAGCAAGGAGAATGTGTATGTATAGAGGCTAGAGCTACTTACCTCACTTTTTTTCAAAGTTGCGTGGATTACCAAGTTGTGAATTCAAAGAGACAAAACACTAATAGATGTTTTCGTTTTCATGTTGTTGTTAAGAAATTGGAAGAGAGGTTGGGGAAATGGACGATCGTGGAATGACGGCTCTGGTGGAGAAGGGGAAATGAATATGCTTTATCACACAATTAGATATGAATATCGAAATATCCATTCATCTATACTGATACGATGAAATATGAATCCATAATATTGTTGTTTAACTTGTTATTGCATCGGTGATCATTGTTGTGATTTCGCGCAAAGTGCATAAATTTAATTATTGTAATCCTAACATTAATGCATAAGGTCTCGCTCCTTAGTTGATAGATATGTGTTATTATTGCATGCTCGTTGAGTTATAATTTAGTCTAGGTATTTTTTCGCGAGTGAATGATGAATCAATTTCAATTCTAGAAAGACATTAACTCTTAGCAAGCATTAAAAGGTAAGTTGAAGTCTTACCACCACTTTTCCTTTTCCAGTGATCCTTTCTTTTGGCAGTTTAGTCGTTGTTTTTTTTACTTATTTAGGTCGTATAATTAAATTTTCAAATCTTTCGTTGAGTAGATAATAGTTCGAAGTCTTGTTACTTGGCTTCTTCTTTTGTGTAATTCAATTCAAGGGAATGTGTCTTTTTGCTAAGGATAGATAGATCCATCCCTCAAGCATATGTATGTTTAGGATTATTGCCGAACTCTTAGAGAAAGTTACACTAGATTACAGAGGAAGAACATAGGCTGGGCCTGCAACCTGTCCAACACTCCAACTAGAAATTACTTGCAGTGTACATATGGTAGCCTGGTAGGTATCAACCAGAAGGTAACTGACTGAGTTGTCGTCTCCTAGCTTTACTTTATGGCTATGAGGATCAGCCGGGAATTTTTAAAGTAGCTTGAAGGGCCCAAAAGAAACTAGATGCCTTACAAATATCCATTCATCTATACTGATTTGATGAAATATGAACCCATAATATTTTTGTTTAACCTGTTATTGCATCGGTGATCATTGTTGTGATTTCGTGCAAATGTGCATAATTTTTTTTGTATTACATAAACTTTTCAGAGCGAGATTATATCATCAATAGTGATGTAGTTTCATTATTGTAATCCTAACGTTAATGCATAAGGTCTCGCTGCTTAGTTGATAGATATGAGTTATTATTGCATGCTCGTTGAGTTATAATTTAGTCTAGGTATTTTTTCACGAGTGAATGATGAATCAATTTCAATTCATGAAGACATTACCTCTTAGCAAGCATTAAAAGGTAAGTTGAAGTCTTATCACCACTTTCTCTTTTCCAGTGATCCTTTCTTTTGGCAGTTTAGTCGTCGTTTCTTTACTTATTTAGGTCGTATAATTAACAATTCAAACCTTTCGTTGAGTAGATCGTAGTTCGAAGTCTTGTTCCTTGATTTCTTCTTTTGTGGTATTCAATTCAAGGGAATGTGTCTTTTTGTTCTAAGGATAGATAGATCCGTCCATCAAGCATATGTATGTTTAGGATTATTGCTGAAATCTCAGAGAAAGTTACACTAGGGGTTCGTTTGCTTGAGGGTTTTGGTCATGGAAATATATCTATCATGGATTTGAACCGAAATTCATCGTTTGTGGGGCCCACCTCTTTTGGGGTTCCAAATCCGTGTACCCCACGGACTTGGAAATTCCACCTCTTGAGGTGGAATTTGGGTGATGGATTAAAATCCATGATGGTAAATTATCTTTCTACCCTTTTAATTATTTCTTTAATTACAAATTTGTCCTACTTCAATTCAATGGTCATGCCACTGTAAACTTTTTTAATTTCGTATTTTATAAATACACTACAAAAAAGGCAGTCATTATCGACGACACGTTTTTTGTCAAAATAAATTATTTTGCGTCGGAAATGACCTTTTTCGACGACATACAGTTGTCGGACATCGTCATAAATTGTCCCGTCGCTAATAAAATATTACCGACCAGTCGTCAAAACAAAAATATTATCGACGGCATGAACTTGTTAGTAATAAAAAAAATGACATCACAAATGAAATCACTCATGACGGATGAATTTGATGTTTTTTTTACAGCAAATTTATTTATTTTTGACGAATTATTTTCGTAAGTAATAAATAAATTCTGACTAGCCGTCATAAATACTATTTATACTAACGTCAACAAATTGTCAAAAATAAATATTTTTAACGAGAAAATGAGGCCGAATTTTTTTTTATACGTTGTACACACATTTGCGAGGTTCTATGAGCGTCAATAATGTATTATTCTCGACGGATTTTGAGAAATATTATTTTACTGATGCCACCAAACTTTTGTTAAAACTATGTTTTTTCCAACGTGTCGTCGAAGAAATTATTTTTACCGATGAGAGCTGTTTACCGTAAAAAATAAGCTTTTCCAACTTGTTATCGAAAATATTATATTTACAGATGACGCTTACTTATCGTCAATACTTTGGATTTCCGACTCGTGAAATTATATCTAAACGATAATTTGTAGCAAATAGCGTGACTAAATTTCAATACGTAAATTCACTAAAAATAATCTATATCTATCTATCTATCTATCTATCTATATCTATCTATATCTATATCTATACTATATATTATGGCAATTCAAAAGTAATATATTGCCACATAAGCACTTAGAGGGTCCACAATTTGCCAAGTTGGACAACTTTTTTAGAAACAAAAAAATTAGTTATTAATGTATTTATGTAGCTACCTCTCTCTTCTTTAATATTTTCATTTCTTTTATCCAAATATTCTTTTTATTTATTCTTTTTCTTTGCTTTAATAATAAGTTACATGTTGATAAAATTAACCAAACACACATAAATAATATTTTTTTTGTCCAGTAAACAAAATATAAATAAGAAAACAGAGAGTGACATATACTACAGTAGTTTAAATAAAAATATCTGATTAAACCTTATGAAGAATATTTTCTACTCTTTTTTACTAAAATTGAATGATAATTTCCATTTTGATGAAAAATTAAACAAACATACACATAAAAAACTATGTTTTTATCAATTAAACAAAATATATATATATGAAAAGAAACAAAATAAACATTTGATATTCAATTACCATTGAAATATAAAATATATTACTTTACTTTATTATTATTATTATATATATTATGGCAATTCAAAATCAATCTTTTGCCACATAAGCACTTGAATGATCCACAATTTGCCAAGTTGGACAACTTTTTCACAAACAAAAAAATAGTTATTAATGTATTTATGAAGCTATCTCTCTTTTCTTTAATATTTCTATTTATTTTATCCAATTATTTATTTATTATTATTATTATTATTATTATTATAATTTAATAATAAGTTACATGCTGATAAACTTAATCAAACACACATAAATAATAATTTTTTTGTCCAGTAAACAAAATATAAATAAGAAAACAGAGAGTGACATTTACCATATTTGATTAAATAAAAAATATCAAATTAAACCTTACGAAGTAAATTTTCTTCTCATTTTTACTAAAATTGAATGATAATTTAAATTTTGATGAAAAAATTAACAAACATACACATAAAAAAAACAATGTTTTATCGATTAAACAAAATATATATGAAAAGAGAGAAAATAAACATTTGACATTCAATTACCTTTGAAAATAAACTATATTACTTTATATTTTGTTGCAATGAAACACTCTTTTATTAGTAAATTATATGTCTATAAAATAAAACAAGTATTATTTACCAAAATGTCAGAGTATAATCTTGATCGTGTAGTTACAGTTTTTTATTTAAAAAAGACTTCTTATTCATTCAGATCATGTTCTACCTTAAACTCCTCAAATGAATAAGAACCGCATATGCAAATTTTTTATAATGTGTCCTAAGTTCACATTAACAATATTTGCTCTATATCATGTTGATTGAGCAAGCTTTATTGAGGTTCTAAGTCGTATGCTAAGAAATTTTCTTTCAGACTTGGAGTTATCGTCGACGATTATAAATCAAAAATTTCAAAATGACTTAAGTATGATTGTTGAAGAACTTTAATTTCGTACCCAAGGATGAGACACAAGATTCCTTGAAAAATAACATATATGAAGGTTAGAGAATCTTTGTTGAGAATCTACGATAAACATCACGTATCATCAACTACTAACCTATGCATTTACCAAATAAAGGTTGACAATTTTTACTAAGATAGTCAATTGAGATAAACATATTTATCTAACAATCAAGTATTTTTATCCAACAATCTTAACTCTCAAAATTGGTTGCCAGTTCGTCCAAACTCTAGAAACACGAATTGATATATGTTGTATAAGATAATAAGTTAATGCAAATAATCAAATGAAATCCACCGATATTCTTCAAATATGTGTGTATTGTAGACACTCTTTATCAATTATTAATACATAAGTGATAAAATCTTAGAAAATTACACATTTAACAACCATGTTAAGACAAAATCATCGATAGTGCGTGTGAGTGTCTTAGTTTGAGATTCTAAGCCAACGTATAAACAATGACAATGGATGGAGGTTCGTCTAAACTTCAAAAATTAACAATGGATACATATTGTATAATATAATAAATTTAAGTATCTTGATAAAAAAACTAACATCCAAAATGTAAATGAGTCGAGATTAAAGAATTTAATCATCATGAGGGCTACGGTGCGTGTCAAGTTTGAATATGAATGAATAAATTGATCCAATAATGAAGTATCTTTACTAAGAATTTCTCACCAAAAAGTCCTAATCTTTACAACATTGGTCGAGAGTTCGTCCAAACTCGAGGATCATGAATGTGTATTGGATTTCTACAGGACCTAAAATCCCAATCTCTTTCGGGTGCTAAATACCTCTGATTAGAACCATAGGTGCGAAAGAAGAATGAAAAAAGCCCAAAAAAAATCAAAAAATAACATAACTCCCGATACAATAAAAAGAATAAAACCATATCGAGCTATGATCCTGTCATTCCTACCTTTTTATTCTCCATAAAGGGTGCGGCGGGAGAGGATAAGAAATAAATAGCAGGATCTTAGAATTTTCCTCTTTATATATTACATATCGAACGATAGACAACCTCAATAGTTGTCTGACGTTATGGCCTTACGGGGGTAAAAGCGGGATCTCTATCCCAGAAGTGGGAGATAGGCAAATAGCACTTTTAATATGAGTATTAGGGCAGATAAGATAGGTCTGGCAAAGTATATGGATAATTTTGAGTCTACTATATATATATATACACACACATATATATATATATATATATATATAAATAATATCAAAGTATACTATACTTTTGATTTTACTCAAGATACGATAGAAGATAAGTATGACAAAGTATGTGCATAAATTAGAGGTTAGAGAATTAAGGATTGGAGTTCACCTATTAGAGGTTAGGGTATAGTATCATTTGCCCTAAAAACTCCGGTTAATTCGGGGTCTAAATAGTAACACTCTATGGTCGTGTGGTAGTGTGAACGCAAGAGTATAGCGTACTCCTAGCGCACGCGAAGCATCAGAAGTGAGTGTGCTAAATATTGGAAATTGTCAATACAAACATATCTCTGTTAAGAATCAAGAACACAAAATATTTAGAAGATCCAAAATAATTTAAACATATACACAAGTTAATTAATATAAATTATAAAATAACTCTCTCCGGCCAACGGGCCGGGTAAAAAGCTAGTAAGAATATATACACAAAAAATAAGAAGAACAACGTACAATTTAGAAAAAAACACCAATCACAATCATAGCCAAACAAAGATTGTTCGACTTCTTTTCCTTTGTTGTTTGTTCTCTCGTCATCTAACTAGCTCGCCTAACAAAAAACACCAGCCTTGTTGCCCCCTCTTCTTGACCAACCACCTGAACAGTGCCCTCTTCTCCCTCGATCTGAGATTAGAAAACTCAAATAAAAAGAAAATAACATAATTCATAACCACCAAACTCAGAACGTACGAAGAAAAAAAACCCAACAGACTTACCAGACATCTGTCACCGGAGGGAGAGCTCCGACGCCATCAATAATAATCAATTTTTTCTGAAGACTATTTTGTATTGGTCAGTAATATTGATTTTTTTTAACACGGAAAACGAAATTGTCAAAAATAATGAGCGTGGGAAATTGAAACCGGTCCAAAATACATATTAATGACGAAAAAAATACAATTATTGATGAAAATTCAACTCTTTCAGTAATGATGCATATATTACTGACGAAAACTGTTGTTCGTCGGAATTAGGCCTTTTTTCGACACAATTTCTGAGTCGTCAATAAATTTTCGTCAAAACTGTCTGCCTTTTTTGTAGTGATATGAGAATTTATCATTTCATTTTGTAATATCGTATTTTATATAAATATGAATGTATATGTGATTTGTTAGATTCACCTAGAAACACTTTATGCTCATCTTGTGCATTATTATTGGATTGACTGTCGGATTCCAAATCGGTGAGTCAGCAAGAAGATGATGAGTTGTAGCAATAAAGCGATCAATTGGTTGCAATTGATACATAATATTGCGTAAATTATTAGATGAATTGTTAATTAGTGCCAAATTGTAATACATTTCCATATTTGTAGTTGAATTATTAGTCCACATAGTGGTAAAGAGTTTAAAATTTCTTTCTATGTTTTGGATTAGTTTTAAATGAAATATTTGGATTATAATATAGAAATATTATTAAATAAGGGTAACAAGGTAATTTGTATTTAATATCCGCAAATCTAATCAAACAAAGTCCATAATCAAATCCATCAAGAAAACAATATATTTGTTCAAATCCATCATATATCTATGGTTTTCCAAAATTCAAGTTTTACCAAAATCCTCATTTTTCAAATCCATAAAGCAAACCACTCGTAGATTACAGAGAAAGAACATAGGCTGGGCCTGGAACCTGTCCAACAAGAAATTACTTGAAGTGTACATATGCTAGCCTGGTAGGTATCAACCAGAAGGCAACTGACTGAGTTGTCGTGATGAGGGCATCAACACCAAGGAGATCACAAGTCCAACTTTGGTGCAAGAGGAACGTGGTCCAATCACTAGAAGTCAAGTCAAGGTATTCAAAGGTCGACTTCAAGCTTATTTGGCAGATCATTTTCCATCTTTGGAGTCGAATTCGTTGATGGGCAAGGATGTCAATGTAATCCACGTCCAAGATGAGAAAGAATGACATTCTTGATGCCCAAGTTGGCCACACATGGAAAGGCAAAGGAAAGGGGAGAAAGAAGGACATTCTTGATGCCCAAGTTGGCCAAACATGGAAAGGGAATAATTAGTGGCTAAGAATCTTCTATTAGCATTAAAAACAATATGTTAGAATCTTTTGGATATTTGTTTCCTTCTTTAACTTCTATTAGTTTCCTTCTTAATTTTGTAACCTCTATAAATAGAGGGTGTTATGCCTCAGGCAAAACAATTTTGATCAATGAAAAACCCTTATTTGAGTGTTCAATCTTAAAACTCTTTTATCCTTCATAGTCTGTTCGTGGAATCGAGCCGTCTAGAAGAAACCGACGTTATCAACTAGTCAATCACCCTAGTTGTGGAGTCACTTCGTATACTTGGCCCTCTGCCCAATTGTGGCTTTGGTTTGAGTTATTTTCCGCCCCTTTTGCTCTTTGTTTTGCTAATCGACCTTTGCTGCGTATTCTGATTGTTAAGACCAGGAGTTAGAGCCTCGGCTTATATCAGGTGGTATCAGAGCTCCAGTTCAAACACAGTGGCATACGTATCCCCCTATCTTGTGCGAAAATCAGCCAAACAGGTTTTGTGTTACGTGCGTCTGTTGGAAAAAGTCGTTCTAGAAAATACAAAAAAACCAAGAAAAACTAAACGAGCTTAAAAATCAGAAAGAACAGCTCGGAAAAGACAAGAACAGAGGCTAGATCACGCAAGTTTGTGTCTTAATCAAGTTTTTGTGCATTCTTGGTCGAGTCTTGATTGTGTTAGTTTCTTTCTTGAGATTTTTTTGTGACTCGAGCTACTGTTTATTGCTTATTCTACTTGTTAACCAAGAATCTCATCTAGGGTTTCTAAGAGCGAGTGGAAAGAGGCTTCGGGAGTTCAATATCGCGTAAAAGCCAATTTTCTTGAGTGAAACACGAGTGGTAAGAAAACGAGTGATCTTATTCGAGTGCAAACACGTGAGGGAGTGACTTGTGAGGTCCTTTGTTTGTACCATTAATCTGAAACTTTAAGCATTGACGGATAACTTCTTGTTTCGAGTATCTGAACTAAATGGCAGGAGAAGGAGAAATTCGCAACAATCAGGAAGTCCAGAACTTGGAAGGCATTCCACAAGCTTCCATGGATTCTTTTATGGGACGCCTTACCCGGATCATGCAAGGCCAACAGGATCAGATTAACGCTCGCCTAGATGAAATGGCCCAAGCTATCAACCTCCACCCCGAGGAGGAGGACGTTTTTCCACCACCACCACCACCACCACCACCGGGTGGAAGGCGAGGCTGACCTCTGGGTCCCAACAATCTCATACCTCTACGAGAACGAGGAAGACCCCCAGTTCACACTCGTAGAGCTCCCTAACCACATGACTATGAAGAGTACTACGAGGAGGAAGAGTTTCCCCAGTATAGGGATGATGATATGAGGGGACTGAAGGTGAAGGTGCCATCATTCCAAGGGAGAAGTGACCCTAAAGCTTACCTCGACTGGGAGAGAAAGATGGAGTACTTGTTCGAGTGCCACGAATACTCTGAACGGAAGAAGGTAATCATTGCTGCTCTTGAGTTTTCTGACTATGCCGTTATTTGGTGGGACCAGTTGGGTGCTGAACGGAGGTTGCACGGAGAAGAGCCCATCACGACATGGCATCAAATGAAGGCCGCCATGAGGAGGAGATTTGTGCCCGTTCATCATCAACAAGATCTGCATCAAGCTCTTCACTTGTTGAGACAGGGTGCAAAGAGTGTAGAGGATTATTTCAAGGAGATTGAGACATTGATGATTCGAGCTCGTGTCAATGAAGATAGAGAAGCAACAATGGCTCGATTTCTCAATGGCCTCAATCGGGAGATAAGGCAGGTCGTGGAGATTCATCATTATGTGGTGATTGAGGTTTGGTACAGATGGCTACTAAGGTTGAGAATCAACAAAAGGGAGGCTATGCAAGGAGGGTTGCACCATCCACGAGTGCTTCCTCGAGTGCAACACGAGCCCCATTTGTGAAGAAGGAGGATCCTAAGCCAGTGCCCAAGCCGATGGCCACCAATACCGGAGAGAAGGCAACTGCTAACATACGTTCGAGCTCTATTGTGTGTTACAGGTGCCAAGGTCGAGGACATGTGGAAAATCAATGTCCGAACAAGCGTACGATGATTTTACGGGAGAATGGTGAGTACCAGTCCGAGCCGGAAGATGGAGAGGTCGATACTGCGGAGGAGGAAGAAGAAGCTGAGAAATTGCCAATGCAAGGCAACTACACCTGTGTAGTCCGGCGACTTCTGAACGTACAACAAAGAGAAGAGATTGAGTAGCGGGAAAATCTGTTCCATACCCGTTGCTTGGTTAATGGGAAGTTGTGTTCGATGGTTATAGATGGAGGGAACTGCACCAACGTTGTTAGTTCTGACATGGTGGCAAGGAAAGGCTTGAAGACCATCAAGCACCCGCGACCCTACAAATTGCAGTGGCTGAACGAGGATGGAGCGATTAAGGTGATACGTCAGGTGCTACTAAGCTTTGAGATTGGAAGATACAAGGATGAGGTACTCTGTGAGGTGGTACCCATGCAGGCTGCCCACATACTCTTGGGACGTCCATGGCAATTTGACAGAGCTGGCCAACATGATGGCAAGACGAAAAAGTACACTCTGTCTTGCAAGGGGCAAGCACATACCTTGGTGCCAATGACTCCCAAGGAGGTCTATGAAGACCAAGTGCAGCTGCAACGACTCCGTGAGCAAGAGAGGGAGCAAAAACACGAGTTGAGAGAAGATAAGAGAGAAAATTCGAGTGACCCTACTCCAGTGAGTAAGCCACGAGAGGAAAACAAAAATTCCAACGTCGAAAAGAAAAGAACGACGACTGAAGCTCCAGTGAGAAGAGAGAATTTCTTTGCGAGTGGAACTGAGATTAAGCAAGCTTTGAACACCCAGGAGTCGATGATCATGCTCCTTTACAAGGAGACACTTTTTAGCTCTAACGACCTTCAGGCTTTGCCTAGCAGTGTTCAGCTTGTTTTGCAGGAGTTCGAGGATGTCTTCCATGAGGAAGCTCCAAAAGGGCTCCCGCCCATCCGAGGGATCGAGTACCAGATCGATTTCGTTCCTGGTGCTTCAATTCTAAACAAACCAGAGTATCGAACCAATCTGGAGGAAACTAAAGAACTCCAACGGCAGGTGGATGAGTTGATGGAGAAGGACCATGTTCGAGAGAGCATAAGTCCTTGTGCTGTACCCGTCATCCTTGTACCAAAAAAGGATAAGACTTGGCGAATGTGCGTTGATGGCCGGGCCATCAACAACATCACGGTAAAGTATCGACATCCTATTCCTAGATTGGATGATATGTTGGATGAATTGCATGGTTCTAGTGTGTTTTCTAAGATAGATCTTAAATCGGGATACCATCAAATTCGAATGAAAGAAGGCGACGAATGGAAAACAACCTTTAAGACGAAACATGGTTTATATGAGTGGTTGGTTATGCCTTTCGGTTTAACTAACGCGCCTACCACCTTTATGAGATTAATGAACCATGTTTTTAGAGCTTTTATTGGAAAATTCATGGTAGTCTATTTTGAAGATATTCTGATTTATTCCAAGAACTTAGATGACCACGTGAATCACCTTAAAGCTGTTTTGGAGGCTCTTCGAAAAGAGAAATTGTATGGTAATCTCAAGAAATGCATGTTTTGCACTGATAGACTTGTGTTTTTGGGATTTGTGGTGAGCTCGAAGGGAATTGAGGTGGATGAGGAAAAGATTGAGGCAATTAAAGCATGGCCTGCCCCAACTAATGTGAATGAGGTTCGAAGTTTTCATGGTCTTGTAGGGTTTTATCGAAGGTTTATAAAGGATTTCAGCACCATTGCCGCTCCTTTAACTGCAACAATTAAGAAGAACATGACCTTTCAATGGGGTGAAGCTCAACAGAAGGCTTTCGAGCTTTTGAAATATAAACTAACCGATGCTCCTTTGCTGATGTTGCCTGACTTTTCTAAAACATTCGAGATCGAGTGTGATGCCTCTGGTATAGGCATAAATGTTGTTTTAATGCAGGAGAAGAGGCCAATCACTTTCTTTAGCGAAAAGTTGAGTGGGGCTGCCTTGAACTATCCCACGTATGACAAAGAGCTTTATGCTCTTGTTCGAGCTTTAGAAACATGGCAGCACTACCTCTGGCATATGGAGTTCGTGATCCACACCGATCATGAGTCCTTGAAGTACTTGAAGGCACAACATAAGCTGAACAAACGACATGCTCGATGGGTAGAGTTCATCGAATCCTTCCCCTACTTGATCCTCTACAAGCAAGGTAAGGAGAATGTGGTTGCGGATGCCCTTTCTCGCAGGTATGCTTTGATTTCATCTTTTGATGCTCGATTCATTGGGTTTGAGCATATCAAAGAGTTGTATGTCAATGACCCTGATTTTGGTGAGATCTATACGACTTGTGAGAAGCATGGAGAGGGAAAATATTATCGAGCTGATGGTTATTTGTTTCTCGCTAACCAACTTTGTGTGCCTTATGCTTCAATTCGTGAGTTGTTGGTTAGAGAGGCTAATGGTGGAGGCCTTATGGCTCATTTTGGGGTATCCAAGACTTTGGATTGTCTCCAGGCACATTTCTACTGGCCACATATGAGGAGTAACGTGGAGAAGGTGTGTGCGCGGTGCCTTAAATGTCGCCAAGCCAAGTCAAAAGTTCAGCCAAACGGGTTATATCTTCCTCTCCCTATTCCTACTGCTCCTAGGATTGATATTTCTATGGATTTCGTTCTTGGATTACCTAGGACTAGGAATGGTAGAGATTTTGTGTTTGTCGTGGTTGATCGATTTTCAAAGATGGCACACTTTATCCCATGTCACAAAACTGATGATGCATCTAATGTAGCTGAACTGTTCTTTCGAGAAATTGTTAGGTTGCATGGTATGCCTCGTACTATAGTCTCTGATCGTGATGTCAAGTTCTTGAGTTACTTCTGTAAAACTTTATGGAGTAAGCTTGGTACTAAGTTGTTGTTTTCTACTACTTGCCACCCTCAAACGGATGGTCAAACGGAAGTAGTTAATAGGACTTTGTCTCAAATGCTTAGGGTTGTCATTAAGAGTAACATCGAGTCTTGGGAAGAATGCTTACCTCATGTAGAGTTTGCATATAATAGGGCTATTCATGCCACCACTAAGTTTTCACCATTTGAGATTGTGTATGGATTTAATCCTTTAACCCCATTGGATTTGTCTCCATTACCTGTCAATGAGCGTGTGAATTTAGATGGTGCGAGGAAAGCAGAGTTTGTTCGAGGTTTACATGAGAAGGTGCAGCTGAACATAGAGAGACGAACGAAGCAGATTCTAAAGAACGTGAACAAGCATCGGCGTCCTCAACGATTCGAGCCAGGAGATTGGGTCTGGGTTCACATGAGGAAGGAACGTTTTCCCCAACAACGACGTTCTAAGTTGCTACCTCGTGGTGATGGTCCATTTCAAGTCCTCACCCGCATCAATGACAATGCTTACAAGATTGATCTGCCAAGCGAGTATGTATGTTTAGGATTATTGCTGAACTCTCAGAGAAAGTTACACTAGGGGTCGTTTGCTTGAGGGTTTTGGTCATGGATTTGGTCATGGAAATATATCTATCATGGATTTGAACCGAAATCCATCGTTTGCCTTACAGCCTGTTTGGATGGACAAAAAACTTAGGAATTAGAATTCCATTTCCAATTCCATTTCATTATTTTATGTTTGGAAATGTAAGAAGGTTGAGAAATGAATTCCATTTGATCCAAATTATGGAAACTAGAATTCCTATCAAAAGTGATAGGAATTGGCTTTATGGAGATGAAATTAGTGGGACCCATGCATATTTATTGTTATTTTATCACTCCACTATCAAATTCCTCTCTTTCTCTCTCATTTATATCTCATTTCTCAAAATAAAAAAATATACAAAATTATTAATAATTGTTAAAAGTACAACTCATTTCCATAGTTGTGGGAATTATACCAAACACAAAAATTGGAAATGGAATTCCGTAAAAGTTAGAATTGGAAATGAAATTCTATTTCCATTTCTTATGGAATTGTATCCAAACAGGTTGTTAGGGAATTAGGGAGATGGAATTTGTGGGGCCCACTTCTTTTGGGGTTCCAAATTCGTGGACCCCACGGACTGGGTTAAAATCCATGATGGTAAATTATCTTTCTATCCTTAATTATTTCTTTAATTACAAATTTGTCATACTTCAATTCAATGGTCATGCCACTGTAAACTTTTTTAATTTCGTATTTTATAAATATGAGAATTTATCATTTCATTTTGTCATATCGTATTTTATTTAAATATGAATGTATATGTGATTTGTTAGATTCACCTAGAAACACTTTATGTTCATCTTGTGCATTATTATTTGATTGACTGTCGGATTCCAAATCGGTGAGTCAGCAAGAAGATGATGAGTTGTAGCAATATTAGCGATCAATTGGTTGCAATTGATACATAATATTGCGTACATTATTAGATGAATTGTTAATTAGTGCCAAATTGTAATACATTTCCATTTTGTAGTTAAATTATTAGTCCACATAGTGGTAAAGAGTTTAAAATTTCTTTCTATATTTTGGATTAGTTTTAAATCAAAGATTTGGATTATAATATAGAAATATTATTAAATAAGGGTAACAAGGTAATTTGTATTTAATATCCACAAATATAATCAAACAAAGTCCATAATCAAACCCATAAAGCAAACAATAGATTTGTTCAAATCCATCATATATCTATGGTTTTCCAAAATTCAAGTTTTACCAAAATCCTCATTTTCAAATCCATAAAGCAAACCACTCGTAGATTACAGAGAAAGAACATAGGCTGGGCCTGGAACCTGTCCAACAAGAAATTACTTGAAGTGTACATATGCTAGCCTGGTAGGTATCAACCAGAAGGTAACTGATTGAGTTGTCGTGATGAGGGCATCAACACGAAGGAGATCACAAGTCCAACTTTGGTGCAAGAGGAACGTGGTCCAATCACTAGAAGTCAAGTCAAGGTATTCAAAGGTCGACTTCAAGCTTATTTGGCAGATCATTTTCCATCTTTGGAGTCGAATTCGTTGATGGGCAAGGATGTCAATGTAATCCACGTCCAAGATGAGAAAGAATGACATTCTTGATGCCCAAGTTGGCCACACATGGAAAGGCAAAGGAAAGGGGAGAAAGAAGGAAATTCTTGATGCCCAAGTTGGCCAAACATGGAAAGGGAATAATTAGTGGCTAAGAATCTTCTATTAGCATTAAAAACAATATGTTAGAATCTTTTGGATATTTGTTTCCTTCTTTAACTTCTATTAGTTTCCTTCTTAATTTTGTAACCTCTATAAATAGAGGGTGTTTGCCTCAGGCAAAAAAACTTTTGGTCAATGAAAAACCCTTATTTGAGTGTTCAATCTTGAAACTCTTTTATCCTTCTTAGTCTGTTTGTGGAATCGAGCCGTCTAGAAGAAACCGACGTTATCAACTAGTCAATCACCCTAGTTGTGGAGTCACTTCGTATACTTGGCCCTCTGCCCAATTGTGGCTTTGGTTTGAGTCATTTTCCGCCCCTTTTGCTCTTTGTTTTGCTAATCGACCTTTGATCCGTATTCTGATTGTTAAGTCCAGGAGTTAGAGCCTTGACTTATATCATGTCGTCTCCTAGCTTTACTTTATGGCTATGAGGATCAGCCGAGAATTTTTAAAGTAGCTTGAAGGGCCCAAAAGAAACTAGAGGCCTTACAATAAAGCCCAAGAAGATCGTGCACCATTGCTCGGCCCACTCGAGTCATTGCTAGCTAACACACATTCAATCAAACTTTTCAAACACCGCGAAGTCAAACTCTGGAATCGGGCCCAAGAGACTGTGGCACAAAGTACCGATTTCCGAGCCGTATGCCTGGTCCGTCAGCTGCGCAATCTCGTTGGGATAATGTTACATGAATCTATAAACCGTTCAGTTGACGGGAAGACGGTTTTCTTTCTAAGATAACTTGGTTTATGCGCAACGATAACAATTTTCACACGCGTGAAAATTGTTGCATATGACGATGGTACAAAACTGAATAATATTGGTATAGTTTAGTAACTTTGTCGAATAAGAACATGCCAGGTGAGTTATGGTGGTATATGAGTCAATTATGTATGGTGGTATGAAACTGAAGTCTATAGAGTTACTGACAAATTATTATTTCATACAACCGCGTACTAAAACATGACATCACAATAATCAACCAAATACACCTAATCACCATAATTCTATACAATTTCCTTACAAATAATGAACGAAAACCATCTAACAACGCACACGATATATCTTTAAATAGAAACAAAACACAAATTAATCAACAAACGAAAAACAATCAAATTCACTTTCTGCAAACAACGAAAGAAGTACTTCATCCCAACATTCAATACACCCACACCATACAAATAGATTTCATGCCCTAATTCATCAAATCACGCCAAAAAGCCCATTCCCCAAAGAGAGAATACAAAGAAGACGGTGAAAGAAGAGAGAACTAAATAGTAGCTAGCGTCAGGAGTTTTTTTCAGAAATAGCACCTTTAAAAAAAAATTACAAAACTAGCACCCTCTCAAAAATATTTACAAAACTAGCACCCTTTTTTATTGACCGCACCCTCGTGATGCGATTTACATATAAACCGCATCCCCCAGGTGCGTTTTAATGTAAACCGCACCTGGAGGGTGCGTTCTAATCTGGTGGGCCTAAATCGCACCTTGGCAATGCGTTTTCATGTCTGGCCTACATGAAACGCATGGCCGAGGTGCGGTTTAGGTCTGACCTACCTAAACCGCATCATAGAGATGCGATTTATTCCTCCAAGAACGAACCGCATCTGTAAGGTGCGGTTTAGCCATATAGATCGCACCCCCCAAGTGCGGTTTAACCTTGTAGATCGCACCCCCAAGTGCGGTTTACGTGCCAATTATTTTCCTGCCACCCGACAGCCATGCAGAGAATTATGGACGTAGGGCTGCATGGCTGACTAAAACCGCACCCTAGAGGTGCGGTTTTCACAATTTTTTCCCCTATATAAGACTAGCCGGAAAACCTCTACTCTTCACACCTCTCATTCTCTCTTTCATTTTTATGTTGTATATCTATATTTATTTAGTGTGTTTGCCATTAAGATTAACTCGTAAGTTTGTTTTTGTTACTTTTTATGCCATTAACATTAACTCGTAACTTTATCTTGTGTTACTTTTTATGCCATTAACATTAACTCGTAAGTTGATTTTGTTTGACTTTTTATTGTGATTTGTGATTTTGATGATATTAACTAAACTACGGTTTGTTTGTGTGCAGATGGCATTCCGTCAGTTAACGCTTGGCTTACGGTGGAATGGTTACACGGAAGAGACCGGAAAGGGGGCCACCTACGTCGGTGGCAATTTTCAGAAAATAACGGTCGGTACCAGACCGAAGCTTGAAGACCTCCATCAAATATGCACTGACGCAACTTGCATGGATGGCACGAGGAGGGTAGATCGTATGGTGTACCGATACCCAAACAGAGCAACTGGGTCATTGTGGCATGTGGAATATACCATAACCACTCAAGATGACCTAGATTCCATGCTCGAATTCTTGTGGTCCAACAAATTGGCCAAAGCCGAGATGTTCGTTTACACCGAGCCAGTCGTTGGTGTTAGACGTCATTCTGGACACGGTCAAACATCTGGTATCCATGGTGGAGGTGAATTATATGACGATCATCCCTACCAAAGTTACCATGATCCTCAATCCTATTTTCAGTACCAAGATGGAGGGCAAGGTGCTGGCCATCATCAATCTTTCTCGTCATATGAAGAAGAAGTTCAACCGGACATCCCCAACCAAGCCCAGTACAACTTCCTGACAGGCAGCGGTAGTTTTCACAACTACCATTATGGAGCTGATGAAGGTTCCTTTCATGAGCAGGATCAGATGGATTCTGCCACACCAGCACCAGTCAGCGACCCCTCTGATGAAGAAGGAGAGAACAACGTCAGTGCAGACAGCTCAGACCCTCTTGAAGGTGCTGATGATTCAACACCAGATTCAGATTCAGATAATGATCATGATGTGGCTGCTGACCGTGTACCAGTCCCCTACTACAATCACATTCCAGACGACAATTGGATGGTCGACAGCGACATGGAGCCGCCAGAGGTCCCAATATGGGGCCCACTCACTGGGTTTACGAAGGGCCAACAATTTGGCTCGAAGAAGGATGTGCGGCACGCCCTTGAGACTGAAGCAATGACTCGGCATTTTGAATGGCACACAACTCATTCCAACACCAAAAGGCTCATAGCCAGATGCCGTAATCATCACGAGGGGTGCAATGTTAGGATTCGGGCCATCAACAGCAAGAGACACGGCCACTGGGTCATATCCCGTGCGGTCAACACACACACATGTGTGTCATCCATCACTTCCAAAGGCCATCGACAGTTGAAATCCAGGGTGGTTGCTGCGGCTATCAAGCATCTGATTGAGGGTGAACCGGATCTGAAGGTGAAAGTCATAATCGCTGACATTGCAAGTCGTTTTGGTTATATGATTAACTATAAGAAGGCGTGGCATGGAAAGCAGAAAGCTATGGCCGCCGTCTATGGTGATTGGGAAGAATCATATGCATTCCTTCCCAGACTAATACTGGCATTGGAGGCGTCTAACCCTGGGACTGTTTTCTCCCCTCGATACCAAGATGAAGAGATACAACCCCCAGAGGCAGGTAACGAACGCCATTTTCGCAGACTGTTTTGGGCATTCAAGCCTTCTATTGATGGTTTTGGCTTTTGTATCCCTGTGATTACTGTGGATGGTACATTCCTTACCGGCAAGTACAAGGGCACTCTCCTGATTGCCAGTGGGGCGGATGCAAACAGACAAGTCTTTCCTTTAGCCTTCGCCATTGTTGAGGGAGAGAATGCTGATAGCTATGGATGGTTTTTCCGACAAATCCATATCCACGTCACCAGGAGGACGAACCTGACAATAATCTCTGATCGGCTCGATGGGCCTTTCTCGGGCTCGATGGGCCTTTCTCGAACCCTCTTCGGCTTCTTTCTCTCGTATGGTGGTGGGGGTGCGGGAACATCAAGTTGTACCGGAGGTGGTGGGGGTGCGGCACGGGGCGGATATCTACGATGATCCCGGCCCTGAGCTCTGATACAGCCAAGTAGACTGTTTGCAATCCTCCTGATGAAGCCCACATCTTCATTGCCCAAGTCATTTCTTCCGGTAGTAATTTCTTTAATCCGCTCGACCCCATCAGCCTAAATCACAAAAAAATAAAAAGGTTACAAAGAGATTTTAGGAACCAAGTAATAAATCATAGTATGTTTAGACTGGTTATACTTACTAATGCACCATCGGCCGCACCCTCCGGAGTCATGTAACGCACCGATGTTTGCCGATATCGATCCAAGTATGGGTCATGATACCCCATTCGGCCCACTTGATTTGGAGTGACAATATCCTGTAGTTGTCGGTTCTCCCAAATCGCGATGAATTCCTTCAACTTCGTGGGCCAATCGCGAGTACCTTGCCGACCATCTCGGCCATGGAAGGCCCTTTGACTTTCGGGGACCACCAACGGAATGCACTGTTCCCGACCAAACTGACGGAGGCATCGATCCGGCAAGTGCCACTCCACGGTCCCAAAACAAATTAGAGGAACCCTCGTGCACCATTGCCCGATATGATCGGGGAATTGCTGTAGATGCCATTGAACGATGTTCTACGGGTATGGATCGAAGACGATCTACAAGAAAGAAATGAGTAACGTAAGATTAATTAATTAGAAAAATATATGTAATCCCATGAAAAACAAATAGAAATGGATCGCAGTATAGAAGTTACCTCTCCTTCCCAAAGTCGCTCAAACCTCCTCCGATACTCCTCCAACTTGTGTTGGGCAAGGTTGTCGCATGTTGTGTGTCCAAGCCACCTTATTATTAAGACAAGAATGAAACTACAATAAGATAAAACACAAGGCAAAATGTATTATGACTACATGATGGGGTATGAGAAGTTTACCTTGCTCCATAAGCTTCACCTCTTAGGGGATGATCGATTGGCCAATCCCTGTCTGGACGTTGGGCCGGTGCAAGCCATGGCATATGCTCCCAAGCCCAAAATTGGACGATGAACATTGCGCCGCCGACCTCCCCCACGGCTTTTAGAGACGCATTGCACAAGTTGTGGTAGATCATAGCTAGGCAAGCAGATGCCCAACTATACTCCCCCATCTCCTCCCAACTACTGAAGATGATCCTAAGCCATCCACAACTAAGGAGATTGCTTGCTTTCTTGGAGAAGAGCACTCCTCCGATCATGCCTATGAGATAGACACGAGCATATCTCTCCTTCTCATCCTCCGGACTTTCCTCCGTAAGCGGATGACTCTCGTAATGATCTCTAAAATACTTCGTCAACCATGTAATTGAGACTTGGTGTTTCCTCAATGGTGGCATGCGATCGGTCGCATCAACGCAACCCTTAACCGGTACTTTCACTCCCAAATGACTGTGGATGAAATGCTGCCAACCGGGCATACCGTCACAATCCTCGGGGGGATGATCACTCACGCACACCGGTTTGCCGTCGATGGGCAGATGGGTTAGGATGGCAACATCCTTTAGCGTGATGGATGCCTCTCCTTCTCTAAAGTTGAAACAATGGGTCTCCTTTCTCCATCTCTCGGCTAATGCGGTGATGAGTTGACGATCGATTTGGATGCCGTTAAAATGCCTAATCGAGTCTAACCGTGCCCTTTTGAGAAATGGCAAGATAGCGGGGTGGAATGGGAGCACATTTGTGGTACCCCTGTAGCGGATTATTGTTTGTGCCTCCTAGGTAAAATGTACACGTTAATTATTATTAGTAAGGGTTTTTTTTCGTATAACTAAATTAATTTAATTAAATTATGCGACATAAAACATAATTTTATTATCATAAAAAGACATTTCATATTACCTCCCTCCCATTGTCAATGAATAATAATTTCAAGAGGTACATACATATTATCGTAAAACAAACATACTGAATTAATTAACATAAATAACATTGTTAATGAATAATAATTTAAGTAGAAACATACATATTCAAATGTTTGTGTAAATAATTTAATCGTATTAGTTGTTTTAAAGAGGTACATACATATTATCGTAAAACAAACATACTAAATTAATTAACATAAATAACATTGTTAATGAATAATAATTTAAGTAGAAACATACATCTTCAAATGTTTGGTAAATAATTTAATCGTATTAGTTGTTTTAAATAATTTAATCGAATACAAAGCAACACTCGTTAGACTCTTAGAAGAGGTATACATCTTCTTAGAAACGCAGTCTTTTTGACAGAAAAAGGGGGGATCCGAGGATCTCTTAATACCCGATTTTCCCAGGTAATGGGAGGATATGATAATCGCTTAAAACCCCATTTCCTTAGACGTGCATCTCTTTATAAAGAGTCGAAGTAAGTGGCGCTATGTATTCGATTAAATTATTGAAAACCACCAACACGATTAAAAAATAAACATAAATTTATTTTATATTACACTAGGCACATTAACAAAATAAAAGAAGGACAAATGGTGAAGAATTGTATGTACTGGGTGATCGTCCAAACATCCCTTGACCGATGGTTGGGTTGGTCGTACAAGTCGGTTGGATCCACCGGTCCTTGCTCGAGATAATATCGTTGGTTGTATATATCGACGTCCTCCCCAACCTACGAGAAAATAACAACGAGGTTAGTACATAGATTAATTAAAAAACTTATAACAACAATAAAAATTAAACCAGAATAATGAGTACATACCGCTTGAAATTCATCGACATAAACTCCTTCTCCTTGCCACCAATCGGCCATTTTTTCGGCGTAATTCGGACAGAGCTTCGGCTTGGCTTGGCGGGTTTTTGAGGAAAAAACCTAAGAAATATTTTCTGATGGCAGATCGGACTTAGCCGCAACCAACAGACTTTTATTTCCTAGGCTTTTGGGAGGGGAGGGTTTAGAGAGATTATATCTAGAGAGAGAAGGAGAATGGGTTGTGTGGAGTGAAGAAATGAGAGGGGGAGGGGGGGTATTTATACCCAACAGATCGCACCCCTCATGGGCGGTAGGGTAATTTTACCCCGCAGAAATCGCATCTTCCCGGTGCGATCTACACGCCAAATCGCATTCCCCTGATGCGATCCCCGCGTCCCGATGCGTTGAAAGCGCAGAAAACTGACGCTCCAATTTTCCAGGCGAGAAATCGCACCTCACCAGTGCGATCCACACACAGTCGCGCGGATTGCTGACGTGGCTATGCTGCAGCCCGTCAGATCGCATCTTAATCGTGCGATCCAGAAGGTCGCTGGCGACCAAATATGGAACGCATCTTGGGGATGCGTTTTACCTTAGAAATCGCATCTTAGGGGTGCGATTTATGAAGGAAACGCATCCTAAGGCTGCGTTTCATTTATAAAACGCACCCCTAAGGTGCGTTCCATTAAAATAGGTGCTAGTTTTGTAATTAGTTTTGGAAGGGTGCTAGTTTTGTAATTTTTTTTTAAAGATGCTATTATTGGAAAAATCTCCTAGCGTCAGCGGCAATGCTAAAAAATATATTATTTTAATGAGTTAACAACTACGTACTAGAATACGATATCAACTATAACAATCGACAAAATTCACCTAATCATAAAATTACAAATGATTTCTTTACATAACTCTAAATAGAAACAAAACACAAGTCGATCAACAGACCAAAACAATCAGAATTCCCTTTTTGCAAAAATGAAACAACTTCATCCCAACATTCAATACACACACCATATGGATAGATTTCATGCCCTAAATTCATCAAATTACACACACACAAAAAATCCTTCTCCAAAAACCTCCCCCTAGAGCTATAAATAAACTCCCTAAACCCACAAATTATCACACAATCCCATCATCATCAAATATCAATACACATTACACAAACTAGTATCGCCATGGCGCCCAAAGCAACTTCCTTGGTGTTCATCCTGGCCCTGGCCGTCACGCTGTCCACAATCGCCGAGTCCCGGAATCTGAAGCCGGCCGAACAGTCGCCGGAGGAGTGCTATGCTGCCATATTCAAGTTCCCTTCGTGCTTGTTCGAGATCATCGGAGCAGCCCAAGGCGGCGCCGGCGGGTCGGTGCAGATCTCGGCTCCCTGCTGCAGTGCCTTCACTTCTCTTACTCAGGACTGCCAGTTTCAGTTCAGCGGGAACCTCCTGCCGGTTATTCAGAAGTCCTGTGGCGCTGCCGTCGGTGGGCCGACAGGCGAAGTGCCGCCGAGCCCGCCGGCGCCTCCGACTGAGCTGGGTCCTGCTGCTGCTCCGGTTTGAGTGGGTGTTGGATTTTATGTTGAGACATATGTTGTGATTCCAAGTTCGGTGCAGCGGAAATAAAAACAAAATACGTTGTGGTTAATTATTGTTTATTGACATTCAATGGAATGATTTGTTTAACGAGTGTTGAAGTTTTGAGCATCCAATTTGCTGCAAAAAGCCACTCTAAGAAAGCTGTGTGATAATTTGGTAGTCTTGTGACAATCTAATGATAATGAGGTGGAGTGATGTAAGTTTTTTTGGGTTGAGATTGGTTTGAAGGGGAGGTGTTAAAAATCAAAACGAATTTGGTATATGGATCCGGTGTTTGAGAAATTTGAAAGTTGTGATTCTTACAAGGGGTTAATGTCAGAAAATCTTTCGATGAACAAGCTAATTAGGGAAGCATAAAAAACATATAATGAATCTGACATTTACACCCAGCGTTTGAGAAATATGGAAATTGTGATTCATAAAAGGGTTAGTGTCAGAATTTTTTTTTTAAGAACAACATAAATGTGAAAATTTCCAAGAGGTTAAATTAATTGGGTAACGAACAATTACTTATTTTTAGAATATTTGTATGATGGAGTGAGATGGTTAGGGTTTGCTCATTTTTTTATCATTCTAGACAATATTATCTATATTATATATGAAATTCGAACTTGAACTCTATTTACGATTTATTGTTTGGGACCTTTCTGCAGATCGATTTCCACCTAGCTATTATTGTATTGATATTATTTAGTTCTATTTTGATTTTTTCAGAGACGAATTCGGTATATTTTCACATCTCTAATCTTCACATTGACTGTCCACGTGATGTCAATGTGTTACTATCCCTTATTTCTCGCCTATTTTCGTGCCTTTATTCACTATAAAATTCTATCTTTTGTGTGTATCTATCTATGTACCTTAGAAGAACATATGAGTCCTAAGCGCCATTTGTCGATTTCATGTAATACTTTCCTTGAATGCTGCAAAATCATAAGTGATAGATTCTTCTAACTAGAAAATGGCAAGAACTTTTTTTCCAGAACAACACTTGATTAGTGATGCAAGACTAGCACATCAATATAGAGAACACTAAAATCTGAGTACACATCTACAAAGTTAGTATCTTTCCAAGTTTTGAGGAAACGAGATTTGTACCTAATCAAGTATGTTTAGACCTACAAAAAATGCTCTACTTAATTCCCATCCCTGAAAAGCTATAAAATCACATAATCAACACCTGCCAGCCTAAACCATATCCCTTAAGGCTTAAAAATACACAAAATTCCCACATTATGAACATTCCTTCTGCGACACTCCCGCCAGATTCATGCAAATTTTTTGAAAAGATCCGACCGTATAAAGAAAACCCACCAAATCATCGATTCTCCACCGTTACTAGATCCTTATCCAGACCTCTCTTCCCATTTCATATAAATTCCTCCAACCCACTTCGCCAAATCTCATCACCACCTTCTCAATTCACTTTCATTACATCCAAAATGGCGCCCAAATCATCATCATCATCATCATCATCAGCTAGCTTCCTTGCTCTGTTTCTGATCCTAACCATCTCCGCCGCCGCGATAGCCCGGTCGGAGGAGAGGCTGCAGCCGGAAGCCGCGGCGGGCTGCTGGAAGGAAATCTACCAAATCCCCAACTGCCTCCTCAGCATCATCCGCTCCTTCTTGCCCGGCGGCGGCAAAGGGTCGTCCATCGAGAACGGCGTCGGCGTCCCCTGCTGCAAGGCTTTCCTGTCGCTCACAGGGGACTGCCAGGTCGAGATTTTCCAGAACAGCTCCGTTATCCCCCTGATCGAGGTTTTCTGCAATGCCGTCGTCGGTTCACCGCCGGAGAACGGGGGAGACATGCCGGAGCCAGAGCCAGAGCCTCCAGTAATGTCCCCTGCCGCTGAGGAATTGGGTTCCACTTTCCCTTGGCCAACAGCTCGCCTGGTTTAGAAGAGTCTTAATGATGGGAGTGATTTGAGGGGATGTATGATGAATTGATGATGGTGAATAAGTTTGTGAGAGAGGGGAAGGGAAGAATTTTATGTAATTATGTTACAGTTGGGATTTGGGTGGGGATGGAGAGGATATTCCTGCTCGTATTTCCATATTCGCCTTGCATGGGGTGAGGATGGAGAGGATAAGAAGTTAATTAGTAATTTACAATGAGGAAAATGACTAATATAGGGCAATCCGCTCCAAGTCTTCCTACTTACATCCCAACTGACAAGGAGATGTTAAAATGCTTAAATGAATGGGTTAAGAGGCTTTTTTTAGTATGCTATATAGTATGAGTGATTTACTATACTTATAGCCATTAAATCTTGTTAAATATTGTGAGCCATTGGATCTTGTTCAATTAATTAATTATTTTATTTTATTTTATTCTAGTATTGGCTACCTGTTTCACCGGTTGACAAGTTAATAATAATTAAAAAATTAAATTAGAAGCTTCAGTAACTTCTCCGTTCCAATTCTCTTCGACGACTTCTATTCAAAAAAAAAAATTTCGACGACAGTGAGCAGAGGCTGACGGCAAGAGAGTGTGACGAGCAGGGGGCGACACGGATTCTGAAATAGATCGACGGCGAGTGCGACGCTGGGTAAAGGAAGAAATAGTGTTTCGTGGCATCTCCAGTCGATATAGAAGGGGGTGAGCAGGTCGACGGTGAACCAAATTCTAAAATAGGATTTTCGCGGTGTCTCCTCTCCCGCGATTGTGCTTCGTCGCCTCTTTGTCGTGCCACCGGCACGAAGACAATGGTGGCGTTTCCTCATCGATAGTGAAGGTGGCGACATCGACGACGAACTGGATCTTCAAATAGGTTGACGACGACACTGTAACTAGGGACTGAGCATGGGATTCATTGGGTCTTCAATTGGTTGAAGCTTTGCTGTGTTTCTTCCTTCAAGATTTCAGGTAATAAAGAGGATCCTCAGATTCTGAATGTTTCTCCATTTCTCACTTCAAATCCTTCTTCTTTCTCATCGTCTGACTAAAAGAACCCCAAACTCGGCCCTCATTTGTAGAGACAACTATTCCTTCTTTTTACATCATTTTAGCTCACTATAAGTTTCAATTATGATTGTTCTTGTATAATGCTTCTGGGTTTCATGGAAAGTGTATGAAATATGATGAATTGGAGATCATCATTAGGAATTCAAGATTTTCTGTGAGTGTATCGTCAATTGGGTTTGTTTGTGTTTTGCTGCATTGATCATTACCATGGACATTCATAACCTTAAACGATATTGCTACTTCTGTCTAGTTGATAATCCAGTCGATTTGTAGTCTTGTATTAGGATTGTAGGTGTCACAAAAAGACTAGAAATGCAGGTTGTGTTTAATCCTGTACTATCTGGTCTTGTGTTCAATCCTGTACTATCTGGTTATCACTCTCAATGAAATTAAATCCTCTTCTGTTGTAGATAATGACTCGTAGATTGCATGTCAATAGTCTTGGATTAGTGTAGTTGATACTCTCTGCAAAAACTGTTGATCTATGGTGTTCATGCCATCTTGTATGCCCTCTGGTTTGTGGGGTGATGAAATTGCTTACCAAGACGAAAAGGAAAGAAAGAAAACAAAAAAATCAAACAGAGCATAATAGAGAGATAGTAGAGGTAAAGCAAAGACATGTTAATCTCAGAAACTGAAACAGTCCACGGTTTATTACAGTTGCACAAGACATAGTGAAATATATGAACAGATTTTGATATTAGAGCATTCATAGACAGGATTTATATCCTACAAGGATCATACAAATTGACTATTTTCCTGGAGGAGTATAATAGCTGACCTGATTAGTAGGGTTAGAGCACCCTCTATCCTACTTTCCTTTAGTTGTATCGTTCGTCGATTTATCATAAGAATTGTTCTGCATCCAAGTGTTTGCTGAAATACACCATGATTGCTTCTGGCTTCCATGTGTTTGACGTTATGTCCGTGTGGAATACTGAACTAGGAAAACAACGAGCCTGAATTACTTAATGCCCCATCCGTAGTACGTAATAGTTAATACAGTAGGAATCCTTTCTTTCTTCTAGGATGCTTTTGTACTCCCACAAGGATTTGCAGTATTAGCATCACCTTAATCGTAACCTGTCTATGATTTTGTTGTTTACGTGAGTTGACTTTTATTTTTTGTATTATGTGTAGGGATTTTGATCTGGTAACTCTTTCAGCTGCTACACATTGGGTTTAGAATTCAATTTCTCTTGTGATAGAGATGCAATCTCAGTCTTCCATTCCAGGCAAGTTACTGAAATCTCGCCCTTTTAACTTCAGCAGTGAATTGTTATTCAAGATTGTTTGTCTGTGCCTCTTTGATATCTACTCGTGACACTTACCCTGATGTTGATTGTGCTTTCGGTCATCACAATTATGACCTGCATATTTGGAAGTAGTTGTACTTTGCTGTATGGAAGAGCTACTGTGTGATTGATGGTGTGAATTTAATTGGTACTTTTACGCAATGGATATGCTTCTGCTTTTTGATTGAATGCGTGCATGGTTAGCGCCCAACTTATGCTCTCTTCTATCTATAGTGATGACAATGTCAGTATAGTGCATTATTGGTGTGGTTAAACAAGTCTATGCCTATCAACGTGCTACATCAAAACCTCAATCACATATATTATGATTAGAACTATTAACCTAGCCTACAACCATTTGGAATGGATTTGTGCTTCCTAGCCTGTTGAAGTAGAGGTTTTGTTTGCACAAATTTGTAATCAAGACTTACGTTCATCATTTCCTTATGAATTATATGTTGTGATGTGCAAGCTGAAGCAATGTATAGAGTAGCACTCAATAATCATTTCCTTTCATCCTTTCTTATCATTAGTTTACTACCAATCTCAATACTGTTTATCTTAACTAACTATATATAGAACCTTCTGCTGAAAGAACAACATAGAAACCAATCTCAGCATTCCCCCTTATCTGGATATTGTTCTACTATGATGACTTGCAAGCCGAAGCTAAGAATAGATTCTAGGAAACAATAATTATTTTTCAAAACTTTACTAGATATCAATTTTCCCGTCACTATCTTAACCAGTGACGG
Source organism: Linum tenue (assembly GCA_946122785.1). Classification (NCBI taxonomy): domain Eukaryota; kingdom Viridiplantae; phylum Streptophyta; class Magnoliopsida; order Malpighiales; family Linaceae; genus Linum; species Linum tenue. The sequence goes on from CAMGYJ010000003.1 coordinate 5,172,702, forward strand.
AGCCAGAAAATTGACCAAGGAGGTGCTTCCATGAAAAAATGTCACGCCTGTGAAATTTCCAGAATTAGCCATGAGAATGTTTAGTGGAATTTGGGTGTTTTTAGTTTCACGACTTAGTTTAACGGCCGTGATTTATGAAGCCAAAGCCGTGAGATTGCTTGGGGATATGAAAACTGCTCTTTACTTCTCACGGGGCATGTCACGCCCGTGAGAATTGAGAATGAACCGTGTGAACTTTTTAATGAAAGCTGGGTGTTTTGGGTGAAATTTATATATGCCAATGGCGGATTTCATGGTTAATTAGTGTACTCAGGTATTGAGGTAGGGGTTTTCAGTTCTTCTGGTAGTTGGAACTTGATACCGAGGCAAGTGTGCTTGTGAGATCTGGTATACTCTTGCATTTTTTCAATATTGATAAAAGCCATATATTGAAAACCAGTATTGAACTCATTACCTGGAGAATGTGTTTACCAAATGATTAAATGATCCTTTTCTAGAATGAAAGTTTGTCATAACCACGTTTTCTAGAATGTGTTTAACTGTGAAAGTTGCTTCTTTAGATCAGTGGAGGACGACTCTAGCTTTGTGTATTTTGTTTGTAGTCTTCAGCATGCTTATAATTCGTGTTTCAAGGCATGCTTATAATTTTGTTGTTGTTTTAATTTTGCAGTTTGTTAAAATTGTTCTATAATGAAGACGAAGAGGCATGACCTTTTTAGCACGCAATGTTCTCCAAGGAAAGTATTCTCCCTAGTCTCAAATTTAGAGGCTTGTCAATCAGAGGCCATTAAGAGATGTGGCTTTGGTCGGATTCTTGAAGTCAAAGGAAGAATGTTACAACGTGAGTTGTTGGAGAAACTTTTAAAGAGCTTTAATCTGGAAGAAAGCACAATTAAGGCGTATGGGCTGAAAGTGCATATTTCGGCCAAAGATTTCCAGCGAATTATGGGTTTCCCCGAGGGAGGGACGGATATCGTCTTGGATGGTGAAGAAGTGGTTGGAAGATCCGAGGAACTGAAAGAATTTAGAGTTTATTCGACTCGTGACTGTGATCGACAGGCGATTTCCACAAGCTTAATGCGAAAGACGTTGTTGAAGATAAAAGAGAGCAGCGACCTATTTGTTAAAACTTTTATATTGTACGTAATGGTGGTGCTATTAGTACCTACTAGAAGAGATGACATTTCGTTATCTTCGGTATACGCTGTCACCGATGTTGCGGACATTCCGAAGAAGAATTGGGCATCCTATTGCTTCAATGTATTGGTGAAATGCATCTGCAACCATAATGTTGATGGGAAAAAGTATATACATGGTTGCTTGCTGTTTTTGGAAGTAAATAATTGATAATCCCTAATTTCTACATATTCGTAATGATTAATCATCATGTTGATTATATCTTTTTTGTAGTTAATATTCTTGAAGCATGCAAATGGTATTTTCCACACCATTGATGGAAGTTTGGATTTGATGAGTTGGGGGAGCGGAGACGTAGATGTATTGTTAACGAAAGTGGTAAGACTGATAGTGCAAAATGGTATATTTGATTCTTTTGACAAGTTGGAGCATGCTAATGGTACATTTGGTTCCCTTTTTAATTAATTTATAGGTTTTCAGCAGTTCGAGGAAAAGATCATCTGAGGATGAAGGTTTGAAATCACCTCCAAGGAAACGGGAAAAAAGAGACGGGAAACGGCACAAAACCGACGGGGATGAGTTGCTTCTCTGTGAGCGTATTGATGCGTGGTTTAGTAGCATGGAGGCTAGATTTGACAACTTCAATCAAGAATTTAAAGTCTCAATGGGTGATGCTGCTTCTAGAGGTGAGGAGCTAATGGGCCGGGTTATGAAAATGGAGAACGAATTTCGGGCATTTAGAGACAAAATTGGTACTGCAGTGAAGTCAATTATAGAGGCAGTTAAACCAACTATAGGTGACCCGTTGTCAAGGGATCAACCTACTGAATTGAAAAAGAACGACCAGAAGGATGCGACTGATAATGTGAAAGCTTCTGCAGCTGTTTTGTTGTCAACGGAGCAGCTTATCAGAGGGGAAAAGGGCAATCAGAAGGGTGAGGTTGAAAAACCAAGTGAACCCATTTCTCCTACCTCCGAATGTGTCAAGACTCAAGGGTTAGGTGTTAAGATTTGGGGAGAGGCTGAGGGGGGAAATTGGAGATGACAGCTGTTCTGAATCTCCTTCTGTCAAAGTTGTGAAAAAGTCTCCTTGCAAGCAGGCGAAAGCGTCTATAAGTTGAAAAATTCATACTTTTGAGTGATGAAAGTGTTGCTGCTAATGATGGTTGTGCCAAGATTGTGAAGGTATTACACTTGATTAAGTTTTCTAATGATTTATTCTTATGGGGTGGTTACTAATGAACTGGTTTTTTTTAATGTTTTTGAACAATAAAGGGGCGAAAGGGAGGTCGACTACGTAGTGTATCTAAATTGAAGCCTAGTTTGTATGTGGTCTCTCAATTCGAACGGGCAAATCCCAGAGCTAAGAAAGCACAACCTTTGTACCTTGCTCCTCCCTTTGTTGTTAAGACACCATTGACTCTGGAGGCAGTAAAGATGATTCAATTTGCTTTTAGTAGTAAGCTTCCTGGAAGGTACCTCCCGAAATCATTACAAATAAGATTAGATCATATTTGTAGGATGTTTTTGGTATTTGCCTTTTTCTAATGTTGTGGTGTTTGAACTTGGTCTTGTATAACAGTGACATATTGGTTAGTCTTGATGGCGGAGTTCTTCTCTTGCTCCGTGAAGATTTGGTCCAACTTTTGCCCAGGACTAAACTTTCGACAAGGGTGAGTTCCTTTATGTGTGTAATTTAGTGATTGAACTTGTATTGCTGACTTTGGTATATGTGATGATGATGCATTAGATTATAGAAATGGCGTGTCTGTGCAAGACACTAGAAGAACGAAGTTGTGGTCGCAGTGGTGGCTTGTCTTGGTTCTTTCCACCTTCAGTTTCGGTACAGTTGTCTGCTTTGTCTATTATTGTCATGAAATTAATCTATTTGTTTGTTACATGTAGCTTGTGTGGGTAACTGCGTTTTATTTTTCTAGGATCGTGCATATCATTGCAACGAGGAGCAATTTATGGCTACCATTGGGTTCATATAAGATACTTGAGCGATACCGTATAAATGATCTACTTTACTACAGTAAGGTATGTTGTAATGTTGTTTTCTAAAAGGAAATGGCTTAACCCTCCTATGTTAAATTGATAATTATTGTTTGTTTGTGCATGATTTCAGATTCATGTCCCAATTTTCAACCTCACGTTGACCCACTTCTATCTGGCGGTCTTTAACTTGGAAACCAAAGAAATTGAAATATGGGACTCATTACCAGGAACTCATAACCAAGAATATGATGCAAGGATGCAGAAACTGGTTTGCTGCTTGTCTTGTTCTTCACGTTTTCAAACTTGACTTATTGCTTAGTTGTTAGTTGTTTTTCATTTGCCGATTTTGTCATTAAATATCGATTAGGGGGATGTTTTCATTTGCAGAAATTGGGTCTAGACTTGTTGCTTAAGGATGATATCTGCGGGGCGTTTTCATTTGTGGAATTTGTGGTTAGATATCGCCAGGATGTTGCTTACCAACCAAATGGGTATCCTTTGTTGTTGTTCAATTGTGCACTGTTCTAATTAAGTTCGGTAATTATTTGTTCGCATCATGACCATGGTAATTATTTGTTATATTACAGATTTGATTGTGGACTATTTGTCGCCAATTACTTGCTGGATCCATATCGATATTCCAAGAATCTTGACCAGTTCGACAGTGACTATGAACGGGCACAACTTACTATGTACTTGCTCACTACGCGTTTGAATGAGGTGCAAGCTACAGTTAAGGCACAATCAGATGAATATTTTGAGAGTCATGCGAGACCTGCCCAAATTGATAATTATAATATATTTTTTTTTTTTGGTAAAAATGAGTTGGACATTAAAATAGATTAAATTTTATTTTATTTATTATTTCTCAATTGCCACGTCACTAAGTTAACGGTCAACTTTGAGAGTTGATTCCACATCAACCAAACTTAACGGAGTTGGACGGAGAGTCACCAAACGTGAACGGTTTCAGTAAACTGAAGTACCACTAATGGATTTAAATATTTCGAGTGACCAAACTTGAACGTTTTTTTTATAATCTTAGTGACCAATCATGCAATTAACCCTTAAATGAATTGAAAAGTTATCGAGATAACTAGTGGACAAAATCAATATCAATAAGTACAATCCTTGTGTATTTTAGTTTGTTTGCTTATTAAGCGACAATATTGTTATGCTATGTGTTACAATTACAAGTGTTTGAAGATCTTTTTTGGCTACAATCTATACCAAAGATTAACTTTGTGGTGCGATTATTGATGAACAGACTACATTATCCACAACTAGTCCACAATCTCTCTAGATGGCCTCATCATATACCACACATTATATTCCATCTAACTCGAGTCAAAATGGTAGTAAGGCCTTCGAATTGGCAAGAACAAGTCCGAGTAAGGTTCGAGTAAGAGAAGCAAAAACGCTAGAAGAATCAAATGAAACCAAATTTATAAGATGTCATGTTCCATGTGTATTTGTGTAGACACATATAGAGTTACAACTCAGGCAAATTCGTAGTTAATACATACTCCGTTTAATACACGTATATGTATCCGTACGTACTTTATCCGTTTAAAACTTCCGTATCCGTATTATTGCCAAGCCATTTCATTTTTGTCCGTTCATTTGATGGCTCTCGTATTAAACCCGTATAACACGTTTAGTATCCGTATGTAATGAATTAAATTATTAACTTTACTATTATTAAAATAATTATTTATTTTAGAAATAATTAATTTTTCTATATTTATGACAATTAATGTACTATTAAACGTAACATTAGTATAGAGACGAAGTAAAATACCGGTAGGTATTTTATACGTAACTTTCCCGTACCGTATTTTACTAACTATGCGTAAATTGACTTGCCTGGTTGTCTTTCTAGCTATGACAATACAGTTAGTAAGTAGTTTAGCTATGATTCGGTCTGGTTATTATATTAAATGTACAATTTTGTTAAGAACCGAACTAAAAGAAAAAAGTTACCACAAATTCAAGAACTGAATTTGAAGAAAGAAATTCATACTTCGATTCAATCAATTGCAGTACAACATGAACCAAATCGATGCTCATAGTCACCGGCAACAAATAAGAAAGATAGTTAACATAAAAATAAATCATCGATAAATAAAATTTTTTACGATAAAATGTGTAACCTCTTATCTCGTATCTAAAAAATAAAATGAAAGACAACTTAATAGAATTTTCAGTAAGTGAATACTCACTACAAACTAAGCAAAGTATCCGTCAACTAGGAATGTAAGTAAATAGCCCTACACAGCTAGTAAAGAAAATCAGAAAATACATTCACGAAGGTAAATAAGGAAGAATCATAAACCAGGTACCATTCATGTTTGATACTCTGCTATTATGAACTTCCCTTCTTCCATTCCGCCATTGGATTCCATTCCACCATATCTCCTGGTAAAAGAACAAAATCCGACCGTCAAAGGAAACCCGCACCAACGCTCCACTACCCAATCTTCCAACCATTCTGCGTATAAATTCTCGAACCCACTTCCCCAGAATCCCAACATCACACCCCAAAAAAAAACCCCCCTCTTCCAAATGGCGTCCAAATTACCCTGCTTCCTCGCTCTGCTCCTCCTCCTGTCCTCCTCCGCCGCCGCGGCGGAGCGGCTGCATCCACAGTGGGCAGCGGGTTGCTGGAAAGAGATCTGCCAGGTCCCCGACTGCCTATTCAGCATTCTCAAGGCCTTCTTCCCCAAAACCGGCGGCGGATCGCCAATCGACGCCGTCAGTGTGCCCTGTTGCTCTGCTTTCCTGACGCTGACAGAGGATTGTCAGGTGGAGATTTTCCAGAACAGCTCTGTTATTACTTTGATCCAGACTTTCTGCTCTGCCATCGTGCCGCCGCCTGTGGCTCCTGGGCCTGGGACCGGTGGCGACATGCCGTGGCCCTGGCCCAGCACTCCGGTCGCCCCTGGCCCTGGAAACGACGGAGACATGCCGTGGCCGGGGGCTCCGGCGGCGGGCCCTGCATCTGGTGGTGATGAAGCTGATGCGGATTCAACTTGGCCCACTGTTCGTTTTGTTTAGAGTTTGAAGGAGATTTGGAATAAGTTTGTGAGAGAGGGCAAAAATATGTATGCCACAATTGGGTGGGGATTTTTTTTTATGAGTAATAATTCCAGTTAATTGTTCTTGTTTGTTGTTAGTTAGTTTTCTAAGTCAAGTCACAATAGCTATCAAACATTTGCGTTAGATAAATCCACAATATATGGATTTATCATAGTGAAATACGATTCTCATGTTTTAGACAATTTGCATTTAAATAAAAAAAATTTGCAATAACGCGAGTTTGAACATCTCGCAGCACTTTGTTAATAAATGATGAGACCAAATTCTATAAGGATTAAAGTGTAACTTTCACGAAATCCAAGGTCTAGAATCGAACCAAAACCGAAAATGTCAAAAAAAAAAACCCAACTAGTTTCACAATCAAATTGACCCAAATCATAAACGGTCCACAACATGCCGAAGCACTACGAGAAATACTTATAAACAATGCACATGAATCATATATGATATTCTCAAGTGTGTTCGTTACATTTCATATGCCCTCCATCTTTCGTACCTATCTCTCCAACTCGCATCTCAATATGAATTTCCTTTCGTACTAATTTTCATGTCTTATTCTTAACACATCTCAACCATGTATTTGATTCGAACTATTTAAAGACTATCCTACAATTACAATAACGTTTTGTCCTCAACACAAAGATGCAAATAACAAACAATCAAACACTTAACGTTAGAATCTCAACTCCAACTTCATTACAACGTGACTAATGTGTATATTCCTAATACAACTATTTTATGATTTTGGCTTCTCGAGTTATTGCATCGCAAATGGATCCCCCTCGATTTTAACTAGGCATATTCATTCCAAAGGGAAGATAGAAGAGGACAATCAAGCATAAAAAAACAACTCCAAACCCACATGTGATCCAATCACATCCCAACAAAGAAACAAAACTCAGCTAAACAAGAAGGGAAAAATAACCCCAAACCAACAGCATCAGAATCCCATTTCCCTGAACTTCAACCCCTCCGCTGACATCCACCGTCGGCGGATCAATCGGACCAGCAGGCGCCGCCGCGGCCACGGCAGGCGAGCCCGCGTCGTCGGAGCAAGCATTTGGCAGGGGAGCTCCGCACAATCCAGAATTCCCCAAAAAGCTGTCAGCTCCAAACTTCCCCGCCCCGTCAGGAATCCTGCCCTGAAACCTGTTGTCCGACACATTGAAACCCTGCAGACTGTCGAAATTCATTACCGGCACCGACCCGCGGAGCCGATTTTCCTGAGCAAGAAAGTTTCGGAGAAGCATCAGCCTGCTCAGGTCAGGAACCTCCCCTGTCAGCCGATTGCCCGAAATTTCGAGCTGAAACAGAGTAGTCATGTTTGCAACCGTATCGGGAACCGAACCGGTGAACCGGTTTCCGCTCAGGTCCAACCAGATGAGACTGTGGCAGTTTCCGATCCCACTAGGGATGGACCCTGTCAGGTTGTTGTTCTTCAGCTTCAGGACGTGAAGCGACTCGGCCCTGCAGGCCGAGGCCGCGTCCAGGGTTCCACTGAGGTTCAGCCCTTCTAGGACGACGGTCCAGACGAGCCCGGTGTTGGGGTCGCACGTGACCCCGACCCATTCGCACGCGTCGGAGGTCATGTTCCAGCGCTTGCTGATGGCTTTGTTTCCTCCTGACAGCTTTTGTACGAAACGGATTAGGGATTTCTTGACGCCTTCCTGTTCTTCTGAGTTTGAGGTTGGGGAGAAGAGGAGGATGGAAATTACAATGAGCAGACAGGTAGGGTTTGGGATTCGACCCATTTATGCCTTGAGCTTCAGGGTTTTTTTTTTTTGTTTTTGTTTCTGATGAAGAAGCTGAATGGGTGATTGTGTGTAATTGTTTCAAATGGGGTTTTATAGGGTTTTGATGGGTTTCTTTGTTCAGACTTTCAGAAGATAAGTGGATGAACTTATTGCCAAATGTTTGATTGACTTTGACTATATCAGAGAAGAAGAGGCAAATAGAACAGAACCAATGCCAGGCTTGTTCTTGTTTGATATGAAAAGTCAAACCTATTTTATTGTACCAATTTGAGCCTAGGCTAGCTGGTGATTGGTGGTCTCACCTTCGATTTAAGATCGAGGAGTTTTTTCATGGATGTAGATTTTCGCTTCATGGTTAGTCGATTATTATTTTATACGATTACTTACAATGATGAGTTAATTATTGTTGTTATATCACCGTTATCAATAGTGATGAATCGTTGGAGTCCACAACCTATAACAGAAAGAAAATAGAGCTCATTACAACCTTTTCAATCGAAATGAGACTTATGGTTCAACTACGATTTCTAAGGAGTCGTTTGCTTGTTGGATTTGAAAAATGAAGGTTTTGTGCAACAAAAACCTTGGGATTCATGAGGGATTTATTGTATTATGGATTTGAAAAGTCTAGTGTTTGCATGATAGAATTGATAATGGATTTATGATGGATTTGTCACATAAGCAACTAACAACCATCATGGATTTACAAATCCCAAACAAATATGTGGGATTTACAAGTCCGTGGGGTCCATGGATTTGGTCCCAAATTAAAGACCAAATCAGTGGACCCCACGGATTTGACACCCATCAATAAACAATGGACTTGTGTTAAATCCATCAAACTTGGAATTTGGGTACCAAATCCATGACCCAAATCCAACAAACAAACGACCCCTAAATTCTTATCAATCCAAGTAGTACTTACGCACCCAAATCAAATTGGGAATTCAAATTAAATCTCTAATTCCATCTTTGAATCCTAGTCCTAGAAGGATCACTATCCCAAGAGGGATTCCTAGTCCAACTAGACAATAGATTTTGGCTATGGCATTGGCACATTACCAATGACTTATAAGCTCATAAACAATAAGTGGATCTAACAAATATATCATTGCCATAAGAGTGCTATGAAAGGTTTAGGATTTTCGAAATCCTAACTTATGATCAAGCAAAACTCAAGGCAATATCTCATAGTTCTTAATGCTTGATAATGTTTATTAGTACGGAGTAATCTAATCCAACAAAATGTGAGAGACCACACATTTCATACAATACTGTCAAAAGGGTATAGAGATATATATATATATCACTATTTTTCGAAGGATAGTCGAATCAATTTTTTTTCTTTTGCATTGTAAAGTCATTTACATTCTTAACGGTACATCCAAGAATCACTATCTTATTATACACTTGGTCAAATGCCACGAATCATAATCTTAGAGTATACAAGTAATGTTTAACATTCCTTTTAAAAATATCAAGTTGAGAGACAACAACACATTCAATCGCTGTGAGAAATAATAGTAAAATTTGATTGGTTTGTTTGATACAAAAAGTAAATCTGTTAGATTCCAGGCATGGGGCAAGACGCAAGCAGCTTCAGACATGTTCTTGTTTGATTGGTTTGTTTGATATGAAAAGTTAACTTGTATTGTTGGCATCGTTGTTTGAAGTATGAAGTATGATTGATCTTGATCTTGTTTTTTTTTTTTTTCCAAAACACTCCGAAATAAAATAACGAGATATGAATATCATATGATCTTCGCTAGTCAAAGTTACGGAAAAAAAGAATGTATGCTGGTCAACAAAATGTTAAACTAATAATAAGAGGGTTTGTATTTCTTATGATATGAGCAAATCCTATTTTACATACGAAACATGAAATGAAATGAAACACGCTAGAGATTAGTTCATCGCAACACCTTGACTTCTTTCAGAATTGCACGTCGCAAAGCATGAGCCAAATCTTGGACCTTACACATTTATTTGAGCCTTAAACCAGTGTCCATGAAACCGTACCGTACTGACGGTTCAACCACGAAATACCAGTATAGGAGGCTAAACCGGTAGGCGGTATTTAACGGTATAATGGTTGAACTATGGTTAAACCACGGTTTTACCATAAAATACCCTAAAACTTACTTTCCCGATACGATCTCCGGTACGGTTTCATGGACCATGCCTTAAACTGATCTTCGAACTAACACGAGACTGGACTGAGATTGGGGATTTGGGAGATATAACGTTGGGCTTCAAAATTACAGATTGGTCCAACTGTGACATCCAGCGCTTGTACGAAGATAACGGCCCAAAGCCCTAATCGATGCCTTCGTCCCAAACTAGTATTATGGGTAGTTTGGTTTTCATGATTGTTTGGTTGGGATCAAGGTTGTCAACCCGCGGGTTGACCCGTACCCGGTCGAGTTAGTGGGTTAAGGGTTAATGGGTCAACCATTTTAGCCCGGTTTGGTTCGGAAATATGAAAAGAGTCATTATATTGTATTTATCCTCATAAATTATATCAAATCTTATCTAACATATGAGTTATAACATATAATAGTACACCAAAATAACATATCGTACTTAGATCCAACATTTAGTGAAAATTCACACAAACACTTATATAGCATAAATATTCAAATGTTCAACTTAGGATTCCAAAGATTGAGTTAGGCGAAAAGAAAATTCGGAAAATAGGCGCATTTCGCAAACAAACAAAAAAGACACAATTTGACCTCCAACTCGGTACCTTGTAGTGGTCGGGCCGGCGGGTGCGTGCGGCCCGTTTTTCTCACCGGGTCAAGGTCAAATTGGGTCGACCCGCGGGTTGACAACCTTGGTTGGGATATATAGTTACAATGCATGTATTGTCCACAATGCATTGTTTTTTTAATTTTCTGCACAAACTATACATGCATTGTTTTGGTGAGATTGTTGAGATTGTTTGTTTGAGATTGTTGGAGTGTTTTCTACTTCCAACTATGTCCCTACCTTTTGATGTGTTTTGCTTTTTTATATTATATAAGCAAAGGGTAAAAATGACATTTAACCTAAAAAGCAATGTATCTTATTTAAATACTAGAACAACTATCACAGAAACCAAACGAGGTAAACTACAATACATCAAGTTTCTTATATATATGTATATTATTATGCATGTATTGATTACAATGCATCTATTTAACTATCATCTATAGGGATGGCAATTTTGCCCATACCCATGGTATTTTACTATCCAACCTAATTGGGTTGGGTATGAAATCCAAATAGATGGATATGGGTAGAGTTTGATGTATTTGTACCTAGGGGTGGAAATCGGTACGGTATCGGTATCCCAATACCAAATACCGAAATCCCGAATACCGAATTACACCCTAAAATCAATCCCAATCCCAATACCTAAATAATTTCGGTATCCCAATCCCAATCTCTAAATAATTTCGGTATACCAATCAGTACCTCGGTATCCCAATCGGTATTATCGAATACATAATTACTTACCTTTGCAATTAATAATTAAATATATAAATTAAATTTTATTGTTTAATTTAGGGCGAAGAGACTAAGCAAATAGTCTTGAGTTGCCTAGAGCTAACATCTTAAGTTCTTGTAATTGGTAATCTTTAATTTGACGAATTTGAGGTTGAGAGACGACTAATAATAGTGTGAAATAGTGATATAATGATCTATGTATAATTAAATGACACTTTTGGTGGTTGATGGTCGCGTAGTAGTGAATGTGAGAGTCTAGTTGAGAGGATAAAATACACACTAACTTATATTTCGGTATTGATCGGTATTTCGGTATATACCGATCGCAATCCCGTAATCCCTAATACCGAATAACAATTGAAATTCAATCCCAATCCCAATCCCACAAAATAATACGTATATTCGGTAACACCAAATATAGACAAATTCGGTACGGTATTCGGTATATCCCAAATACCGGTACCAAACTTCCAGCCCTATTTGTACCCATACCCATTTACTTTGGTTTGGGTTGGGTTTATAAATTATAACAAATGGATTTGGGTTTGTACCCATGCCCAAATACAAATTACAGTTTGGTACCTAAACTTAATAGATATGCATATATAGTACCTAAATTTATTTTTTTTTGCATATAAGTCTCAAAATATCGATAGACAATTACGTTCTGGTACCTAAATTTTTTTTGTCTTACATTTTGGTACCTAAAATTTTCAAGTTTTACAAATAGGTCCAATTTTTGCATATGTAGTTACAACACCCTCAAGTAAATGGATATCCATATCCAATCCATATCCCACCCATACCGATTTAGATTATGGAAGCAATATCTATACCTTACCCAAACTCATCTACAAACCCCCCAAACCCATATGCACTTCACCCATACCCAACCCATTATCAATGGGTCTACTTGAGTTTGGGTATAATTACCCATGGATGGGTAATTGCCATCCCTAATCATCTATTTAACTATCACCAAAACCAAACGACCCCTATAATTCGGTTGTTAGGTGGTACAAATTCAGTTGTGATTTTTATCTTGGATTTGCATTACCACCTTTTTTTTAACAAGGAAGGAAAGAGTGTTATACGCGCTTGTACTATGCTCTAAAGTATTGGAGTTTTGAGGTATATATTGAACTTGTGTCATAACGTTAAACATTAACGTATAAATTTAGTTTATACTATAAAAGAATTTGTACTTATATGCTATGAATCAAGTTCAGTTTGTATAAAATATAGAGGTACAAATTCAGTTAGCACTATAAAAGAATTTGTATAAAAAGGTATAGGCACAAACTTAATTTTGTACCATAATTGTATAAGTTCAATTTGTACCATAATTGTATAATTAAGTTCAATTTGTACCCTAAACTATTTTTCTTGTAAACCAAAACGTTCATACCATAAAAAGTTGTAAGATCCCTCGTCTTATTTAGGCTAGTGTTGGACCTTTTGACATAGGCGAGAAGGAAAAAAAAAAAAAAGAAGGAAGAGTTTGAGTCGTGGCTCTTCATATTCAGAGAATTGTTTTGATGGGTTTAGACCTACTTATCACGATTAGAGAACCTATATTGTACTGACGGTCTAACTATAAAATTTGAAATTTCCCCCGATCTATATTCCCCCTAATCTCAAATTTCCTCATGTGTTCTACTCTAGTCCAACCTTCATCCTTCGACGAATCCTATCCTTTTACACTCCCTCTTGTTACATTCCCGTCTTCTTTCTTTTTATACGTTCATGACCTTCCTAAAACAATAAAAAAAAAAAGTCTTTGAATGTGTCATTTGAGATTGAATATCCAGACTGGAAATGGACATTTTGTAGCAATCTATCTACAATGTGGTTGTGACATGACGTGACAAGAATATTGAAGGCGACTTGCGACCATAATATGGTTGACTTATAGCTCTGCTGCTTGAACAATTCAATCTGCCAATGCACTAATCTGTTGAATATGGTGGGAAGCTGCCGGTACAGTGTGACAGACGCCTAGAAATTATTGGTGGATGCTAAGTTGAAAAAATTGTACACTTTGGGTTGAAACTTTATGTACACAAAGCTGTTTAAATACCACCGACGCCAGAATTATTAAACGACATTTTCTCAATAAATTGGAGGTATTGTTGATTCCTGGATTGTATCAATGTTATTTGGCAAATGGGGTATTTGGATCCAAATTTTACGTAATTTTACGTACCATAGTATATGTTATTTAGTGGGTACTATTATTATATATAAATTTGAAATAGTGTTACGGTTGCATAAATATTCACATTTTGATACCCCAATTTAATTAAATCACAACTTAGTAATTATAATATATATTTTACATTTTGATACCCGAAATTTAATTATAAGCTGAAGTTTGGTCACCGACTCACCGTTGCATAAAAATTTATATTTTGATACCCCAAATTTAATTAAATCACAACTTAGTCACTATAATGTACATTTTACATTTTGATTCTCCAAATTTAATTTTAATGTAAAATCATTGAACAATTATATTTTGGTATTTACATTTTATGAGATTTTCATACTTATATTTTTTTAAAATTTACATATTGGTCCATTTAGATTTCACTTGAATCCAATCCACCAATCCTTTTGAACGAACCAATCCATGAATCCAATCCACCATAACATAAAAGTATAATAATAATGTGAAATATTAAATAAATGATAAAAGAGAAACTACTCTAAAATAAATGAACGGTTCCATACACGACTCACCAACAGTCTAGAGAAAAAATAATTGAACCATGAACCACTAACTTTTTTAGCTCAATATCAAGTCCAATTAAAAATAAATATATATGGTTATTATTTATTAGAAAGTCATCATTTTCTACTATGGGATTTGAAGGCATGCAATTTTAAGCGAGTTCTAGTTTGTATTCCTTTTGCTTCCGTCTAGAGTTTTTCTTTTACACCCGTGCTAGAATTTTCGACAATTATACATAGAATGTTTAACTAGATATTTGCACATATCAAATAAATAGTTTTCATTTTTCTATAAAAAGTAAATATTTATCATCTTAAATACATCACCGTAAAATGAATTAAGTCTCAACTATGCAAATTACAGTTCTGTACCTAAACTTAATAGATCTTTATATTTATAATGTAAATTTATTTTTTTGGCATATAAGTCCTTACATATTGATGGAACATTACATTTTAGTCCCTAATTTTTTGTGTATTACATTTTGGTACCTAAACTTTTGAAGTTCTCCAAATAGGTCTAATTTTTGTATGTGTAATTAAAACACACTCGAATAAATGGGTATCCATACCCAACTCATAAACATTTAGATTATGGAAGTAAATATTCATAACCTACCCAAATTCATTTACAAACTTCCAGACCCATATATGTCTCACCCATACCCTACCCATAATTAATGGGTTTACTTGGGTTTAGGTAAATATAATTTACTAGCCAAAATTTCCAAAAAATTTTAAATTGGATGTTGACCGCCATATATTTCTTCTCAGTCAATATTACTAACAAAACTGCTAACAAAAAGATAATTTTATACTAATAATACTAACAAAACATTATGACGAGCCACATAATACATGTCCATAGGCCATCTCCGTTGCGCTACACAGCGCGGCATCACCACCTAGTTTGTATTAAACATCATGTTTGGAAGAGGTTAGAGGTACCGGAATTGGAATTGGTGGTGTGGTATTTCAATTGAAATTTGGTTAAACACATTTGTCTCTTCTTTTTTTTTTTTTTGACAAACACATTTGTATCTCTTTATAATGTAAACAAAATACAACTCTTTTTTTTGTCATAGATAAGTCAAAAAATAGATTAAAGATTACAAGAGGTTGAAAATTAAATAGCGGTAGTTAACCAAATGTTGATTTACCGATGCAAGGGTCATTTTAGCCACGCAATGAGTTCGGTTCGGGATGGTTTTTTATATACACTATTTACGGACCATGATTTTTAAATATTAGTCACATACTTATCCAAAAGTAAGCGGGTTTTAGTCGTATATACCAAAATCAAGCGGTATACCATCGGGGAAAACTCATTTGCATTTCTAAACAATCATATATTCAATTTCTGGGATACATAGAAAACTAGGTGGCGATGCCGCGCCTTGTCGCGTGGCGGAAATGGCCTTTGAGCATGTATTATGTGGTCCGGTATTGTGTTTTGTTAGTATTATTAGTATAAAATTAATTATTTGTTGGCATTTTTGTTAGTAATATTGACTTGACAATATGATATTGACTAAGAAGATATATATGGCAGTCAACATCCAATTTAAATATTTTTGAAAATTTAGGCTAATAAATTATATTTACCTAAACCCAAGTAGACCCATTGATTATGGGTAGGGTATGCGTGACGTATATATGAGTTTGAAAGTTTGTAGATGGGTTTGGGTAGGGTATGAATATTTAATTTCAGAATCTAAATGTGTATGAGTTGGGTATGGATACCCATTTATTCGAGGGTGTTTTAATTACACATACAAAAATTAGACATCTTTGTAGAACTTCAAAAATTTAGGAACCAAAATTTCACACAAAAGTTTTAGATACTAAAATTAATGTTCCGTCAATATTTTGAGGACTTATGTGCCAAAAAAAATTAATTTAGGTTATAAATCTAAAGATCTATTAAGTTTAGGTACCAAACTATAATTTGTACACCTGAGGCTTAATTCCTTTATGGTGATGTATTTAAGATGATAATTATTTACTTTTTTTTATAGAAAAATGAAACTATTATTTGATATATGTAGATACCTAGCCAAACATTCCATGTATAATTGTTGAAAATTCTAGCTCGGGTGAAAAATATAACTTTAGGGAGAAGCAAAATGAATACAAACTGGAACTCGTTTAAAATCACGCCTTCAAATCGCATAGTGGAAAATGATTACTTCTAATAAGTAATAACCATGTATATTTATTTTTAATTGTACTCGGCAATGAGCTGAAAAAGCTTGTGGTTCATGGTTCAATTATTAATTCTCTAGACTGTTGGTAAATCCTGTATGGACCCATTCATACTTGTGATTAGAATATATAACCGTTCATACTTGTGATTAGACCCGTTCATAATCACCGTAGCAATTTATTGACACTTGTTTATGTAGATGTCGCCTATTTTGTTTCATGTAGTTAGTAGAAGATTGTTTAGTATCCTGTAAATGTATTAAATGAGTTTATAAAATCGCTCTTTCAATATTTTAGAGTCATCTCACTTTTATCATTTATTTAATGTTTCATGTAATGAGCAACTATAAAATGGTCAAATCTTCTCCTACACTTGAGTGATACAACATCTTGTTTGGTACAAACTAATTTTTGTTTGTTTGGTGGATTGGATTAATGGATTGATTCAAAAGGATTGGTGGATTGGATTCATGGATTCAAGTGAAATCTAAACATTGGACCAATATATAAATTTAAAAAAACAGTAGGTATGAGCCGGGCAGTAAGACAGTGGTCCAGCGGTACAAGGACTGCAAGTGAAGGCAGATTACGATGGTCTCTTTGTATTAGTTATGTGTGGCGTGAGCGTTGCAGCAGAACTCATGATGTTGTTATTTGCCCCCCCCCCCCCCCCCCCAAGTAAGCTAGTTGAAAGGTAAAAAAAATAGTAGGTACAAAAAACTCATAAAATTTAGATATCAAAATATAATTGTTCAATGATTTTGCATTAAAATTAAATTTGGGGTATCAAAATGTAAAATATACATTATAGTGACTAAGTTGTAATTTAATGAAATTTGGAGTATCAAACGATAAAATATACAGCGACCCAATCAGCTTGCAAATTTAGGCAACAGTAAGTGAACTTCTTCTTTATATATATTCATATTATCGCAAAATGTTGACGTTGATTGAATTTATTTATGAGATATTATTTGAGTAAGTAAAGGAGAATGAAGAAGAGTTTAGGAGGATAAACATAATCCTTAAGCGATATGAACGCTCTCAATAGTGAAGTGAGATGATGTAGAGCATACTTGTGGCACAGTCAGTTGGGTTAGATGCATATACTTAAACTGTCAAACATGAATCAAACATCATTTTTCTTGTCGCGTTGGGGTAAACCTAGTCAACAAATTATTTAGGTTGAATTTTCCTGATAAAATATTGTTTCAAGACTTAGTTCACCTAAAAAACATAGTCTATAACTAGATTTTTTAATCATCAAATTTTAAGCGATGATATTTGTTTAATACGATGATATAAACTATATTTATAACAAATCATTCTCTCGTAAATTTTTCCTTCTAAAATTGTAACGGTTAACATGCAAGTTTCATAAAAATTTGTAATACAAGCAAATAATAAATGATTTTTATCGTACAATTAAAGATTGTGATCATATTGAAAATGACATTATTGATTTGTGATTAGTAGTCCTCATCCTTGAACATACAAACTCCCTGATTGTTCTCTCATCTTATTCTAAACCCCGATTTCGTCACTAGTGCACAATTCAGCCCTGATTAGTACCACATTCAGAGTGGTCAAAATATCGAGTGAGAAGACTACCAGTGAGTTGGGCACAAAAAAAGAACATTAAAAAAGTGAAAGAAGCAAGGAATGAAGAAGACAAGGGTGGTCGGTCAAAGTCGTCGGAGAAAAGACTTGAGAAATTGTAAGTCTTCCCCTCTGTTCGTTTCAATTCCTCTTCCAAATAGATGTACATCAGTACTTTATTTTTTTTATGTATATCTGTATAATAAGTTGGTTTTCAATTTTTAATGGTTCGTTTCAATTCCTCTTCCAAATAGATGTACATCAGTACTTTATTTTTTTATGTATATCTATATAATAAGTTGGTTTTCAATTTTCAAATTTCATACTCAAGCTCAGCTTGTGTCTAACTGGCGATCAATGTTGCATCCTTTATAGACCCGTAGCCAGCGGAGATCCAGGACATAATAGAGCATTGGACTGCATCTGAATAAAGTACTTGACATAGTATAGTTTTCATTACAATGTCAACTGTACATGACGGTCTTTTAATTCATCAAATAATAGGCCGCATCCATCCCTGTTTCCACTAGCTTCCCTAGTAATTTTGCAAGGGAAGAAACTTCATATTCCTGACTATGAACCACATGAGCTACATAATATCGTAGATAATTCTTCAAAGAATGCATCTAATAGACTTCAAAGTCTCGATGATAAACTATGAAACAAGTTAAATATTTTCTTTATCAATAGATCGAAAATAACTTTTAAGATCTAACTTTTAAGATCTAGTGCACCACTCGTTCTAACACATAAGTGTGAGATTTAGTTTAGAGGTTTTTTTTTTTATTTCGATGAAATTTTACACTTTTAGTCTTTTACATATAAGACTTTTAGGTTTCATTGTGTATTTATTCTTTCCAAATGAAAATTATAAGTAGGCTGGCTATTTGGTCCTGGACTGTTTGGTTTTACCCGAAACCGGACTGTATAACCCGGATCGGGATCGGGATCGGACTAGGACCGGATAGCAAACAATGCAATCTCATATTCGAGCTTAGATTTGAGGTAAAAAACCCGGATAAAGACCGGATAAGAGACCCCCAACACCTAAAATCAAGATCAAATTGGGACCGAACCGGGTCAAGACCGGACTAGAATCCGCCACTGCCCCTAGATCCGCCACTGCCCGTAGCATCATGTTGTCTGCAAAAATCAAAGTAACAAAACCGGCACATTTTAAAGTTTGCCCTTATAGAGAGTGGTTCAATGGACATTAGCATCAACCATTCGCACGGTCGGGATTCAGTTTATCATAAATTCTTAGCCAAAAATTTTACTCTTCTTTGCTCTCTTAGAACTTGAATGAATCACTTGATAAGGCTGGTGGAAGGGTCTATTAGAGACCTAATTGTCAAGATTAGGTAGTAATTGGAGGAAGTTTCCTGATTCATGATATCCTGATTAAATTATGGATTAATTAGCTTTTCATGTCTTTGTTAACAAATGATACGTAATTATAGGGAAAAACTTGCCTCTTGCGGTCTTGCCATATCATGTCTCTTTCACCACATTGTTACAAAATCCCTATTGAAAGAAAGACTTCTCCATGCCCCTCAATCATATTCATAGTTGATCAATTTGGCTTACATTTTTTTTTTCAAACTAGAGGAATTTTGATAATAAAACAATCTAGCTAGCTGGTCCTAGTGTTTTTTTTTATATTATAAAATTGATGGAATTAACAATATTCAAGAAACATCACTACAAGTCTACAATATAAGCTAGCTGGCCCCTCTCATTTGTTGTCACCCAATCCCAGATGCAATTATCTATCTATCTATCCATATTTTGACAACAAAATTCTGATTACGCTAAGTTGAATCTAATTTCCTTTGTATTATTATTATTTTTCTTCCAAATAATTTAGTTGGAAAAGTAATTTCAAGTTTAGACATAACATAATTATTATTCAAAAATTTATATTAGTCGTTTATCACGATACACAGATTGAACAGAATTAAATTTACCATAATCTAATTTACGTTCGTCACTTCGTCTCATAGAATAAAAATATAATCGAAAAATCACATCTCATTATAAAACAAAGAATTTTCCATCGAACACGTATTGTATTTGAATAATGCAATTTTTATTGTATTTGAATAATGCAATTTTTATTCAAATACCATCTAATCGGGACGGGATACGGTGACAACCCCCTTAGGGGTTGTCAGATTCACAATCAAGGGTATTTTGGGTATGAAAAAAGGAATATATTAATTACCTTTTGTGTATTAATTATATTTGACTTAAAAACCCATATTAAATATAATTTTTTTTTTAAATTTAAATCCTATACATTAATATCTCTATCTATCTCTCTCTCTTCCTTTCTCCAACAGCCACTCCGCATCGACGGACAAACTTTTTCTCCGGCGAATTCTCTCCGACAGACTCCCTCCGACAACCTGAAAAAATGTACCAGTGCGTTAAAAAGTGTACAAATCCATTAGTCTACTGGTAATTAATATACCAATGCTAGTGGTACGCTACGAGTGCGTTAAAAAATGTACCAGTACTAGTGGTACGCTACCAGTACAGCGATACCACTAGCATTGGTAGCGGTACCAGTAGAGAATAACACAAAAAAACAGATGATAGTGGTACGCTACCACTACCAGCTACCTTATGGTAGTGGTAGGTACCACTATCACTGGTACGCTACCAGAAGAAAAATGGTACCACTAAAAAACCAAATCTAGAAAAGGGGAGTCGGTGACGGGAGAGAGAGGTAGGGGAAGACGGTGACCTCGCGACGGCGGCAGTGGTGGGGGACGAAGGGCGGCGAGAGGGCTCCGACGGGGAGAGGATGATTGTGCCGCGGTGGTGGGAGGCGGACGTTGCGACGGGCCGGCGGGAGAGATTTGCAACAACAGGGTGTGGAGGGAGGCTGAGGATGGCGGAGACAACGACGGTGGAAGGTTCGACAAGTGGCTGCAGGAGACAAGGGCGTCGGCGGTGGAGGGCTGTGGCGGCGGAGGGCTCTGCGAGAGAGAGGGAGGAGAGACGGTGATGGCTACGGGAGAGAGGGAGGAGAGAGAGAGGGAGGATGGAGGAGTTAGGGTTTTTTTATATATGGTAGGGTGAATGATTGGGTGTGGTAAGTTTTTACCCTTCCAAAAATACCCTTTCTTTAATCTTAACCATTAAAAAAAGAGACAGGAGAGAGCATATCCAAGGACTATGAAGTGGGTTGTGAATCAGGTTGTCACCGTATCCCGTCCCCATCTAATCTCTCTCTCAATCCAAATAAATGCTTGATTAGCCAGGTTTCACTAAAGCAAGAACTTACACTTGAGGGTAATTACTAATTTCAACATATACCAAGTGTAGTTTGGACTTGAGATTTTATTCTCTCTTTCCAATTTCCATAAACGGAAAAAATTTCAATTTCCACTCATTTAGCCACGACCGGTCTCGCTCTATAAAATGCTCTGCCCCCTTCTTCCCTTTCTCCGCCGGTCACCACCATTAGCAACCAAACACCCAACCAACACACACATTAGCCACACTTTTCTTCTTCATCGCTGTAAATCCATCTACCTTGCGATGGCGCATCTTGTTGCTCACTTAGCCTTGAAGCTCATGATCATACTCCTACTCTTCTTCCCAATAGACCAATCCAACGGCTGTTTGGACGACGAGAAAGTCGCACTTCTCCACCTCAAATCCTCCTTCAATTCAACCGCTCAAGAGGAACTCAACCACCCAACAACGGAAGATTGCTGCTCCTGGCAAGGAATTCAATGCAGCCAAACCACCGGCAGAGTCATCTCCATCGACCTCTTCCAGCTCTTCGATTTCCAGATCCCAGAAACAGAGTCCAGGTGCCTCAACACCACTCTGTTTCTCCCCTTTCCGCAGCTCGCCAGCCTCTCTCTTCCTCACGGCAGTCTGGTCGATTGCCCCGAAAAAAACCACGGTACGTACTGTATTGCTCAGCGAGTTATTGGGACGAACTGATTTTTACACAGCTCAAATTATGATGTGTATTGTTTGTGCTGTCACAGGTTTGGAAGGGCTATCGGTACTTCCCCATCTGGAGATCTTGGATTTGAGCTTCAACAAGTTCACTGGCAGCATCCTTTCCTCCATAGGAGCCCTTCCTTCATTGAGGACATTGAGGTTGCGCGGCAATGGCATGGACGGTGTCGATAATCTCCGAGGTAGCCTCCGTCCCGATGTATGTTATCAACATTATTTCGTTGGTAGAGGTTCATGTATGGTACTTACCACTTCTTTACATCACAGAGTTTTGAATTACGCATTTTGATCTGCGATTTCCAGGATTATGCAGTTTGAAGCAGCTTCGAGTTCTGGATCTATGGAACAACCACTTCGCCGGAGAACTGCCGGAATGTTTGTCCAATTTGACATCTCTACAAATTTTGGACCTTTCAGACAATCGTTTCACCGGAGACATTTCTCTGTCCCCATTGGGAAGCCTTATGTCGATTTCAGAATTGCGGCTCACCTACAATTCGTTCAAGATTCCTTTCTCACTGTCCCCATTTTCCAACCTCTCCAAGCTCAAAACCCTCTACGCCGACCACAACCAAGTTATCTACAGCGATGAAGGAGAGAAGAATTCTGCAAAATTCGTCTCTGCCCCAAGCTTCCAGCTGCAGACTCTGTACCTCTCTGCCACCGAGGGATACGGTGGTGACAACTTCCCTGCATTTCTCCACCATCAGCGGGAGCTGCAAGTGCTACACATCTCGAACGTTCGGATTGCGAACGATGGGTTTCCAGCCTGGCTGCTTCGGAACAATTCCAGGTTAAGAGAGCTCAACCTCGTCAATGATTCGCTCTCCGGCGGACTAGAGTTTCAGCCGCATTGGAACCTGACCCAGTTGGACATCTCCGACAACGACTTGGAAGGTCCGATTCCGAGCAATGTCTCGAATTTCCTACCCAATTTGTCCTCGTTAGTCATGTCGAACAACGATTTCGATGGCGCGATTCCGCCATTCGAGAGCGGGAAGCTGATGTACTTGGATCTGTCAAACAACAAACTATCTGGTACGTTACCGGGGACATTAGCCAAGGGGTGTCCTTTGCTAAGGACGCTTGTACTTTCAGGAAACAAATTGGATGGCAGACTATTGGATTTTGAGTTGCAGAGTTTGAAGACATTGAGATTGGATCACAATCAATTTCAGGGGAGCATTCCAATTGGGTTGTCTAGGAGCCCTGCTTTGAACTTCTTGGATGTCAGCAACAACGATCTCTCCGGTACGATCCCTTCGTGGCTGTCGACGATGCCATCGCTCGACGTTCTGGACCTCTCGGGCAACGATCTCGTCGGAGAGCTGCCTAGAGGGCTCCCTTCTCCCTGGATGACACAGGTTTATCTATCGAAGAATCGTCTCGTAGGACAGTTTCGGATTGATTCGATCAGCGACGAATATCGACTGTTGATACTGGATGTCAGTCACAATCGACTGTCCGGACCGGTTCCTAGGCAGATTGACAAAATGTATCGATTGAGGTACATTCTGCTAAACAACAATAGCTTCCAGGGGGAAATGCCGATTGGAATGTGCAAGTTGGAGCATTTGAGGCTCATCGATCTATCGAGCAATGGCTTCTCTGGAGACATACTCCCCTGCATCAAGACTCACGCACACTGGTCACGGTTGGAAGGAGATGATGAGATTGGATTCCTGGGAGCAGCGACGCCAGCAATCGAACCGATGGAGATTACGACGAAAGCATTTCCTTACTCTTACCAGGGCCGGAACCTCCTCCTGATGTCAGGCATCAACCTGTCTGACAACAACTTTACTGGTGAGATTCCCGAAGAATTCGGGAACCTCACCAGCATCAAACTCCTGAACCTGTCACACAATGCACTCACCGGGTCGATTCCGTCGACATTCTCTAAATTTGAGCAGATCGAGAGTTTGGATCTCTGTTACAACAATCTGACGGGGTCGATCCCCGCACAGCTGGTGGATCTTAACTCTCTGGCTGTTTTTAGCGTGGCGTACAACAATCTGTCTGGGAGGACCCCGGAGAGGGTTGCACAATTCGCGACTTTTAACGAGAATTGCTACGACGGGAACCCTTTTCTCTGTGGATGGCCTCTCCCGAAGAAATGTACTCCGGGATCCCCGCCGCAGCCATCATTGCCGACGGAGGATGGGGACGACGTCGACGGTGGTGAGGTGATCGATACCGAGGTTTTCGTGTCGAGTTTTACCGTGTCGTTCGGGATGGTGTTGGCCGCGATCGCGACTGTTCTGTACATAAATCCGAACTGGAGGAGGAGGTGGTTTTACTATGTGGAAATGGTGATGGAGGGTTGCTATTACTTCATGGTGGATCATCTTCCGGTGCCGGAGAAGTACAAAGTTTTGGATCCCTCTTCTGGACGGCTGTCATGGCAGTAGGCTAGTGGATTGTGGATTTGTGGTAGGCTTTTTTTAGCATGGTGGGAATTCACTTGTAAAATTGTTTGATTGAGTTGTAGTAATAGTAATTCTAGGTTTCTTGGCATAGTAATGGGTAAATTTGCCCTTACAGAATTGAATTGGTACATTGGTTTGTAAAATTGTTAGGTTTGGTGTACTAATGAGTTGTGACAATGTTACTCAAAATAAGCATGAATGTGAATTACGCCAGGGTTGTTTGAACAAGGAATTTTGATGAGTTGAGATCGGACAACACGAGAGTTTGTATCGATCGGTTTGAGTTAGTTTAAAAGCGTTAATAATCTGTCATGACACAAAGTTGATCCAGTGGCTCATTGTTTGTAATCTGCTAGTAAATCTTGAAAAAAATTGCTAGTAGCCAAAGGAGAGTATTGAATCTAGATTCTGCTTACGTATAATTTGTATGGAATCTAGAAAGAATCTGACATTTTTATTTTTGTATTTGGTCTGCAGTTGTTTACTTGCTTTCCAAGATTCCGGTAGCTCATTGAGTTTAGTTCTTGGAATTTTGTTGATGCAGTCATTTCACAGAACAAAAAACAGTTTAAAAATGAACATCACATTAACCTCATTTCCTCTAACACAAGTTAAACCTTCCATTTCTTGACAAACAAGTAACATTTTCTTGCAGACATGAACCATAAATGATCTAGAAATCAAAAATCAAAGCGAAAAGGTACAAGTAACACTCTTAACAGCTCGTAAGAAACAGAATCAAGCCGATCAGCAATGGCTACCATTACAGTAGTACAGATCACCACCCGTCGCTAATTGCAGGGGCGGCAGCGGGAGAGGGAGAGGGAGCACAAGCGATCAGCAATGGCTGCCCGCACAACCCAGGGTTTCCTACAAAACCCGAAGCCGGAAAATTGTAGAATCCTCGGGGAATCGTTCCCGCCAACTGATTCCTCGACACATTGAACTCCCTCAAGCTGGTGAAGCTCATCTCTCCGGGTATCTTCCCGCTAATCTGATTGTTCTGTGCAAAAAATGCAGTAACGTTCGACATCGTCCCGAACCCACTCGGAATTGGCCCGACGAGCCGGTTATTCGAGACATCGACCCACTCCAGGTTGGTTAAAGAGGAGATCGAACCGGGCAGGAGGCCTTGGAGCCGGTTTCCTCCGAGCATCAGGTGGGTCAGGCTGGTGCAGTTGGCCACCTCGGAAGGAATCGGCCCGGAGATTTCGTTGTCTGTGAGGTCCAGTCTCCTGAGAGACTGGATCCTGCACAGGGGTTTGAAGTCCAGAGTTCCCGCGAGGTCGAGCTTGGGCAAGCCCACGACCACGACTCGACCATCCGAGTCGCACAGGACCCCTGCCCATTCCCTGCAGGGGTCCGAGGTGTCGTTCCAGCCCCAGTTGGAGTGGGGCGGGAATGTCTCCGAGAGGGATTCCATGAACTGAAGGAGTGATATCCTTGTGGCGTAGGATTCTGAAGTGGAGGGTTGTGGTAAGGTTAGGAAGAGGAGGAGAAGGGATGAGATTAGGAGGGCTGACTTGTGGATGTTTTGGGCCATGTTTTTTTTTTTTTTTTTTGTTAGGGAAGAGTTGAGGTTTTGGGTTGTGTTTGAAGGTTTGTGGTATTATTTTGCCTATTTATATATGGTGGTGAGAAGTAAATGGTGGGCTGAGACTTCAATGGCGTCAGGGAGAGAATCCAAGAGGAAGAAGACAATGGAGGAGGAAGTCTCGATGTTAAGAACAAGGTAACTGGATAAGGACGTTTGCTTGTGACCAGGGAATTACTATACTGGACAAGGAGATGGTTCTGAAAATTGGAGGGGAAGTAACAACAATGTACTTGGGCTTCGAATTTTAAATATTTCTTTGATAATTTGTTGAGTAGATACACTCATTAACTTCTAAATATGATATCTGGCTGAAATTATCAATATAACAAACACATTAACATCTGTATTATCACCTTTAAGCAATTCGATTGTGTTGTACGTTGTTTAATGACTGTATATTGAGACCAAGATTTAGGGGTGGGCAACGGGAAACGGGTATATGGGTATACCCGTACCCAATGCAGTCAAAAGCGCGATTCTACCTAGAAGCGGAAAAGGGGTAAAATCGTAAAACGTAGAATCAAAGCGTAAAAGCGTAAGTTTTTGACGCATACTGAAAATAACTAAAAATCTATTAAGTAGGACATATGCTATGCAAAATATGAATGCACAGAATTTAGATAAGTTAATAAATGCATGTGATTCATGTTTAAAGTAGAGCAACTTATAGCATCTTAATAATAAGTTCGTAAACATAAATTTTAACGATAAGCCACTTTTCCCTCTATGCTAATGAATTTGGGAAAACCCTAGTTGGTGAATTAGATTACTCTATTGAAGTAGAATGCATCCAAGTACCTAGTATGTATCTTTTAATCTCAAATGTATCATATTGTTAGTGATTTACTTTAAAAATATACTTGTTATAATTAATTTCATGAAAAGAATACTCATGTAGCGAACTAAAAGCGTAAAAACGTAAAGCGTTTTGGTGAACTAGAACCGTAAAACCGTAAGTTTTTAAGTTTTAAAGCGCAATTTAGTCCGATTTTATACACTTAAGTTTTTATATGTAAACGAAAGCGTTTTGGTGACCCAAAAGCGTAAAATAATAAGTTTTTAAGTTTTAAAGCGTGATTTTGACTCCATTGCCCGTACCCGTCCCTTTTTTTTAGGGTTACGGGTACCCAAATACCCATAATTTATTTTACGGGATGGGACTTGGGATCAAGAATCGCTACTTTGGGTACCCGCGGATTACCCATTAATACCCGTTTGGGTATTACGGGTACCCATTATACCCATTAATCCAAAATCCTAAAATCCAATCCCATGACACAAGCAATCAAAACCTATGTAACCTAATCAACAATACAATAAATTGCACCGGAGATCGCATAAATTGTCTCAGCCACTAGTCTTATATCATACTCATCCACTGTTTTCTTCCTTGAGCTACTGTCTGTGTCCTTTACTTGTGTTTGTGAGGAAGACACTGATGGACTTGGCTCAAGAATCTTACTTCAGTTTCAACAATAGAGAACATGGGCCAACGTGGTCATTTCTATTACATGGCCACAAGGACTCGATGGCACCAGTGTGAAGACAGGATCCATGTTTTCTAGAGCTTCGATTGACGGGTATTTATGGGTAATATGGGTACCCGTTATCCGTCCGTACGGGTTTGGGACATGGGATAGAGATTGCTTTTCAAATGGGACTGGGTACCCATTTCAAACGGGACGGATATCCCGTCCCGTTGCCCACCCCTACCAAGGTTTGGGAATTGGGATAGATTAAGGGTCGAAGCCAGTGTTTGCTAAACAATATCGTACCATCGTGATGTAATTATCGCATAGGCGGCAAAGGGTCAAGATCCATAAGTTCAATTCAATATTAACCTTAACATGTATTGTTATGAACACCAATCAAAAAGACAGATCATAGGTAATAGCATCCATTTCTATGAAAAAGCAAAGGACCATTTTAAGTGTTCCATGCGAAGATCTCTGCCCTTTCTCACGAGCTTTATCAAACCCATAAACTAGTATTGGATCTCTTCAAACTAGCTAAGTACTGCATTTGGAGTACTAGAAAATTTCAAGTTGTTAACCATCTTCAAACTGGGTTGACATACGATTACAAGTAATTAGGGGGCACCAATACACAGAGAAGACTTGGCCCACTTCCATCATAATGCAGTGAAATGGCAACAGCACAGATAAGGTGTCGACAGCAAACACAGTCTGCTCTGTGCTCATAACGACACCAACAATCGCAAACATCACAATAAAGTAAGTAGGAATCCACCACAGACACAAAAGGTAACAATTCCGACCATCAATTATTCAACAAAGAAACAAAACCCAGCAGACATAATTGTTCAAAGGCCATTACCATGACCAAACATAGTACTTGAGGATAAAAAGAGAACATGAAACATGGAAACGACCAATCCATAGAAACCAGAAACTTGAACAGTCAAGAAATCATAAACCAGCACCAGATATAGCGAGCCGCCCTTAAAAGCCACCACGGAGACGCAGGACAAGGTGGAGAGTAGATTCCTTCTGGATATTGTAATCCGCCAGAGTCCTTCCATCTTCCAATTGTTTCCCAGCAAAGATCAGCCTCTGCTGGTCCGGAGGGATACCTTCCTTATCCTGAATCTTGGCCTTCACATTATCAATGGTATCACTGCTCTCTACCTCCAGGGTAATTGTCTTCCCAGTCAGGGTCTTGACGAAGATCTGCATGCCTCCCCTCAATCGCAGGACAAGGTGAAGGGTAGACTCCTTCTGAATGTTGTAATCAGCTAGAGTCCTGCCATCTTCAAGCTGCTTCCCTGCGAAAATCAGCCTCTGCTGATCTGGGGGAATCCCTTCCTTGTCCTGGATCTTAGCCTTGACATTGTCGATGGTGTCGCTGCTCTCCACTTCCAGGGTAATGGTTTTTCCAGTCAAAGTCTTCACAAAGATCTGCATTCCTCCCCTCAGACGAAGGACCAGATGGAGAGTGGACTCCTTCTGGATGTTGTAATCAGCCAAAGTCCTTCCATCTTCCAGCTGCTTACCTGCAAAGATCAACCTCTGCTGATCGGGAGGAATCCCTTCCTTGTCCTGGATCTTAGCCTTGACGTTGTCAATGGTGTCGCTGCTCTCGACCTCCAAAGTAATAGTCTTTCCAGTCAGGGTCTTGACAAAAATCTGCATACCTCCCCTGAGACGCAGAACCAGATGAAGGGTCGACTCCTTTTGAATATTGTAATCAGCCAAGGTCCTCCCATCCTCGAGCTGCTTTCCAGCAAAGATCAGCCTCTGCTGATCCGGAGGGATCCCTTCCTTGTCCTGGATCTTAGCCTTGACATTATCAATGGTGTCGCTGCTCTCGACCTCCAAAGTAATGGTCTTTCCGGTCAAGGTCTTGACAAAGATCTGCATCTGTTAAACCGCAACCAACGAGGATACCCTAATTCAGCAAATCCCGAACGAAATTTCAACCACACCCGCTAAACCCTAGCTACAAAAAATTCGAGCCTAACTTCCGACCTAACATCGGAGAGATTAAAGATTCAAACATGGCAATCGAATCAACAAGAACGAAGGAACCCTCAATTCTCATAGCCAAGAAATCCCGATTGGCAATCGAATTTGCAGAACAACGAAGACTAGTTCCCAAAACAGATATTCAATCAAGAAATCAAAAGGGGAAACCAGAACGGAAACTTGAGAAGATCGAAGAGAAGAGAAGAGAAGAGAGGATTCGTTACCTTGAGAAGCTGGGAAAACGAAGGTCTGTCAGGCCAGAGAGATTTCGGATTGTTTGGAATGAACCGTGGTGAAGAAACATATTGATTGGGGTTTCAATTTATAGGAACTTGAATTGACCGACTTAGATTCGCAGAACCTATAAAAGCGGACACGTGTGACGATTTTTTTTTTCTTTTACAATAGACACGTGTGAGGTGTGACGACTGAAAGGGTTAAAAGTCTTTATGTAGTCAAGGACTTTTGGTCTCGGTTTGGGCTCTGGATCGTGAAGATGCAGCGTGGGCTTTAAACTACACTCAATGAGTTGAGTTCTTGGATTGTCTCCGAGTCTCCGACCCAATCAGCAATTGAAAATCTCCGCATAGATTAGATATGGGCCAGTCGGCCAGATATGGATAAAACCTGGAAAAAAATTTGATATAGATGGGGTATGGTTTTAGACTCTGTTTTATACACATAAACATAATAATAGTCCCACTACAAGTATGTTTTCGTGGGTTAATTGTCTGATTGGTTAGTGAGATTAAAAAACGTTCATGTTCAGTCACTAGAAATAATTAATTTCATTGGTGGTCATCAGAATTAGGTAAACAGTTCAAATTTGGTTACTCTCCTCCATTAGTCTCCGTCCATCTCCGTTAATACCGTTAGTTTTTTTGCTGACGTGGCTTAACAGAATGATGAGCCACTTAATTTTAATCCTAAAAAAAGAGAAACCTTCCCGCCACATCAGAATAATATCCACTTGAACTCAATAATGACCCAACAAAACCCCTGACCCAGACCCTGTTTCTTCACTGTTCTCTCCCCGAGTTCCCCTTCGCGTCAAGAATCCAACCTTCCCCCTCCTCCATATCCAATATTCAACCCACACCATTACAACGATCTTGGACCTCGAAACCGGCTCTGGCATTCACCGAGTTCCCCTTCGCGTCGACAACCCAACTTCATTTCTAATTTACCCGACCACGACGTATTTGAAATAGGAGAGAGATAACAGGAAATGCTCTTTGAGTTTAAAAATCAGCCAGTCGTCGAATCGGACACCTACCTTCCAGATCCTCTGGTGGGCTGCTCCTTGTTAGCGAGTGACGGCGTCGGATCGTCCCTCAACATCAAAGCAAAGTTTGTCGTTGCGTTGCTTCCTTCCAGATCGAAGTTCAGATATGAACGAAAGGCTGAGCTCGGTGGCGGCGGTAACTGTCAAAGTAGGCGAATCCCGCCTCCTCTTTCTCAGAAAGAACGGAAATGTCGAGCCTGATGGCGGTTCGAATTGTTTCGACGAGCTCGGCTCGGTTGGCAGCCTCCCGGACTACGGATCTGGCGACGCAAAGGGTTTGACGAGGTTGGAAATTGTTTTTTGCCTCACGACGGTCAGATAACAGATCCCTGCCCCATGACCTCGCCGGAGCTCTTCGATTTCCAGGCCTCCAGACGCGAAATGACATTGAACCCAGAGCCGTCGGAAGAAACGACGAGTCCTCGAATTGTCGCCGGGATTGGGCAGCATATCCTGGATTCTGAGGCAACAGATCTATGACTGCTATTGTCGTAGGGATTGGGTGGCCGAGATTGGGTTTGACAAAGTGGCCAAGATTCTCGCCGGGTTGGGTTTGGGAAGAACAGGATCTAGAAATTTGGAGTTC
Source organism: Linum tenue (assembly GCA_946122785.1). Taxonomy (NCBI): domain Eukaryota; kingdom Viridiplantae; phylum Streptophyta; class Magnoliopsida; order Malpighiales; family Linaceae; genus Linum; species Linum tenue. The sequence goes on from CAMGYJ010000003.1 coordinate 5,204,085, forward strand.
TTTTGGTTTTCTGGGTATTGGTTTCGGGGAAGAAAAATGGACAACAAGTAGAGGGAAGACTGATTTATGATCAGGAAAGGAAAATAGGATAATTTGTTTCTTTTGAGTGGGTCGGTTAATAGACCGGGCTGGTTTAAGGACTGGGTTGGACAAGGTGACATGGCAGGTTTTAATGATGTGGCGGGTCGATTTCATCATTTTCGGGTCAAATTAGCCTGATTAGACGATTCTGTTAGCCATGTCAGCAAATAACATACTTAGTTAACGGAGGCAGACGGAGACTAACGGAGAGTGACCAAATTTGGATTGTTTACCTAATGCTGATGATCATGAATGGAATTTTTTTTGTGACGAAACATGAACCTTTTTAGTAATCATAGTGACCAATGTTGCAATTTACCCATGTTTCCGTATATAAAAGATTTAATGATCATATTTTAATTTCTCAACTGGAGATGTAATTTAAAAAAAAAGTTAGAATGTAATTGAGTAATCACTCAAATCGTAATTTATTTCCCTCAATTCAGCTCTCGCCCTTTGACTTCTTTCTAGAGGTGGCAAATGGATTGATTCATGGATAGTTGGATTATTGGATCCATGGATCAAATGGATTGGTGGATCCATGGATTGGATCAAATGAATTGGTGGATTATCCATGAATCCAAATGACATTTAAATAATTGAATCAATATTTAAAATTTGAAAACTTTAGATACTATTACTTTTGAATAAATTAGGCGCCAAAATGTAACTTTTCCATGATATTTTAGGTTAAAAATTGTTTAATTAATTTTAGTACCGTAGAGTGGAAACGATTCGTTCATATGGACAAACAATCGTCGTCGACGGCGAGAGTCTGCCGGAGGCAGAGGAATGACGGTGAGCATGACGTTGCATTGCAAGGAATCCCGGTGCAGAACCACACCAGCACCAAATCCTCCGGTAGACACCAGAAACTCCCGCCACCGCCTGCTGCCCAAACCCGTCTTTGGACAGGGAGTCGCACCTCGAGCTCCACGGGTTCAATTGAAAAGGAGTGAGGATGAGCAGGAATCCACTCCTCTGCTAGTTACATTGCCTGGAGATAAATGAAGAACAAGTTCATCTTTGAACTTGAAGCAGAAGCGCCCAAATGAAGAAGAAGAACAAGATAGCGTCGTTGAGGCATCGGAGAAGCAACGTTTACAAAACTCACCGTTTTGTGGTGATAAAACGCAGACTTAGGGGTCGTTTGGTTTTGGTGATTGTTTGGTTGGGATAATTACAATGCATGTATAGTCCACAATGAATTGTTTTTTTTTTTTAACTTTCTGCACAAACTATGCATGCATTGTTTGCTTGATGTGATGGAAACTATCACTCAAAATGAGTGATAATAATATCTCAAGTTTTCGGTGTGATTGTTGAGATTGTTTGTTTGAGATTGTTGGAGTGTTTTCTTCTTCCAACTATGTCCCTACCTTTTGATGTATTTTGCTTTTTTATATTAAAAACAAAGGGTAAAAGTGACATTTCACCAAGAAATCAATATATCTTATTTAAATACTAGAATAACTATCACAGAAACCAAACAATGTAAACTACAAGACATCAATTTTCCTATATACATGTATATTAGTATGCATGCATTGATAACAATGTATCTATTTAACTATCACCAAAACCAAACGAACCCTTAGTTTTACTATTTTATAGGACAAGTGTACAGCTTTTATTGGTTAGTTAATTTGCTATTGTAACGGCTAGTGAAAATGTAAATACAACTCTGTATAATTGCTTCTCTGAATGGAAATATCTCACAACGAGCATCTTCCCCAAATCTGCTCTTATCCAAATTCTCTGTTTATCAGAAATCTTCTCATCAATTTTTCACAATTCTCATTTAATTTCGGTGTTCAAGATGCTCGGGAGATCGTATACGTACCCGTGCTCGCAGTGATTCTCCTCGTCGACCACCACGGAGGCGGCTGCAGAGTCGGACCTTGTTGCGACGACTGAAGCAATGACGACTGGTTCTTATACGCGGCGGCGGGATCGGGAGAAGAGCACAGGTTCCTGTCCCAATCAACCAAACATGAGCCCAGGTTTTTTTTGATGCGGCGATGAAAAGCAGGAGTAGGTGCAGCCGCTCGTCTGAGATCTCTGGCGCTGTTTGGGGGTAAGTGGAGACGGCGACGAATGACCGGAGGCGGTGGTGGACGTTGGAGTAGGGTCCTCGACATGTTCTTCAGACCATGATATGATTGTAAATTCCAGGGGCTTTTGTTTTAATTTATGGACACCTTTAGGGGTGTCAGTAGGTCGGTTTCGGTTTAACCGAGCCACCACCTCCCACTGCCGATCACCGTCCATAAGGGACACTATGGTTAGCCGATCACTGAACGGTCATTTATCGATTTTGGTTCGGTTAGCCGCACACCTGAAAAACACTCCCTAATCTCCAAAAAAAATAATTAAAAACAATTAAAAACAACCCAAAAATCCTCCCACCACTTATTCCTTATCTCCTCCATCCTTCTCTCTCCTTCCTTTCTCCATTCAAACCCCCCACCACCACCAGGCATGCCACCTCCTTCCGTCTCTCTCCTTCCTTCTTTCATTTGACCATTTCAGATCTGGACACCACGACCATGGAGGAGAAGCAAAGACAAAGTGGCGGCGGATGTCGGAGAAAGGCGGTTGGCGATTCGAAGAGGAGAAGCAGGGGGTCGCGCACAGGAATGGCGGAGCGGAGGCCCTGGGTCGTTGTCGGGGTAATAGATGGTTTGTTGGATTGACGATGAGGACGACGCGAGATGATGTTGTTGCTGGGCTGGTGGCCTGCTCCGCGACGGGAAGGAGGCGTACGTGACGGCACGACGCTGACCGCGATGGGAAGGAGGCGGACGGCGAGGTGCAGGGAGAGGAGAGGTGGACGGCGAAGCGACGACGGAGGCGAGGTGGACGGCGACGCGGTGGGCGGAGGTGAGGTGGATGATGTAGGTCTGCTTGTTGGCTATGGCGGTGGTGAGAGTGTAGAGGAAGAGGAGTGAAAAGAGGGAAATTGTTGAGAGAGGGATTACTACTATTGCTTCTTCTTCTTCCTCCTGGATTTGGGAAATTTTTTAGATTCAAGATGTGAGAATGGAGATGAATCTGGACAGGATTTTGAGGAAGGTTAAGTGGGCCTCGATTGGGCCCGGTTAGTCGGATAACCGCGGTTAATCACCATCGGTTACTCAGTCAACTGACCCCTTCCTTTTCCCATCTGACCATCGACCGTCAAGGTAACCGGTCGGTTTTCGGTTAGCTGGTAACCGGTGGTTTTTGGTTAAAACCGGCGGTTACCCGCTAACCGAAAATCGAAATGCCAGCCCTAAACACCGTAGAGTAGGGTTTAGGTTAGTGGATATCCATGAATCCAATCCATCAATTCATAGATTAAATGGATTTTTTTTTGTTAAGGATGATATAAATTTAAAAAGAAAGTTACAACAACCCAGAAAACACACTGGGGAACCCAAATGTGAGATTCCCAAATAAAGAAAAGGAGAGGAGTGAACCCCCGCACAAACATCCCAAGATGGAGCTGGGCGGAGAGGAACTCAAACAGGTCATGAAGAAGCAAATTGACAGAGTAAGAACCCCGAGAGCAGAACTGCAGGGTCCCCAGGCTTGCCATTCTATAATGAGCATCTCGAAAGCCGGTAATTCTTCACGGTTGCAAAGGACCAAAATCATCATCGGGCGAGCCAAAGGAAGCTAATCTGCGTCCACATTCAGTTGCCCTGCAGCAGACTCGGTCTAGGGGAAGAGATGAACCTGCTTTTCAAAGTTTCCAGCCAGGCCTCGTTCTCTTGCCTGCCAACTTTCTGAGCTGCGGATAACCAACTTGCAATCGCGGAACCGATTCGATAGGATGTAACACGTGATGACGCAGCAACTCCGTTGAAGATTCGGGAGTTTCTTTCTATCCAGATGTTCCAGCAGTAAGCGTGAAGAAATGGATTTGGATCAATTTAAATGAATTGAATTGGATTGAATTAATGAATTGAATCATTATTGCCACCTCTTCTTCTTTCCTCATTGTTAACAAAAGTATGTTAATTATTTTTAGTATATGCGTGAGAGTCAGGAATGAATTACTTGAGTAGTATTGTATTTTTTTAATTTCATAAATTAATAAATATTTTAGTATTGAACCTCCTTCATCAGTACGACAAGTGTGTCATGAACCAGTTGATCTCAATAACTCGAGTTGGTGCAAGAGGTTCAATAGTGGATCATATATCATGTACTTGGGGATGAGTTAAGATGGTTACTGATTTTTAAGTAGCCATAGTGGCTACCTACATCTCCACTCTCCATTCTCAGGATTATTAAATTGACGGTCATTATTGAATAGGGATAATTTTGGAACGAAAATAATGACCACACTTGATTACTTTCCCTAAAATAAGATTTTCCATATATTCTCTCCAAACCCTTAATAACCATATTCCTTTCCTTCCTTTTCAATCACTGTTGTATTCCTCCCCTTCCGCTTCAATCGCCGGCCGTTGTAAACCTGGCTACGCCAGCCCTCCCCTCCCACCATCTTTGTATTCAAACCCCCCATCAACCCTTGTGTGCTTCTAAATCCATGTTCCCCTTCTCCTTCCTCTTTTTATTCAACCCAACATCTTTTTATTCAAAGCCTCGTACGCCAAAAACTCTACCTCATTGTCGTGGACAACGTCCAGAAGATCATCATCTATTGTCTTTCTCCCTCCTCCCCTCCCCTCCCTTCTCTCGCAATTGCTCTCTCTCACAAGCGGCTGAAAAAGGTAAAAGGTGGGATGAATAAAAATCATAGATCTGATTTTTTGGCATTGGTAGTGATTTTTTCGTAGTGGTAGTGTTTTATTGCCATTGGTATTGTTTTTTCCGCATTGGTATTGATTATCATGTAAGTGTATTGCTTTTTCTGTAGTGGTAGTGTTTTTCGCATTGGTATTGTTTTTGTCGCATTGGTATTGTTTTTTCGCAATGGTAGTGTTTTTTTCCTCATATTGGTAGTGATTTTTTTCTATAGTCCTTGTATTGGTAGTTTTCGTAAATTGAGTGGTATAGATTGTTTATATTGGTAGTTTTCGTGTAATGGTATCGATTTATTTCTGCAATGGTATTGATTATTTATGGTATAGATTGTTTATATTGGTAGTTTTCGTGTAATGGTATATATTTATTTCTATAATGGTATTGATTGTTTATGGTATAGATTGTTTATATTGGTAGTTTTCGTGTAATGGTATAGATTTATTTCTGCAATGGTATTGATGTTTTTCAAAGTGGTAGTGTTTGTCTAATAGATTGGTACTGATTTCGTGTTTTTATTTTATTTTTATTTTTTTTGCAGAAAGATTGAGAAAAATATGGAAATGAAATATGGCTGGAGATCACGGAAGTGAGAGAAAGAGAGAATTTTAATTAATAGATTTTTGTAACTATCTAAAATATAATTTATTAAAAAATTAATTAATATAATTTATTTTTTCATACCCAATTTACCCTTAGTAACCACGGTGATTACTACTTTGTAGTAATCACCCTAACATGTCCCACTTGTACTTGACTCCTTTAACCAAAGCCACCATATTGCATAGTTAGTAAATACTCCGTTTAATACACGTATATGTACTCGTACGTATTTTATCCATTTAAAATTTATGTATCCGTATTATTGTCAAGTCGTTTCATTTTTCGAATGCTGATCTGGATTCTGTTGTGTGAGTGTCAGTTCGTTTGAAGAGCTTATACAACAAGCTTCAACGATTGTACCTACCATGGATTCATTCTATTCCTATGAAAGTAGGAATGCGATGGGTCCCTACCTAGAAGGCTCTTCCGAACTCTTTGAGACATTACTACTCTAAACAAGAGACGTCGATTTTTCGTTCATTTAATGGCTCCCGTACTAAACACGTATAAAACACATATAACACGTTTAAATTGTTAGCTTTACTATTATATATATATTTAAAATAATTAATTTTATATATTTGTGACTATTAACGTAACATTAACTTAGAGACGAAATAAAATATCCGTACATATTTTATACGTACCTTTCATGTACTGTATTTTACTACTTAACAGAAACAGATGGGGTCATCGGGATCCGAACAAAAAACGTCTCAGCTATAGAAGGCTCAAATACCATGTCAAGAATCAGTTAGTATCAATAACTCAAATTGTTAATGGAAATTCAATAGTGGATCGATCATATACCAAGTAATAAAGTGCAAAAACATATGGGTTAAAGACACATTTGGTCACTAAGATTACAAAATCGGGACATGTTTAGTCACTAGAAAAAGTTAATATCAAATTTGGTCACTACAATTACTAAAACTGGACGCATTTAGTCACTCGCCGTTAGTCTCCGTCCAACTCCGTTAATGAAGTCCGTTAAGTGCTGATGTGGCAAACAGAATTGCCTAATCAGCCGGATATAACCCAACAAAAATAAAACCCGACCCGCCACGTCATTATAACCCGCCACGTCATTAAAACCAACCCAACCCAACCCTACCCAACCCTTCTTCCTCCTTCCTCCCACCTCCTTCTTTCCCCAAAACCGCCGCCGCTCTCCTCCTTTGCCCTTTCCAATTTTCACATTCCGTAACAGAGCAAAAGAGACTCTGTTTTTTGCCCCCGCAACTGAACAATTTACAACCTCTGTAATCCAACCACGTCTTCTTATCTCTCCTTCTCCGGCAGGAATAGGGTACAGTTTTAGAGACAGAGATGGGGGGAGGCGGCGGCGAAGGAGGAGGAGCAGGAGAAGCCCGGCCGAGGGAGCTCGATGCCACGCTGACGTGGGCCGTCGCAGTTGTTTGCGCTGCTATCATCGTCATCTCCATTGTCTTGGAGAAATTCCTCCACTTGACCGAAGAGGTAACGCAAAAATGATTACAGATTCATCAGGCTTCTTATTTCAAATTAACGAATTGGGATTCATCACTTTGAATCAGATTAATTGAATTGACTGTTAGCCTAATATTGATTTGTCTGTGTGTTGATTTGCAGTGGTTCATCTCCGGTGGACGAGCGTGATGGGTTCAGCAGTGGTTCATCTCCGGAGCGTGATTGGGAGAAAGGTGGGAGGAAGGAGGAGAGCGGGCGGCGGTGGTTTTGGGGAAAGAAGGAGGTGGGAGGAAGGAGGAAGAAGGGTTGGGTAGGGTTGGGTCATGGGTTGGGTTGGGTTGGTTTTAATGACGTGGCGGGTCGGGTTTTATTTTTGTTGGGTTATATCCGGCTGATTAGGCAATTCTGTTTGCCACATCAGCACTTAACGGACTTCATTAACGGAGTTGGACGGAGACTAACGGCGAGTGACTAAATGCGTCCAGTTTTAGAAATTGTAGTGACCAAATTTGATATTAATTTTTTCTAGTGACTAAACATGTCCCGATTTTGTAATCTCAGTGACCAAATGTGTCTTTAACCCAAAAACATATATTCATTAACATTTGTATGAATGAAAAAGAATATTACAAAGCTTAACGCCATGTGGCAGTGGGCATGCAAAATGCAACATTAGGGAAAACGATCTTTATTCTTTGGAGGATAAACATTATATGTTTACGATTAACTCGTAGTTGCAGATGCTGCATGGAAAAGCACGTACTAGTCGCAGCGGCGGATCCAGGACACAGCGTAGCACTGGGCCGCATTTCATTAGAAAATTAGATATCGTAAAAAAATCACAGTTTTTTTTTACAATATCAATTGTACACGTCAATCTTTTAAATTTTAATATAGTGAATTCATCAATAATAGAGTTTGCATCCACATCAATAGCATACTCTCTTTAAGATAAAATAGTTAACCAATTGGAGAGAAATTCATCGTTAATTTTGTTGCGCAAATGTCAACACAATCGACTAATCAATTCCTATTTTCAACAGCTGCTCAAGTAATTTCTTAAGAGAATAAACCTCATATTTATTTTAGTCTTTTACGCTTTAGAATTTGAGGTTTCATTGTTTGCTTTTCTTTATATGAGAATTATTGGAGCTAGAATTTTCAGGCTAAATTTAGAGTTGTGATTTGAATATGTTCATCTTACCCATTTTCCTAATTACACACAATTTTATTATAAAATAACACTGGGCCAAATGGTTAAATCGATAAACTCATAAGGGCTATACTAGTTCCGGATCCAGGGGAGGGCTGGGCCGGGGCCCGGGGTGGCCACCCCTGGATCCGCCACTGACTAGTCGCCACGAATGGCAGGGGAAGGCGCCGGCGAAGGCGCGCAAGGAACCGGCAGCGGCAGCCCACACAACCCGGGGTTGCCTACTTGCCTTCAAAACTCGACGCCGGAAAATCAAGAAACCCACTCGGAATCGGGCCAACCAACCGGTTCCTCGACACATTGTACGCCTCCAAACCGCCGAAATTACCCTCACCCGGGATCTCCCCGTCGAACCGGTTTTCCTGCGCCAAGAAGATGTTCAGCCTTCCCAGACCTGTTGGAATCGTCCCACTGAACCGGTTCCGCGAAACATCGACCAGGCTCAGGCCGGTCAGAGAGGCGAGAGAAACAGGGAGCGAACCGTGAAGACGGTTCCCCCCAAGCCGCAGGTAGGTCAGGTTGGTGAAGCAGGCGATTTCGAAAGAGAGCCGGCTGAAGATGTGGTTGTCTGTCAGGTCTAGAGCTTTGAGAGAATACTGGATGGTCCTGCAGAGCGGTTTGAGATCCAGACGTCCGGTGAGGTTGACCATGTTGAGGGTCAAGGCCATGACTCGGCCGTCCGAGTCACAAACGACCCCTGCCCAGTCATGACAGGGGTCTGAGGTGAGGTTCCAGCCCCAGTTGGAGTGGGGCGGGAACGTGCCCTGCGAGAGGGTTTCGATGAACTGGAGGAGTGATATCCTTGCCTGGATTGATTCTGAAGTGAAGGGTTGTGGGAAGGTTAGGAAGAGGAGGAGGAGAATTGAATGAATTAGGAGGGTTTTTCCGGCCATGGTTTTGCTTGCTGTGGAAGAGTTGAGGTTTTGAGATGGAGGAAATGGGTTCTAGGTATTGCCCATTTATACACGGTGGGAGGTTGACTTCTTTGGAGTAATGGAATGAATCCAAGAAGAAGGAGACAATGTGGGAGAGATATCGCTGTTAAGAGCAAGCTAGCTGAGAAGGACGTTTGTGAATTCCAAAAGGAAAAGAAACAAGAACACACCTTGGACTTTGAGTTCTATTTTTTTTTTTTTTAAGGAAGTTCTAAATCTATTTTGATAATGAGTTCGATGTTGAGTTCAGAAACATCATTCAACTAATTTTCAAATGTAATATCTGGTGAAATTTTTAGGAATGGTTTGGATGGGTCAAAACGAGATAATTTGGTTAATTGTTTCATTTTATAAAATTAATCACTAATAACGAGTCCTCCTCTCTACGACGGAAGCTCTAATTGAGAAGGATGTCCAGGTCCATCCCCACTGTTCGATTTGCTGGGCGGAATGTTCGATTTGCTGGGCGGAATCGGAGACAATGGAACATTTGTTTCTGGATTGCCCAGTGGCTAGGGCCTTGTGAGATTATCGGGACTGGAATATCTTGGCCAAGGGCTGTCGCGTCATACCTTCCCTTTCTTAAAAATTGATGAATCTCATTCATGAACCTCAACTGTTTATGGTGGTCACTGCGATCCTTTGGAGGATCTGGTGGTCACGAAAATAGGTTGTTTTTTAGGGCAAACAGTTTGGGATCCCTGCTTTAATGCGGTAGTTCCATCAGCAGTACCATGAATGGGTTAGTCTGCCGGTTGATAGGACTCAGCGATTGCTTGTCCCTCTTGTCCAACTTTGGAGGATGCTCACCCTTGACCCATTATCTGTAGGTGGGATTGGACAACTAGGAGTGAGTCCCATTCGGCAGGAGAGATGGTTATCATGAACCTGACTGGGAAGGTTCTCCTAGCTAAAGGGATTCAGTTTGTGGGGATTGTAGATCCTTTGACTGCCGATATACTCTCCCTCCACGAGGCTATTCTCTGGTGTCTGGCGTCGGGGTTTAGGAAAGTAAGATTGGAAGGTGACGCCAAAGTGATTATTGATAAGATACAACAGTCGGATACCAGAGATAGAAGGATTGGAGCCCTTCTTCAGGACGCTGTGCATTGCTTAGCGATTCATAGGGGGCTCACTATGCGATTTGTAGATCGGAGTAGGGATGGCAATTTTGCCCATACCCATGGGTATTTTACTATCCAACCCAATTGGGTTGGGTATGAAATCCAAATATATGGATATGGGTAAAGTTTGATGGGTTTGTACCCATACCCATTTACTTTGGGTTGGGTTGGGTTTATAACAAATGGATTTGGGTTTGTACCCATGCCCAAATACAAATTACAGTTTGGTACCTAAACTTAATAGATATGCATATTTAGTACCTAATTTTTTTTTGCATATAAGTCCTCAAAATATCGATGGAAAATTACGTTTTGGTACCTAACTTTTTTTGGTCTTACATTTTGGTACCTAAAATTTTCAAGTTTTACCAATAAGTCCAATTTTTGCATGTGTAGTTAAAACACCCTCAAGTAAATGGATATCCATATCCAACCCATACCCATTTAGATAATATCCATATCTAACCCAAACCCATATACAAACCCCAAACCCATACACACATCACCCAAACCCTACCCATAATAAATGGGTCTACTTGGGTTTGGGCAAAATTACCCATGGGTGGGTAAATTGCCATCCCTAGATCGGAGTAGTAATAGGGTAGCCTACCTGGTGGCTCGAAAGGCCCTTCAATTGTACTCGACTACGAGTCGTTTATTTGATTTTCTGGCCTGGTTGAATTCCAAGATGTAATCATTTATTTTTCTGATCAATATATATGATTATCTTTTGTCCAAAAAAAAAAAAAACGAGTCCACTCGAATTACCTATGTGGATGTCCCTATTCAGACAATTGAAGTTAACTCAATCAAAATTTTCCAAATCATCAAATTGGTCCATCCAAATTTTATACCGGCAAACGAGACAATTTAATCTAATTATCTCAAAACAAAACAATTGAGTTTGATTGATTCGTTACAATTCTCTATCCAAACGATACTAAATGAATTTCAACTATCGTTTATATTTTTGGCTCCTATTATATATTGTGTTAAACAAAAATTGGTCCAATAATTTTCATAATAATAATCTCTTTGTTCAAGGTACACAGTCGAGGCTATTTCCCACAAGTCACAAATCATGGCCCAAGTTGTTATGAATTTGGGTGATTAAAGCCAGATATAGGTTTATTTCTTAAGAGTATCTCAAAACTAGGGTACAGGTTTGAGAGTTAGGGTTGCAAGTTTCAAGTTTTCGCTTATTATTTAGGTCCTAATTGGGTTGGTTTAGGTCCAAGATTCGACCACTATCAAAGTTCATGATCAATGTCGATGACTGAGATGAGGGTTTAGTGTTCTCATATGAAAGCTCTGCCATTTCTCTTTAGCTTTCATCAACCATAAACCAGGACTGCATCTTTCTTTTGCTTTTAGAGTACTAGGTGTCCTACCCATTTCCTACCAATGTAAGTCGAAACTAGGTGGCACCGAGCACAGAGACAACCCCTAGAACATTCATCTGCACCAGATATAAAGCTTGGCATACTCCATTCTAATGCGAACAGATATGGTGTACACAAGCACGCTATACCAACAAACGCAAGCATCAGCATAGATGCAAGAGGTAATCCACTGCAGATACCAAGAACATACTTCCGACTTCAATATTCGACAACAAAACAAAACCAACCGACATCATTGTCCAAAGGCTAGTGCCATGGCCGAACACAGTACTTGAAAATAAGATAAAAAGCAACAAACTGGGCATCCAACCAATCCATAGTAACCAGAAACTTCAACAGTCCAGAAATTTTAAGCAATGCAGAAACCAGCCAGATCAACCCCCTTAGCAGCCCCCACGGAGACGCAGGACAAGGTGGAGGGTAGATTCCTTCTGGATATTGTAATCCGCCAGCGTCCTTCCATCTTCCAACTGCTTGCCAGCAAAGATAAGTCTCTGCTGGTCTGGTGGGATACCTTCCTTATCCTGGATTTTGGCCTTCACATTATCAATGGTATCACTGCTCTCCACCTCCAGGGTAATTGTCTTCCCCGTGAGGGTCTTGACGAAGATCTGCATGCCTCCCCTCAATCGCAGGACAAGGTGAAGGGTGGACTCCTTCTGAATATTGTAATCAGCCAGAGTCCTCCCGTCCTCAAGCTGCTTCCCAGCAAAGATCAACCTCTGCTGATCTGGGGGAATCCCTTCCTTGTCCTGGATCTTTGCCTTCACATTGTCAATGGTGTCGCTGCTCTCAACCTCCAAAGTAATAGTCTTTCCAGTTAAGGTCTTAACAAAAATCTGCATCCCACCACGGAGACGGAGAACCAGGTGAAGGGTCGACTCCTTTTGGATGTTGTAGTCTGCCAAGGTCCTCCCGTCCTCGAGCTGTTTGCCGGCGAATATCAGCCTCTGCTGATCGGGGGGAATTCCCTCCTTGTCCTGGATCTTGGCCTTGACGTTGTCGATTGTGTCACTGCTCTCGACCTCGAGAGTGATCGTCTTGCCGGTCAAGGTCTTAACAAAGATCTGCATCTGTAAAATCGCAACCAACAAGGAAAAAACCTAGTTCAGCATCCCCGATCGAAATTTTATCAACGAAAACCTAGCTTCAAACAAATTCCAACATCGGCTTTGACCTAACACAGGGATATCAGAGATCCACACAGAGCAATCGAATTAACAAGATCCAATGAACCCTAATTCCAGCGCCTAGAGATCCAGATTAACAATCGAATTTGGAGAACAGAGGAACCGAAATTTAACCAGCTCAATGAAACCCTAGCAACAAAAAAAGTTCCAGCCTCCGATCTAACAGCGGGAGAGTTCAAAGATTCAAACATGGCAATCGAATGAACAAGGAAGAAGTAACCCTAATTCTCCAAAAGCAAGAAATCCCCGATCGGCGATCGGACAAACAGAACGAAAGAAGCTAAATTCTGTATCCGAAATACAATCTAGAAAATAATAACAGAATAAACCAGAACAGCTGTAGAAAATCGAAGAGGGGATTCGTTACCTTGAGAAGGCTGGGAAGAAAGCTTGGAATCGAAGGTCTGACTGATTAGAGAGATTTCAGATTGCTTGGAATGAACTATTGAGGAGAAGGGGTAATTGGGGTTTTGATTTATAGGAGGCCGATTGACCGACTTGGTTTTGGAAAACCAGCCGAAAACACACACGTGTATGGACAGCCGATTGATACTATAACTTGGCCTATTAACATTTTTAGTCTGGCCGAAGGTAAGGCTGGTGAAACCGCTGGCCTGATTGGCTCATGAAGTGGGGTCCGGATAGTATAACAACACCTTAGGGTCTGTTTACTTTCATTTCTGTTTCCTGTTTTTGAGAAAACAGATGTTGAAAACAGGTGAAAACAACATTTTGTCGTTTCCGAAAACAGCAGGAAGTTGCCACTTTCTGTTTTCATAGTTGAAAACGAATAGAAAACGGAATGAAAAGTAAACAACTTTTCTCATTTCGGTTACCAAAATTATGACATGAAAACAGAAAACAGGAAACGAAAATGAAAGTGAACAGGGCTTAGGTGTTGTTATACTAACAACAACATTCATTAAGGGTATAAGGGTAAATATACTTCTATATCTAATAAAATAAAAATTAAATTAAAGTATCCCAATTTCTAGATGACTCTCGATCTCCTCCCCTACGCAGATCTATCTTTCCCGGCCGCTTCTCCTCGGTCCTCCCGTAGTCTCTTCTCTGTCGAGAACGCCGCCTCCGACAATTGAGGCGTCGATCCTTCTCCTCCAATCTCAGGCAAGCAGTGCTCCTCCAATCCCCTACTGTCCTGGACGAATTCGACGACATCGAGATCGGCGGAAATGGCTAGAACAGAGTTTTCTCAGGCGAGGGCACTGTTGTAGCAGTCCGAGGAGTGGCCGATGGCGATGTCCATCTACGGCGGCGGGGAGGGAAACCAAATGTTGTGTCTCTGCGTATGAGTTGTCAATGTAGTAGTAGCGCTGAAGAAGCAGCCATGGAAGAGATCGAAAGCTTGATAGAGGACCTGGCACGGGAAGTTATGAGGATGGCGTTGGATGAAGAGACATGCAACTCAGCCCCAGGGATTCCAGCATCAGTCAGGTATATGTTATGGGAAACGATGAAGAGCTTTCACTTGCTCTAATCTGAGAAAAAAATCTTTAGTCTCTCGTTTCCGTAGCCATACCAGGCACTGTAATGGTTTTCAACTATAACCCGAAAGGGAGAAGATTATGATCAAGATGGCCTGAAGTGATCCCTCGTTGTGCGTTTCTTATGATATCTGATGGAAGTTGGAATCTTCTGGTTGATAATGCTCTACTTGTCTGCATATTCCTTACATATTGTTACGAAATGAACATCTGAAACATTCAACTGTCTATACTTTTGGACTCTGCAAGCTTCAAGTGCTTTTATTCTGTGGTGCTGCTTCTCCTTGTATCTTCATCTGATCAACGAGGCCTTTGCCATCCAGTTTACAACTTACAACGAGCTTGATGTAATCGATAGCAGACACGGTTTTGTAGTTTGGCGCTTGCTTCTGATCCAGTATGTGACTGATGGAGTGATGGGAGTATCACTGTTAAAGTAACTTACCATTCACTAATTGAATATACAGATGATACATAGTAAATTGATTTACCATTCGTTGCTAGTAGCACTGTTAAAGTAACTTAACTAGTTGTGTTTCTTCTGCAGCAAATGAAAGCACAAGAAACACAATAAAGCAAACCAGAAACACAAAAAATAAACCAAAAATCTTCTAATGCATATAAAAAAATCTCTTAAAACAAACCACAAACCTCGCAAAGCAAACCACAGCATTTGCGAAAGCACACCAGAAACCTCCTAATACAAATAATAAATCTCCTAAAAGATACCAGAAATACCACAAAGCAAATCACAAATATTTTAAAGTACACCAAAAACCTTCTAATGCAAACCACAAACACGATAAAACAACCCACAAAAAGCATACAAAAAACTTCCTAATGCAAACCACACGTCTCCTGAAACATACTAGAAACCCCATAAATCAAACAAAAAAATTTTCAAAAGCACACCAAAAACCTCATAATCTAAACCACAAACACCGTAAAGCAAACCACACAAACCAAACCAGAAACGTCCTAATGCAGACCACAAATCTCCTAAAACAAACCACAAACCCCTCAATGCAAACCACCAAAATTTTGAAAGCAAACCAGAAACTTCTCAATACAAACCACAAACACGATAAAGCAAACCAGAAACTTTTCAATGCAAACCACAAACGCGATAAAGCAAACCACAAAAGGCATACGAAAATATGAGAAACCAAACCATAAATCTCACAATGCAGACCATACATCCGGTGGTCGTTGACAGTTGACCGGTCAACGAAGACCGTTGACCAAACTCCGATGACCGTCAGTTACCAGATTCTGACGCCGATAGGCATATTCCGGCCCCGATGACTAGATTCCGATGCCGGTAAGCATATTCCGACGCCGGTAAGTATATTCCGGCGACGGTGGCATATTCCGATGAGAAAATAGCATATTCCGATGAGAAAATAGCATATTCCGGCGATGAAAAGCATATTCCGGTGACCGGCGACCGGTGACAGAATTCCGGCGACCAAAATTTTGGGCCGAAAAAATAAAAAAAATATTTTTTGTTTTTTTTATTATTTAAACATATTTTTCATAATGACAATTATACCCCTACTTTGATTTTACACTAGGTCAACTCATCTAATAAAAAGTCATCACAACCCTAGCTTCCTATTGGTTGGAGACTAGTGTTGTTACAATAACAACACAATGAGTGTTGTTATAGTATCTAGTCCCCATGAAGTGAGACGTCGTGAGTTTGATCCTAGCAGCGCCGCTTGTATGTTGTTGGGGACAAAGTCTCTTGATATTGTGTCTTGTACATGTGCTTCTCAAGTTTGATAGATCTTGCTGTCACAAAGTGGCATGTGGGATTGAGGTTTCTGAGTTATAAAAAAAAAATATTTTTAGTTTGATTTCGATTTATTTTCGAGTTCCAGAAAAATCGCTTGACATTCTTGTGGTGATTCATTTCGTGATAATTTTCATCCTTATTAAGCCTCTCGATGTCCATTTACCAAAAATCTTATTTTTTCACTTTGGACTATGCAATCTTTCCAGGTAATTGTTCCATTGATAATTTCACCCACCTCTGTCAATAGTGACCCGGTCAAGACTAACTTGACCAATTAACATATTTAACAGGATTACTATATGAGTTATTACGAAATCGGTAGATATTCTTGACGTATTCCATTGCATAATAATTTTTCATATCTATCTTTCAAATCGGGCCCGTTGATGTCAGTCTGGCCTATTAACATACTTGGTGAGGTTACTTTGTTAATTTCGATCGTATCAATTGACATTGTTGTTTGAATTTTGGGTCTTTGCTTCAACTCGTGAATTAGTAGAAAGTTGTAACACCTTTACTTGATTCGTTTTAATATGATGATTATGATCTCCCTGTCAAGAAGATCAACATGCATGAAGTACACTGACCCGCAACAATCACCTATGAGTCCAAAACTGTCACATAATAGCCATGAACCTGGAGTAGGGATGGCAACAAAATCCGAACCCACGGGTACCCACCCGATCCAACTCGGTCAACGCGGGTAAAATCCGTGTTGACGGGTTTTGAGCCGGGTTTGGGTTTAAACCCGTTCACTATTCAACGGGTTGGGTTGGGTTTGAGTTTAGGTAAACCAGGCCCGTGGGTACCCGCCCACCCATATTATTAATTTTTTCGGTATATTTAATATTTTAAACAACTAATATTATTTATGTTTGTGGAGACATGTCTAATTTTTTCTTTTTAATTGTGTAGAATGAAGTTGATGTTATGGAGTGGAGAGTAAAGAAACTTAATTGAAAGGAAGAAGCTTTCAATTAAACATGTTATTTATGGAAAATTTGTGATTTGCTTCAATTTTTTTGAGTTTTCTAGATTGGTGTTGAACAATTTGTATAGTTAATTTGTGATTTGTTTGAATTTTCTAGAATGGTGTTTTATATATGGATAATATGTATTGAGAGATTGATATTTGACTTTAATTTTGATAAGAACTTGTAATTGTAAATTTTTTACGACAAAACCCGTGGGTACCCAACGGGTTGGGTTGGGTTTTGAAAAAACCCAGTGAATTTTACCATGGGTTTTTATCAAAGATAAACCCATGAGTTTGGGTTTGGGTTTGGCAAAACCCGACCCAACCCGACCCATTGCCATCCCTAACCTGGAGGTCCCAGGTTCGAGTCCCTTCAGTAGTACCTAATAACAAAAAAGTAACCTATATCACCATTATCTAAAAATAGACCCTTTCATCGATAATTTAACTGTTTGTTCGCGTTTGATTACTCATTAATTACTCCGTAACAACTTATCTTTGAACTTATTGTGAAAAATAACATCATATATAGTTATCGCACTGATCAATGTCTTCCCTTCCCTCTCTCTTGGACTCTTACATAGGGATGTCAATCCAACCCGTAACCATGGGTACCCTACCCAACTGTAACCGGTCAATGAGGGTAATTACCTGCTTTGACGGGTTAAGGGGCGGGTACGGGTAATACCCGGTTTCAAAATAAAGGGTAGGGTACGGGTATGGTAATCGATAATACCCGCCCCGCTAACCAAATGATCAATTTCCCTTGAGAAATTTATTTTTGCTTGAGAAATTGAGTTTAGCTACCATTATTGATGATGAAGATGTAGACGATTATTATGTTTGTGTGGATTGTAGAAGCACGAACAATTTTTATGTGTTTGCTGTTTTTATTTGTGTGGATTGTTGAAGCTAGAACAGTTACAAGTATTGAGAATTTTTAATGGACAACAGTATGTATGTGTATATATGTGTATAAGTTCATAGTTTAGGATTCGTACCCATGGTTGCCCGAATACCCGTGGTTATCCAGTGGGCAGGGTATGGTTATATAATTTTAATACCCGGTGGTTATTTGGTCGAATATTTTAGAAAGCTCTACCTGGCGGGTTAGGAGTTGGTATAGGGTAAACCCACACCCGACCCTACCCATTGCCATCCCTACTTACATGTGAAATATCAAGAAAGAACCAAAAAAAAATACAGAGTATAGTAATACAGAAGTGGATTTCTATTTAATGCCCTAATTTTTTAAAATTTACGTCCTAAACTTACCTAAACAGACGGTTATACCCTCAATCTCTTAAACACCGTCTCCACCAATCAACAAAACGGTCGCCTCATTGCCCTAATTTTGCTCTGCTTGGGCCGGCCGCCGAGAATCATTACCGACGCCACATCTTGATTTCGGAAAATTCCCGAGATAGAAGTGAGGAGTCCCCTTCGCTGTCCACCCCATTAACCCCGATGCCATTGGCTGCCAACCTTCGACTCAATCACTAGTACAGAACCACCGCTGCTCCGGCGTCGGTCTCCATTACCCACGCCAACATCTAAATATGAGAGAGCAAAACAAAATCCCCTCCCCCAATTGTCGCTTTTAGGAAGTTGAGGGGATAATGATAATTGATTACAGAAACTCAAAAAATGATTAAAGAGAAAGGAAGTCTTGCCATCTCCGACGGGGCATGCTTTCTTTTCTTCTTCGTCGGCTGCAGCAGCAGAGTACCGGCGGCGGAGCAGAGCAAGAGTCACGATCGATGTAGGGCGATGGAAATTTTGATTAGGGGCAAACGTGTAATTGCAATTTAATTTAGGGCGATGATTTTTGAATTTTAGGACGTTAATTAGTAACTCTTATACAGAACTCAGCTGGGGCGATGGCTATAAAAAATTAGGAATTCTTCCCTTCCCCCCAAAGGCCCAAACGATCAACACCATCGATTCTAATTCTCTTACGATATAAATCCCGCCCCCTAGAGCGATCCCCTTCACCATTCCACCACTCGAAAAAGGCAAAATATGAGGGTGTACCCTCTCAGCGGCAACCGGAACCTTTTCGTGTGCGCCGGCGGCGAGCCCAACAACATCGAGATGAGGGATGCCCACGGCCGTCAAGCCAGCTCAGCCGCGTACCCATTCAGAGACTGACCGGTGGTCGCGAGGATCCATCCAGAGGGCATCGGCACCGAATTCACGGCGTTAGATGTTAACGGCGGCGTCATCAGCGGCGACAGATTGAAGACCTCTATACAACCTTTGTGGGAATTTGGCGGCTGGCCAACTGTGCCGACGTCCAGTGTTGCGGTTTAAACTGGATTTCTATTTAACGCCCTAACTTTTTAAAATTTTCGCCCTAAATTAACCAAACAGACCATATTACCCCTATCACACAACCCATTGCCCTAATCCAATTTGCTCTGCTCGTCGCGGCCCTAATCCCAACCCATCGTGATGGCAAGCGAATTGACAGGCGAGACACAGCAGGAACGGCGGCAGGATTCTTTCTGCGTCCTTGAGCGGCGCACCGAGCAGGCATCGCGCGAGGGATCCCGACGATGATTAGGGCGAAAATGATGATTCTTCTCGGGGAGACGAGATGATTTCTAGGGCGACGGCGGCTATGATTCTTCTCGGCGATGATTCTTCGGCCGACGGCTCCGCGAGGAATCGTTACCTTCCCAACGGACATTTTGTTCTATGGCAAGTTTAGGGTAAATTCTGACGTGCTTACTATCCCTCATGAGAGAATTTGGGAGAGGCCATTCGTAATGGCACCACTGATCGATTTGTTGGGTTCTGATGTAGAGAGTGATACAGTTGCTTGGTGGAATTCTTTGTCAATACATTCTGGTGGGTAATTTGAGTCATGGGAGAAACTTGGTGGTGAAGGCCTCCGCAAGGAATCCTTCTAGGGCGGCTGACGGCTGAG
Organism: Linum tenue; assembly: GCA_946122785.1. Lineage (NCBI taxonomy): Eukaryota > Viridiplantae > Streptophyta > Magnoliopsida > Malpighiales > Linaceae > Linum > Linum tenue. The sequence goes on from CAMGYJ010000003.1 coordinate 5,224,049, forward strand.
CAGGTGAATGGGAATTTTTTTAGGGGCAAAAATGCCAGTTTGCTTAAATTAGGGCGAAAAATTTAAAAATGTTAGGGCGTTAATTAGTACATCTCTACTTAAACCGTGTTAGTATTGGGCCTTGTTGGGCCTCGTCTGATTCGTTGGATTAGGGTTTTAACCCTAAGTCTTTCTTTATATGGGTAGTTATCATAAATGGTCACAAACCTAATCACTTTGTACAAAATGGTCACAATCTTTTAAATTTGCACGTTTCGGTAATAAAAGTTTGAGCAAATAACGAAATTGTCAATCCGTCCAATTCCGTCCAAAACTCCGTCACAAATTGCCACGTCAGCATGCCACGTCAGTGTAAAAATAATAAAAAAATATTTTGCTTAGCCCACTTAACCCGAGACCGGTTCAACCCTTTACCCATGACTCACCCCCTATAACGGACCCCTTACCTGCCATTAATCATCCTCGCTGCCCTATGCGAAGAACATTTGCAGGTTGGTTGGTTTTCTGGATGTGAAGATCGAACAGGCAGGTATACGCACATCAAAACAGAGGCTAGGAAAATCGATCAGCAGAATTAACGATACCTTCGAGATCCATGTTTTCGCGCGAAATTTTTTAACAAATGAGGATCGAGGATTTGGAACCCTAGTACCCAAATATAGGATTCAAAAATCAAATGACAGGAGAAGGGAAGATCGGGCGAGGAATCGCTCCCGCGCGTCGAGGATGATAGGGGATGGACGATTGTCGCCGGCGCGGAGGGCTTGGCGACGGCGAACTAGCTTTCTAGCGATGTCTCTACAGCTCGAGAGACGACGACGATTTTGAGCGAGCGACGATTTGGAGGGGGAGGATTTGGCGACGGCGTTGGCGATCATTGGCGCCGGCGAGGAGGATTTGGCGACGGCGCCGAATCAGTCTCCCAACAATGGCGACGTTCTGTCTCCTTCCTTCAGAGTTCCAGTCGCGATTTTGGGTTGGGGGGGTGAGAATGAAGACAGACTGAATAGTCATGGTAAAGGGTTGGACCGGTCTCGAGTTAAGTGGGCTAAGGAAAACATTTTTTTATTGTTTTTACACTGACGTGGCATGCTGACGTGGCGATTTGGGACGGAGTTTTGGACGGAATTGGACGGATTGACAATTTCGTTATTTGCTCAAACCTTTATTACCGAAACGTGCAAATTTAAAGGATTGTGACCATTTTGTACAAAGTGATTAGGTTTGTTACCACTTATGTTAATTACCCTTCTTTATATAAGCTTAGCTACTGACACGCTAAAACAGAACACCTAACAATGGTCAAGTGTAACCAATGAAAGGGACTGCAGTATAGGCAAGTTTAATTATCAACCCGGGGTCTAGATCTACTGCTTACTCCGTGATTCTCTATTATCTAGCAAACTAAGTCGAGTGATTGTTGTGAAAAGTAAAAGCAACAAGAAAGCAGTAATTTGTTCGGGTTTCTAAAGCAGGTAAGAGTCACTCGGGATTGAGTCCCCCTAGCCCCTTAGTTAGGTTCAATTGCAATTCCCTGGGCTGATTTACTGTTGATTAGACTGCGGAAGATCCGACAGTAGCTTGGAATCTCTTAAGCTGACCAAGCCCTCTCAGTCTAACTACCCGGCAGACGACTAGTCTTCACCGGGATAGAAAGCTGAGGCTATGAACACAGAACTCCACTACTGGCGTCAAGAACACCAGTACAAAGCAGTAAACTGGCTAACTCTCGTATAGCCAATCTCCTACTATCGAATGAAGAGACTCTAACAACCTAATCAGATTCTATCTATCTCAGGTTGAAGCAGAAATTGAGACAAGCTAATCAGACTCAAATCAATTCAATAAACATGCATCATTCGATTAAAATTAAACAGTAATATCATCCCAAGTCATTACAATCAAATCCCTAACACAAGGAACTAGGGTTCTTCATACCCAAGTGAGAGAAGGGTTCTACTCCATAGAGAGAGAAGAGAAAACAAGAATTGGATTAGTCATACTCATAACGATGAGGATAATCTGCTCCGGGACGATGATTTCCACTCCTATGACGATCTCCAGGCTCGATTCGATGAAATCCAGCTCTAGGACAGCTTCTAGGATGTGTTCTTCGCACTTTCTCTCTCTAGGGCTCTGTTTTTGCTCTGAAAACACGATTCTCTCACTTTTGGCTCGGATTAGGCTTTAAAACCGGCTTTCCCGAGTTGCACGGCCAGGTGCACGACCGTGCACATCACCATTCTGGCCGTGCACCCTGAAACGCGCCGTATCATTAAGTCTGCCTCAGGCCTGGGTGCACGGCCAGGTGCACGGCCGTGCGTGGCCACGCACAATCCCGTGCGTGCCCACGCACAATCCCGTGCGTGCCCACGCACAATCCCGCACGGCCAGGATTATATGTTGCACGGCCGTGCGGATTTCTGCTCTGCCCGTGCGTGCCCACGCACAATCCCGCACGGCCAAACTGGTCACTTGCACGGCCGTGCGTGGCCACGCACAATCCCGTGCGTGCCCAAGCGACTTCCTCAGAACCTCGCCATGCGTCCGATCCTTGTCCAATCGACGTCAAACTCGCTCTCAAGCCTCCATTCACGTACTAGGACCTGAAATATCATAAACAAGCACAACCTAGCGTGAAATCGGCCTAAAACACGAGAATCAATACCTCAAACGGAGTAAGAACAGGGGTGAAAACATGTGTAAATAACGGTCTATCAGCTACGAGATTGTCGTATGCAAGCTGTCAAGATGTAATCCTAATAAGAGATCAGTCGTGAGCTCTTATGAGCTCACCGTGGATTAGTCTCGATCAATCAATCGATCGAGGATACCACGTAAAACTCGTTGTCCCGTGTTATTTTCAATTCCGCTTCATCAAATTCTACATGGTATCAGAGCTGTAGATTCAGCTAGCCTTCCGCGCACCAACGATGTTCATCCCGCTGGCTTGTTTTGTTCATCAGCGATGTTATTCCGCTGAGCATAGTCGACCTAGGCGAAGTCCATTCCGCCATGGTTCGTCAATCGTCAACTGTTGGGGTTATTTGTCGTTGATCTCCAGATCCGTCCAAAAGATCCCCATTGTTGATTCAGATGAGCAGTCCCGCTCTCCACACGTCCGGTTGACCGAGGCGAAGTCCATTCCGCCTTGGATCTACTTGAAGTCCGTTCGCCGGCACAATCATCCCGGCGTCGCTACCTTCATTCACGGCTGCAAGCTTCAGGAGGGCCAATGTTCATTCCGGCTTCCCACTCCGTCTCCGCAGCCGTCGGTGCCATCAGCGCCCTCGATATCATCATCGCCTCCAACACTCAACAGCAAGCCTCGATCTAGGGTTTTGCGTTCAACCTTCAGCAGTCTCGTTCCACAATCAAGATACGTCGGCCATCAATTGTCAAGGGTTTTGAGTTACAAACGTCTCGATCAATCAAGATCTGTTTGTCTACGAGGTCATTGAAGTAGTGTTCCCGGAGTTACCGATGTTCAATTCTCGTCCGGCTCTCCGCTAGCATCGTCGTCAATCGCAACAGAGTTGTTGTCGTGACTCGTGACGGCAGTACTGCTATTGCCGGTTCCGATTCGCTTGTCATCACCCAGTTGTTGTTCACGGCAAATCATCAGCCGAAGCCACCGATGTCCCTGCTGCTCAGCTGTTCTTCTTCGTCAATGGCGTTTCTCGTTACTTGTCAATGGCGTTTCTCGTCAATGTTGCGGTTATTCGTTGATCGCTATGTTGATTGGAGAAGTAATATCATCGTCGTGGCCGGGTCTTCTTGTCAAGGTTATGTTGTTGTTTTGTGGACAAGAAAGCAGAACCTTTTGTTTTTTTATTCGTTCACTTGGAACAGTTCTTGTGTCTTTGGTTCATTCAGCTCGGGAGAATGGTTGGTAGGAATTTGTTTGGTTGAAGCCTGAAGGAATTAATAGGTCATTGGTGGAGTTTGGTTGCTTTATTCACCCGCTGTCAATCGTACAAGCTGGGTTAAGTTACCGCTCGAATTGGTGATTTACCAGTCATGTTCTTCACGGATTCAATCATCAAAAATCTCGGCATCAGTTAAAGGCGGCCACCGTATGCTGCTCTTGTCATCGGCTGCTGGTTAGTTAAAAGTTTGGAGAGAGTTTTGTGTGATTTCCGCCGGTCAAAGAGGTTACCTTGCTCGTATCATTGATCAGGATTTTCATGCTTGGTGTTCGTCCCTTCCATCCTCAACAATTGGGCTCAGTCGACGACAATCGTGGTCATTGTGTTTTGTCGAGAAGTATATTCCTCACCATGACCGGGTCATCTTTATCAAGGTCAGGTAGAAAACAAATCTTCACCAAACAATGTCATGGTATTGAAGACAATCGCGAGTTGCGGTAATTGTCTCTTTACTAGCTAGTGTCTGGGAGATAAAACAGTTTTCGCCATCAAATATAGTCAAGTATTGGTCGAGGCATTCACGATCCATTAAATGATCGTCCCCTGGCGTTCAAAAGGTAGTACGATCAAAGAAGTCATCGTCCCTTCATCATCCAGTTGGCATTCACGATCTAAGAAATGGTCGTCCCCTCTTTCGGTTCTGTATTGGGCACATATCAACCATTCATCGCTTTTCAAGCTGGGCATTCACGTTGTTCATGCTCCAGCTTGAGGGGGAGAATAGGAGGTCAACATACGTCGGTCAACTAACTCAGTCATCAGGTCGACCGCGATGTACCAGGTGTGTTCAAGTTCAAGTTCAAGAGATGCAGTCAATCGTCTCCATCATCAGGTTGTTCAGAGAGAGTCAGTCGTCTCCAATCAACCTCGTCCGAGATGTTATTCATCTCGAGTTTTGTGGTTCAAGCTATCGTGCTTGTTCTTCACATTTACTTCTTCAAGCTCGACATTCTTGTCATTCATGTCTTCGCTTGAGGGGGAGTGTTGCGGTTACTTAAACCGTGTTAGTATTGGGCCTTGTTGGGCCTCGTCTGATTCGTTGGATTAGGGTTTTAATCCTAAGTCTTTCTCTCTATAAGCTTAGCTACGAGATTGTCGTATGCAAGCTGTCAAGATGTAATCCTAATAAGAGATCAGTCGTGAGCTCTTATGAGCTCACCGTGGATTAGTCTCGATCAATCAATCGATCGAGGATACCACGTAAAACTCGTTGTCCCGTGTTATTTTCAATTCCGCATCATCAAATTCTACATCCAGTTCTTTTGTTCCTACATCGGACCCGAACCCGGATCCGGACCGATTAAGGTCGAAAATAATTCCTACCCTTCGGATGGCATTGGTACTTCGACAAGCAACCGGCAGAGGAGATGGCCGAGAAGGACAGCTTGATCAGGAAGAAAGACGAGCAGAGCAGATTCGCAAGAAAGACGAGGATCTGGATGCAGCGAAGAAGAAGATTTGGGAGTTGAATGGAATTGTGAAGAAGTGCGAGGACGAGATTGGGAAAGAAGGATGAGGAGATTGGGGTTGGAAGCGATTCTTGAGTGGCGGGAGGACGAGATCGCCAAGAAGAATAATTAAACAGCTGGAATCAGTTATCAAGGAGATATAGGATGCGAAGGAGAGCAAGATGGAGGAGCTAATAGTAGTTATGAAGAAGAAAAAAGAGGATGAGATTGTTGAGATGAAAAGTCAACGTGACATGTCGTCGTCATCAATGTCGTCGACGACAACATTATCGATTGTGATGGATTGCAAATTTAAAGTCGTCAAAGTAATTATTTCCTCAACATCGGTAAGTAGACTCTAAATCCTCATTTACTTAGATTACCACTTAATGAAATAGTAGATATTACCAATAAAATTAGACCTAATTATCATCACCAAATTGAAATTTTCCCCACATTTTTTTCATCACCTGGTCCCTGCATTTTATAACAAAACTAGACTAAATCCCTGATTTTTTTTTCTTATAAAGTGATTTAATTATTTTGTCATATATTTGCTTTTAGGCTCCCATGAATTTGTTTGTAGGCCTCACATACTAATCATTGTGCTTAATTAAAAAAATAAACAAGAAATGGATGCATGATTGACGCCTTCTTGACTTCTTGTAGCAATCAATATTACAAACGAGTTTTAAAGCATTTATATATGTATCCTAATAATGGCGTATTGTGTATCCCTTCACATCGCAACCCAGACAGTAAGATGTTACAGATAGAAAATTTTGATACGATATATTTGTAGTTTTATCAAGTTTTCGAATTCCTCTTTCTTTTCTTTTTAGGGCTAATATCATTGGGAAACCCGAACTATTAACTTTGTGTCATTTGTATCCTAAAGTATTCGATATGACATTTGTGTCCTAAACTATTTGTCCGTTAAAGTTGACTGGCGTTGACCGTTAGAAGGCGGCGGCGGGGAGTGTAGCGGCGACGACCGGCAGTAATGGGAGTGTTTTTTATTTTAACTTTTTGAAACAATATTAATTAAGTTTACATTTTTTTCATTTTTATAACAATATATTATTTTTTTTATATTTTTATTTAAAAATATGAGGTGTCATTGACGTGGCTGCCACGTCAACAAAAGTCAATGTTAATGTTGACTTCTGTTTGGTCAACCGTTATATATAACGGTCAACAAAATCGTCAGGATATAAATGACACAAAACTATAATAGGTTGGGACACAAATGTCGTATCGAATACTTTAGGACACAAATGACACAAAGTTAATAGTTCGGGTTTCCCAATGGTATTAGCCCTTCTTTTTAATGACAATTTGAGAGACCTTTTGAAGGATTAATCATTTGGATCAAGAATAAAATAGCCGGCATGGATCAAGAATTAAAGTAGAAAGACAAACCGTTGAAAGTCAAGGATGAGCAAATATTAGGGCTGAAGAATATGATAAATGATGGGAGTAGAAGGGTCCAGATCCGGTCAGTAACCCATCAGTAACCCCTTCTCTGGTCCCCACGTGTTAGTCACTTTTTTATTTAAATTAAATGTGAAAAGGGCAGTACGGTAAAATTGCACTTACTCCTATTTATTGTTGATGCTCACTTTTGATCGGAGCATATCTGAGCCCCCTTTTCTCTCCTCGCAAAACATTTAATTTTCCTTCCATTAATCTTTAACGGACGATTTCTCACTCGTTTTAAGTCGAAATTTAATTTTTTTTGCACAGTTAGATCAGATTAATTGTGGTCTTCAAAATGATATCCACTTTGATATTTTTTGGACACAAAAAAATTTGTCAGTTATTACCAGTCTATACCATATGGTATGGTAATATTTGCCACATGAATATATATTTCGTTACCACCCAATACCATATGGTATAGTGTGGTAATATCAATATATATTTCGTTACCACCCAATACCATATGGTATAGTGTGGTAATATCACACAATTCACACAATACCATATGGTATAGAGTGGTAATATCAATATATATTTCGTTACCACGCAATACCATACATTACCATAGGGTATAGTGTGGTAATATCAATATATATTTCGTTACCACCCAATACCATAGGATATAGTGTGGTAATATCAATATATATTTCGTTACCACACAATACCATATGGTATAGTGTGGTAATGTCAATATATATTTCGTTACCACACAATACCATATGGTATAGTGTGGTAATATCACACAATACCATATGGTATAGAGTGGTAATATCAATATATATTTCGTTACCACGCAATACCATAAATTACGATAGGGTATAGTGTGGTAATGTCAATATATATTTCGTTACCACCCAATACCATATGGTATAGAGTCATAATATCAATATATATTATCTAAAAGGAAAAAAAACAGAAGGAGGGAGAGAAAAAATCGTCTTCTGATGCCTCTCATTTCCTCTTCCTCAATCAAGAACACCAAAATGCCAAAAAAAATGAGAAAGATCGGAATTGAATCCAACGAGTTGATGAAGAGAAGAAATGCAATGAAAGAGAGTGGCTACAATTTTTATGCTAGAGAAAAAAATGAAGAAGGAAGAGAGCAGATTTAGATTTGAAAAGGAGATTGTGAGAGAAAAAGTAAGAGAGAAGGAATAGAGAAAGAGAAAGGATGTGGAAAGAGATTGGGAAAAAGGAAGAGAGAAGGAAGAAAGTTGAGTTGCAGATAAAAGACTATTCTCTTTCTTTCATTGAAAAGCCAGCCATTGAAATGCGGAATAAATAAAAAAATTAAAAATACAAAAACGGACAAAAATGTCTCTCCCCACCCAGCATCCAGCTCATCTACACGATTTCTCCATCCTCAGATCTACGGTCCGCGTGTGGTTACTGATGGGTCAGTAACCAGTGGTTACATACCCTATCTTGAACCGGAGTGAAACCATACAAAAAACAAGCTAAAGTCGAAAGCTAAACAATCATCTTCTGTGACGTCAGAGCAAGAACCACAAACAGATAGTGTCACACATGAGAATATAGTGGCCACCCTATTGAAAGAAAAGGTACAAATGACAAGACAACTAGATGGTGTTAACGGAGGCTGACGGAAGGTAACGGAGAGTGACCAAACATGCACTTATTTGCTAATTTTAGTGACCACTAATGGTATTATATATTTGTAGTGACCAAACATGAACATTTTTTGTAATTCTAGTGACCAACCTTGCAATTTATCCCTGAATACTTATGACCAATTCAACCACCAAGTTAAACCTACAAATCTATACTATATAAAATGCTCAGGATTGAGAGTGCATTCTAACCATTGTTTATTTATTTGTATATTTAATTATCAATTATAAAGCTAATCAGTTTCGTATTCTGGAATACCAATCGCAATACCAAAAATATTTTGATAATGAAATCGAAATACCAATTTTATTTCAAAATTGGCATTGCTTTTATGGTGTAACACTGTAACTCATTTTCCGAAATTTCAATATTTGGTGCCGGAATACTCATAGCATAACGATTTCAATTAGTAATTTTCATTCAAATCTGTCATTAGTACTTTATGGGCTTCGTCTCTTGGAAAAAATCCCACTGTACACACGTTCTTAAAAAAAATTCCCAAAATACATGAGTTATAAAAAAATTTCCCAAAGTACACATGTTTGAGCATCACTGTTTTTGACAAACGCAGTGAATAGTATCACCGCCTTTGTCAGAGACGGTGAATATTTAACCGTTTTGAAAAAAGACGGTGAAGTATTCACCGTTTTAGTCTAAAACGGTGAAGCTATCACCATTTTAAACAGAAACGGTGAAGTATTCACCGTTTTAAACAGAAACGGTGAGGCCTTCACCATTTTAGTGGTCCACGGTGAAGGCGCTGACGTGGACTAACGCGGGGTATTCACCGCGTTAGACAAACGCGGTGAATACCCCGTGTTTGTTTGCGTCAGCGATCCGCGTCGCTGGCGCGTTCACCGTGGCCGTTGGATGCGGTGAGGCGCGGATCGTGGTTTTCTTTCCAGATCCGACGCCTCACGCTGAGCCACGTCGCTCGATCCGCGCCTCATCACCGTCCTCGAGAAACGCGGTGACTTCACCGTTTCTAGGACGCGGTGAAGGCTGGGAGAATTTAATTCTCGGCAGATCCCTTCCCCCCTTCCCCCAACTATAAATAACCCTTCCCCTTTCACTTTCAACTCACACCACAAACATTTCACTTCTTTCTCCCTCAATTTATCCGCTCTAGTCTCGTTCTAAGTATGCTCTGTGGTTGCGGCTAAGTCCGATCTTCCACATCAGAAAGAATTACTAGAGTTTGACCCTAAAGCCCCCGTCCCGCTAAGTTCCCGTCCCTTACAAACCTAAACCCGTCGAACCTCTGTCCGGCTTCCGCCAAAAATGGACGAAGAGGCTCTTCGTGTAGGTTTTTGGCTTATGATTTTTTTTAATCGAAACAATTTGATTTTTTGTTTTTTTTATCAAAACAATCTCTGATTTCATTACTTTTTTATAGATGGGTGCCGAGATATACGATCCTCGATTGTATTATCCATTATGGCCCAAGGGATGCGAGTCTCTTAACCGATCAAGAAGCTCATCGCTCCCGTGCCATTTGGGATAACAATCCGGTAATTTGATGAGTATTCTTGCTTTATTTTATTATTTTCTAATGTTTTATTTTGCTTTATTTAATCTAATAAATTTATGTTTTTCCTATTTTTTTTAGGAATCTCTTGTTCCCGTGGTTCATAAAGGGACCAATAACTTGCCCGCTTGGCATCCAAGGTTGGAGCCCTATATAGCGAGGACCGGTTTGGGAATGTTGCGCCATTTCTTGTGGATCGAGATCGACAACGATCTGCTTACGACAATGGCGGAACGATGGCGTCCCGAAACCCATACATTCCACCTTCCGGAGGGGGAAATGACGATCACCCTCAAAGACGTGGCGATCCTCACCGGGCTTCCTATTTCTGGAGATGCCATCATTGGTTCTACGACCAAACCCGAAGGAGGTTGGGGGCCGCTCATACGTGATCGTTTGGGCTTCGACATGCCGACCACCACACCAATTCAAGGACGGGGGCATCCACCGTTGAATGCGGGGCAAGTGTCGGTCCCGTGGCTGGTATCTCACATCCAGCAAGAGGTGGAAATCAATGACGAGACACCGGAAGAACAAGTCGAGCGCTACGCCCGCATCTACCTCATGGTTTGGTAGGTGGATTTTTGTTCCCCGACAAGTCCAACCGGTGGATTCAAGGCATATGGTTGCCATTACTCACTGGTGACTGGGATGCAATTGGAGAGAAGAGTTGGGGATCGGCCGTGCTAGCGGGCGTATACCGGGAGATGTGTACTTGCTCGAAGGTCGGGGCAAAGCAAGCTGGTGCTGCGATGTTCATCCTGCAACTGTGGGTATGGGAGCATCTTCCGATGTTCGCACCTCTCGACCCACGTCCATACCGAAGAAACGATGATGAACTCAACTTTCTGCAAAATCTCCCCTACGGTGTCAAGTAAGTTGATTTCGTACTTAGCCCAATTTAAATTATTATATGCTTGAGCTAGATTTAAATTGAATTTATTCCGTACTTAGCCCAATTTAATTTTGATTACATGCTTAGCTAGATTTAAATTGAATTTATTACGTACTTAGACCAATTTAATTTATTATATGCTTAGCTATATTTCAACTAAATTGATTCCGTACTTTTACTTACAAGGTGGATAGGAGCAAATACGAATGACCATCAACCTGAGCATTCGTTATTGTTTTATCGTTCTGAGTTAGATAAACCATGGTGGAATCAGGTAATAATGTTTTGTCCATATTTGAACAAGTTAAATTTTGTCAATGTAAATGGTCGTTAATTCCGAATTTTTGAATGAATATAGGTTATATGGGATCCATATCCACGTGAAGTGGTTGAGCTGCATCATCTTAGGCACCCTCTGGATCACGAGACGTGGTTGTGCAAGGTGCCATTGATCTGCTGGCACATGGTGGAATGGCACCTACTCGATCGATCTCTGAGGCAATATCGAATGGAGCAACCAATTCCACAAGACCCGCCAGCAGGTTTCAGGGAGCTACATGCTATAGACCTCCGACGCACTGCAAAGAACTGGGTGCTAAAGCATGGATTCTACATCAACATCTGGGAGAATCGGTCCCAATGGGTGGTGCAAGGGATGCCGGAGACGAGACCGATGGGCTACCACGATGGGTACATGCAGTGGTATCGGAAGTTCACCATGAGATGGGTGTCAAAGCAAGGTGCTGTGATGGGGTCGTTGGTAAGTCATCCTAATCTCCCTCATTCAAAAATATATTTATTTTAAGGTTTAGTTAATTTGATATGTGGCGTGCTTTCCTTAGGTTGATGGTTTGGAACACGCCAAGTACACTCTCGAAAGTGCTCCAACCATGGATGAGCGGAAGACTACCTGGTTGACCCGACTTATGAACAACCTCCTGAGTTGTACCAGAGAGCAAAGGAGGGATGTCGTGGCCTATCCTCCCGTTCCTGCCCCGGCACGACCCTCATTCCGTGATGATGCACCCATTGTGCCCCCGGTTGAGCCCCCACGAAGGAGCAAACGCAGGCCTCTGCCTACATTCGATGAGGTGCGTACAACTCAAGAAACCGAGATCCCTGAACCGTTCGAGTACCAGTGGGCACCTGCAGCGGATGCCGGTGGAGGGTCGTCGAGTCGTGGAGCATCTCAGGAATGGGACACTTTCTCTCATGGGTTCTCTCAATTCCAACATCAGCAACAGAGTTCGATGTATCAGACCCCGCAACAACAAACTCCGCACCTCCCGATCATTCGTCAAGCTACCGGTCCATCTCAGCCACCACCACCACCATATGTAACCCCAGTTGGGGCTCGGGTCAAGAGAAATCCGCGATCAGCCGTTGAGCGAGCCCGCCAAAAAGCAGCGGCGGAGGGGGGAAGAAGGGGTCGAGGACGTCGTGGAGGACGAGGAGGAAGAGGTGGAGATGGAGGCCAAAATGAAGCAAATGAGTGAATTTATCGTTTTATCATTGTAGTGAACTATCCATGTTGTTTTTGTGCTTTTTAGGTGTTGTTATTTGAGTTTGCATTGTCTAAAAACTATCCTACGCACTTAAGTTGTCGAATGAATTTTCTGGATCATTTTATCAAGAATCAGTATCTTCCCTCAACACGAAAAAGTTGGGAAAATCAACCACGATCGCATGGAATTTTACAGATCCCAATTCCGAGTCCAAACGAGTGAGATAAGTGAGTTCAAAGCGCAGTCGTATCGTTAAAATAACGAGCCGTTTGCGGCAGCGCGATCGTATCGACAAGGAGAACATTCTAGAGTTAACAAAATACTTGGACTTCAAATGCAAACGGTAATGAAAAATTAAACAAGCGATCAATTTAGTAGCAGAATACAAGTAAATGCAAATTAAGTTGATGGTTGTCCTGGGCAACGTCTCTTGTCGTGACCAGGTTGTCTGCACTTAGAGCATCGCTTCGGTCCCCTTCTCGTCCATTCAACTTGATCCATCTCATTGTGTATCCTTTCAACTCTAGGACGGCCTTTGGTGCGTTTTAGGTGCAACGGTGGGATAATCAACTTTCCAGTGTATATAGGCCAATACGCTTCATCTGGCATGGGGCTCAAAGCTGCATTATATGAGTTCCGTATCGCTTGTTCAGTGTAGTAAGGACTCACCAGGCTGTTTCTGTTCATGGTTATTGACTTAGCAACCGCCATTGCATGTGAACAGGGTATCCTTTCGTTCTGATACTTTTGACAAGAACACTCCCCTAATTCGTAGTGCAATTTAACCGTTTGACGATTGTGACCATGTCTCCCTCCACCCCATATACCTGTTTCGACAGCGAATATTCCTTCACTGCGGTTAAAAAGAACAACCTTATGCTTACTTGATTTTTCATCGTTCTTCTGCATTTGAGCGAATACGTCATGTGCTATTGAATGACCTTGCAACTCCCTCCCTATAGCTTGCTGTAGCCGAGCAACTCGCCACTCGTTGACCTTCCAATAAGACATTTCCACGATGACAGAAATAGGAATCGCTCGAAGACCCTTGTACACATTATTTATACTTTCTCCATGGTTGGTAGTTGCAATGCCCCATCTGGCCCCGTTGTCCATATGGAACGTCCACATGGGCAACTCTTGACCTTCAGCCCATACTGCTCCAGCTCGGTGGGTCTGACGGATCACTTTCATCTTCTGCTCGTACTTTTTTGGTTGATGTGCAACCGCTAAAAGGTGAACAAAAGACTAACTGGTCAATACATGATGAATAACATCAGCTTATCAGCTTAATAAACACAAAGTTAAATCGCATAAGAAAAACATTAGTACCTGCATTCCAAAGTTGATTTTTGATGTCTTTCTTCTTCCCAAATTTGTGCTGGAAATTGGCGAGCCAGTGTCGAATACACCATCTCCATCTCCACCCCCACTCGTCGGGAAAACCACCAACATCATTCCTAATCCCCGCATGTCGATCGGATATAATCGTAATATCTTCCCGCTGTGTCACGTGTTCGTGTAGTTGGTCAAAGAACCATGCCCAACTAAAGCTGTTCTCCCCTTCCACTAATGCAAATGCAAGCGGGAAAATCCGCCTGTTTCCATCAACGCCAGTGGCAATTAGAAGACATCCTCTGTACTTCCCAGTAAGGAAAGTTCCGTCAACCTTAATAAAAATTTAGGATCTAATTAGTATGAAATATACGTAACAGCAAATAATACAACATTTAAAACCGGAACCAGTTGGTAAAATACCTGAATAACCGGTATGCAGAACCCAAAACCGTCAATGCATGGTTTAAAAGCCCAAAAAAGACGATGGAACATCAGCTTATCCTGTACTCGAACTTGATCCTCAGTGTAATACATTGTTGTATACTGGGACGAAAACAGTCCCAGGATTGGACTCCTCCATTGCTCCCATAAGTCTAGGGAGTAAAGCATACGAATCCTCCCAATCACCATACACCTCAGCCATGGCTTTCTGCTTACCATGCCATGCTTTTTTGTACCTTATCGTGTAAGAATGTCGATCCTTCACCTCTGCCATGATAGCTTTCACCTTGATATCTGGTTGTGCTTCTATAAGGTGCTTAATAGTTCTCCCAACCTTCTTTGCTTTAAGTTGCCTGTGATCTTGGGAAAGTATAGAAGAGGAGCATGTGTGGATCGTCTTAGCTTTGCGAATCACCAAAGCACCCTTTCTCTTCATATTTGCAGCCCGCAGTTGCCACGTACAACCCTCTGCATCATGCTTGCATATGACATGTAGTTGTTTACTGTCAGAATATTTTACCTTCCACTCGAAATTGCGCCTCAACGCCTCTTCTGTAAAAGCATCCTGCACAGCGTCTTTCGATGTGAACGCCATACCCACCTCCAAATTGGCCGTCGGATTGTACACTGGCATAGGGACAAAGTCGGGGGGATCATTCTGACTATGTAAAATTTGAGTTGGAACCTGTGTGTAATATGGCGTGGGTGCCTCACGAAATGCCGCCTCATCCTCGTTATCATCAGTATCTTCCTCCTCCTCGCTCACTGATCTCAAATCTTCCTCAGTATCCTCGTCGCTCGACTCGAATGGATAGCTCGGGCTTGAAGGATCAACATGACCACGATCACCAACATCGTCCTCTCGCTCATGTGAAGTACGCCCTGATCGAATGGTATTCTCGATTCCATACCACTCTGGCCCCCAAGCAGGCCATTGAACACCATCGGCCTCAACAAATGGGGCTGGTTTAGGAGGTTGCGAGTATTTGTCCCATCCTGCACTACTCGATCCACCGTAGTTGATTGAACCACCACCCTCCCCGTAACCTCCTGTATAACCACCGCCTTGGTAGTTGCTCGAACTACCACCCCATTCGTACCCTCCTGCAAAACCATCATCATAAGAATACTGGTGAGAATGAGATTCACCGACCGCCTCGGTCTCAACATACACCTCTGCAAGCCGGACTTGGTTATCGCTTAGGAACTGTAACATCATCGTAACCGCGTCATCATCGTTTATGACAACTTCTTGGAACACGAGCCCGCCAGCACTCATGTCTGGATACCGGTAAGTAATTTTGCCAAGTCTCGTCTGTCCGCTCGTACAAACCCTTTATGCACAAAGATCACAGAGTTCTTGAAAATTGAATCGGGAATCAATTTTCAGCATAATGGATTCGCCATCCTCATAATTAATGCCTATGTCAGAGTTTGTCACCCTTCCATTCCACCGAATAGTAAGATGAAACTTCTTGAATTTACCCATACCTACAATTTACAATAAGTATCTATTAGCTTAAAGACAGTAAAATTAACCAAAATCATATTGTACAACTAATATTAAATCATACCATAACAAACGAAAATAAATTCAACTAACTAACAACAACATAATACGAAAATTAAATCATAATATAACTAAAGAACATAAGTTCAACTAACTAACAAGAACATAATACGAAAATTAAATCATACTATAACTACTAAAAACATAATTAGACTATAATACGAAAAGTCTCAACATACCGAAAATTTTCTGTTCTGTGTATGATGCTCGATTTTGGCTGCTGAAATTTGAAGAAAGGGGAGTGGTTATGTTTTTACAACTGCTGGTGGTGTGCTATTTATAGGAAAATCTGCCTACTATTCACCGTTTTTGTCAAAAACGGTGAACACCATCACCGCGTTTGTCTCAAACGGTGAATAGTTGGTAGCTGCGACCTAATTTTCACCTACCAGGGGTGGGAAACGTGGGAAATGATCACCGCTTTAAACAACGACGGTGAATGTGTTCACCGTTTTTAACCAAAACGGTGATGGATTCACCGTTGTTGGCAAAGGCGGTGAACCCTTCACCGTTGTAATATGAAACGGTGAAGAATTCACCGTTTTCGTTAAAAACGGTGAAGAATTCACCGTCTTAGTCAAAAGCGGTGATGTGCTTCACCGCTTTGGTAAAAAACGGTGATGCTCAAACATGTGTACTTTAAGAAATTTTTTTATAACTCATGTATTTTGGGAATTTTTTTAAAGAACGTTTGTACAGTAGGATTTTTTTCTCGTCTCTTGACCTATTATTAAGATATCTAGGGAAACATATATGCTTCCGTTTCCTCTTCGTCAAATTAGGTTTTCAGTTTTCCCTTCCTCGTTACGAGTCAACACCCCGGGAAGGAAAATTTCAGAGGCCACCCACCCTAAAAAAAGCTATGCCGGCGTCCGGCGCCTCCAGTGACGTTACGGAATTACAGCAGAGATCATCAGAAGAAGCTGTGGATCGGATCAGTGAGTTGCCGGACGATATTCTGATCAAAATTATGTCCTCCTTGTCCATCGAAGAAGGTATCCGAACTGATTTCCTGTCCAGTAGGTGGAGAAAGCTGTGGAAGTCGGTCCCTTGTGAGGTTGGACAGATATTTGATTTCGTAGAAGCTCGCGTGAAAAAATACCAACGGTGGAAGAGGAATCGTTTCTGGCGGCGCTACAGGTTGGTGAGAACAATCTTGAAATATGGCGCAGTGTTGAAAGGGTACTGTAGTTCCAACCGACGGTAAAAAACAACTTAGTAATTGTGGTTTACTTAGAGCTCAACCGTTTCATACGGTTAAAACCGTCTATTATCTATTTAAATATCGATGAGAGATTTTTCTGGTCAGATCGCTAGTATTTATCCCTAGTATTTATTTTCTTATACCTACGCACTTTGTCGGTTTTTCGGAACTGGAACATAATAGACTCTTAGGTATGCCTATGGTGACATGCATTGTCACCGTAACTTGTACTTTTCGGTCGATCTAATCCTAATAGAGGTCGACCGAACACACTAATGTGGGCACCCTGATGACTTATATATCACGGTCGACCACAATAAAACATCGGTCGCCCTTTTCATTGGCGTCATAAGCAAAATGATCGATCGTAAAAGTATATAGGTCGACCACTTGATGACGGTCATTAACAAAAAGGTCGACCATTTACAGAAAGAGGTCGACCAGATAAAAGAGAAGTGTTGTATCCATTTATCCATCATCATTTGACGTAAAATGAAGATTGGGTGTTGGTTTCGCGGTCGACCGAATACAGGAAACTCAACCTATGCTTTGCGTCTTTTTTTGCTTATGTATGTCGATGTGGGTGGTTCTTTTGCTCGTACAAATTATGTTTCAAACCAACAGAATCAGTCATAAATAATGATAACAAGGACTCATAACTTCATAACATAACAACTAAACAAACTAACAAGAAATACAATAAAACACAAATCATAATTGTTCACACATAACTAAAATCTAAAACCACATAATATCAATCCACAATCATTTTTAACACTTAACAACAAAAACACACAATCTAAAATCCTCGAGTTCCTACTCTTGTTCCCTCTCTCCCTCATCTACATTTTCTTCATTGGTGTTGCTAGCATTATGGTAGTCGGATGTGGTGGGATGCATGTATCTTCCACTGAAAGATCGAAAGTCATCTCAGATCTCATTCACGGTCACCTGTAGTGTGCTCATCTGGGTGATCATTTGCCCCATGTAGCCGTACATGCCAGTCATCTGGGTGGAAATCTAACTCATGTAGTCGTACATGTCATCCATGCGCTCCCACATTCTCTCTAAGGTGACCGGTGGAGTTTAAATCTGCGCCTGTGGCATTGGCTCGTCTCCGGCTCCTTCATCAGCATCACCAGCATCATCCTCATCCTCATCACCACCATGGACACCATGAGCATTCTGTATTCGGACATACTCACCATTACGCAGCTCAAATCCCATCTTTTTCATAGATGAAACTGTATATACCTCCTGCCTTGAGATTCTTAAGCAAACCTCACCACTTAAATCAACATTAAAATGCTTATATAGCAAAGTCAGGATCATCCCAAAGGGAAAATTCCTGATTGAACTCTCTGCAACAGTAAGCATGTGGTTAAAGATCAAGTATGACAAGTTGACCTTCTCATTTGAAAGTAAGTTGGTGAGGAGCTCCATGTCAAAGTAGGTGACTGCCTTCCGACGTCCACCCTTTGGCAGAATGTTGTAGGAAAGCATGTGGTGAAGAACTCTGGCTTGAACTGTCAGGTCGTTAATCGTTGGCCTACTGTGATCTTGAGCATCTTCCTCTTCGGCAAGACCACATACAGTCTGAATTTGCTTGGTTCTCGAGAAATGAGTTTCATTCCAAGCACTGTAAAAATTGATTATCTTCCCATGGTTTGGCGTCTCCAATACTTCTGCCAACACATTCTTGCTGATGCGTAACTCTACCCCATTCACATAGCTTTTAAATGCATGAATCAATCCATTTGCATTATGTTGATTGACGATGTTGTTGTAGAAGTAATGTATCATTTTTGGGTAGTATGGTGCATTGAGAGATATCATCTTCACCCACTCTTGTACCACAAATGGTGCTAGAAACCCGTAATTTTCGAAATGCGAATACGTATCTGTCGCCAATGGCCTTCAAGGAGCCACATTGCGGTTGTGCATTCTCCTCTCTTCAAATTTGTCACTTTGCTCCTTGGTCTGGAACAGAGTGGGGTTGAACTCTTCACATTCAGAACTTGAGGCAACCGATTTTTCTGACATGTTTTTTTCCAAACATCCTGATATCAAACAACCAACAATACTCGATTGACCTGTCCCTAAACAGGTCGACCTATACACTACATGCATAGACAAAACAGAACAACAATAGGTCGACCTCTAAACATCATTGGTCGACCTCTGTTTGCAAGCAGAATCAATAACCCCAACATTTACATAAATCGACGATACAAAAACATAAATAGGTCAACCTCAAAAACATTATAGGTCGACCTCAATTAATCAAACATAAGAATGGGTCGAAGCAAACCCGTAACATTTGGAGTCAAAAACAACATAGGTCGACCTAATAAACACCATAGGTCGACCTTAGTGAATCAAGCACAAATAGAAGGCTGGGGGTGGATGCTTCACCTTCTTGGCCGAGTATTTAAGGGTGATTGAGGATTGACAGATTGAGTTGGAGAGCAGAGAGTAGAGACGTTGAGAAGAGAAACGTTGGTGGATTAAAGACGTTGATTTCTTTATGGGAAATGGGAAGATGAGAATTTTGGAGAAACCATTAATTACTGATCATTTTGGGAAGGGGAGGTTACGAGAATTGAGGAAGAGAAGCGAATAAGGAGGTTGGAGTCGCAGGTGCACGCTGAATAGAGAACTCTTCGCTGCCGAGATTGAATTAGGATATATATATATATATATATATGTATGTATGTATGTATGTATGTATGTATGTATGTATGTATGTATAGTTATGGGCCAATTTTGTGAGGCCCCAAATATTGTGAGGCCCTGTGCTGTGGGTCAGACCAGCACAGGGCATGGGCCGGGTCTGTTGTTTGGTAACTGTGATTGTTAACATTTAGTTAAAATAAAAATAAAAAAATTATATTAAATAAAATGTTTATTCTTAGTAAAAAATTAGAGTGGTTTGAGAAATAATAATAATTTTATTGATAAATATATTTCATGTGATAAATAAATAAAAGGAAGATAAAAAAAGGTGGAAAAAATCTCACGAATCAAGATATGGAATCTCTCTGATTATGAGAGATTTGATATCAATAGATTTTAGATATTTGAAATTTCTAAATCTAGAATCCACAATACAAAAAGAAACAAAAAAACATAACTTTCTACAAAATCTACAGATTTAGTGTATCCACGTCCTGAATCCTGCTCTCCAAACGACCCCTAAGTGATGTAGAGTTGGTGGTGCATTTTCTCACATCCAAATGCAATAATAATATGGGGGAATTCCTCCTTGTTCTGAAATTGAGTCTTGACTTGCTTAGCATGGATTGCTATATCGGACCAGATCGGCATGCCGAGTCGGAAAAACTCGCACGATAATCACTGCATGTGTAGCTATTCTCGATTTCGAGAGTGGTCGTCTTTTTGATCAAGATCTTGACAAATGTTTGCAAATTTAAAATCACATTGTCAAGACCTTAATCGAAAAGACAATCATTCCATTCAATCCATTGAAAACATCTAGCTAATACAATCTATTTAATTCAAATCCAATTGGATTGGTGAATTGATTAATTGGATTTATGGATTGTTGAAAAATTATAGTTTGATACCTATATTTTTTTATTTTACAATTTGATATTCAAATTTTAAATTTGAATGGAAATATTCTTGAAAATTTCCAGTTTAGTATCTAATTTTTTAGTATCTAAACTTTTCAAAAGTTTCACAATAGTATAACGTTTAGATGTCACTTGAATCCATATATTCATTAATTAAATCCATAAATAAAATCTATTTACCACGAGAATTCAAATTGTTTGGAATGAACTGTGTGGTACACGGGTTGGTTGCGGGTTCGGTTTATTTGCATAGTCCATGAAACCGTACCGTACGGGCAGTTCAACCATGAAATACCAGTATCGAACGCTAAACCACTAGGCGGTATTTAACGGTACAATAATTATACTACAGTTAAACCACGATTTTATCATAAAATATCATACCGTTGACTTTTCCGAAATGGTCTTCGGTTTTCATGTACCATGTTTATTTGAAGTGAATTGACGGACTTGGTTTTGGAGAACCAATAGAAGAATAGAAGTAGAGCCATGTAACAACTGACATGCTTCTTCTCCTCTTTTGCAATAGCTAAAAAAAACTTGGTTTTGGAGAACCAATAGAAGTAGAGACATGTAAGAACTGACATGCTTCTTCGCCTCTTTGCAATAGCTAAAAAAAATGGTTAACTCACAAAACAACTCACTGAATTATGAAATTTTACTTTCACATCTATGGACTATGCAATTTCTTTTTTTTTTTCTAATTCATTAAATTTCATCTGAATTTCTCAGTAGTGACTCCGTCGATTCTGACCTGGCCTATTAGCATACTTAGAGCGGTTATATAGCATGAGTTGCAACTGATCAATTGATTGACATTCTTGTGAGTAATTCATTTTGAGATAATTTTTGACCAAATCATTCAACAGTGGGATTAATAATGCTAACTCTTCGTATTAACATACTCAGCGTGATTATTGTGTGAGTTTCTGTTGAATCGGTTGACATTCTTGTTTGAAATCTACATTCTTGTGATTCAGAAGAAAGTTGTGGCCATGATCTCCCCTTCGAAAAGGATCAACATGACATTACATTGGTCAACAAGGTCACCTGGAATTACAGCTTACATAATGCAACACAAAATCAAACGGTTTTTCAAGTTTCAACGGTAGAGTAAGTAACTTGTTAAGCGAACAGTTTTCAATATGGTCTCTGTTCCTAGTTCCCGTGATTACTCGGGCCAGGTGCAGGGGAAGCAGCAGGAGCCGGCGAGCAAGCAACCGACAACGGAGGTCCACACAATCTAGGATTCCCGGCAAAACTCGAAGCAGAGAAATTGGCAAACCCACTCGGAATCTGCCCCACCAGCCGATTATTCGACACATCGAACCACGCCATTCGACC
Organism: Linum tenue; assembly: GCA_946122785.1. Taxonomy (NCBI): domain Eukaryota; kingdom Viridiplantae; phylum Streptophyta; class Magnoliopsida; order Malpighiales; family Linaceae; genus Linum; species Linum tenue. Next base: position 5,245,961 of record CAMGYJ010000003.1, read on the forward strand.
TAACAGATTCGGCATCGCCAAATCCCCAGGAATCTCCCCACCGATCCGATTGTTATCCGCCCGAAACTCCACCAGGCCCGACATCTTCCCCCACATGCCGCGGGGCAGAGCACCGTCGAAACTGTTGTCCGCAATCACGAGCCGTCTCAATTTGGTCAAAAGGGGGAGAGAGCCAGGAACAGGGCCTTGCAACCGGTTCCCGCCGAGGAACAGGTGGGTCAGGTTCGCGCAGTTCGCGATCTCCGGCTGAAGCGGGCCGACGAGGCTGTTGTTGGTGAGGACCAGGACGCGGAGAGAAAGTTGGGCCGAACAGAGTCCTCTGGTTTCCAGGTGCCCGCTGAGACCGAGACCTTGTAGGAATATGGCCACGATGCGAGACTCCGAATCGCAGGTGACACCAGTCCAGGAACAAGGGTGGGAGGTTTCATTCCAACCGAAGTTGGGGAGAGGAATGGTCCTACCGCGGGAGAGGAATTTCATGAACTGGAGGAGGGGGAGCCTTACATCCTCTGTTTCTGAGTGCGACGGCGGCGGGAAGGTTAGGAGGAGGAGGACGACGACGACGACCCAGTTGGGGATTATAGCCATTGCTGGTGGCTGTTTTGAGAGAGGAGTTGGTTTGGTTCTTCAGTTGTGGGCTTTTTATAGATGGTTGATTGATTCCCATGAAGCAAACGGACGCAGTTGACTGAAACATCAATGGGAAAGTTTGGTGTAAGGGGACGATCGAGCCAAGAAGAAACAGACATCGGAGAAAAGTCCATGGTTAGATGCCGGCATTTACAATTTTTTTTCGCCGGCATTTACAATTTAAAATACATCGGGTGGGGAAATTTGATAACATTGGACGGCATTCACGAGTCAACTTTCTTTCTCATTGGCAAGAACATGGCGATTACTTGCTTTTAAAGCGGATATGCAGCCACATGGGAACGAGGAGGTCTCATGCACCACCTCCAATATGAAAGGGTGATACTTAGCTGCTACCCAGGTTGTAGCTAAGCTCCTGCAACCCACTTGCGTGTCTTGCGTTAATTGGGTATTTATTTGTTTTATTAACTATTTTGCTTGTACTTTCTTACTTTAGACTTTATTTTCATATTTTAATATTTCTCTTTCTCGTGCACTTTTTTTAAATACTAAGGAATAACTTTTACAATAAAATAATTAAGTTACAAACTATTGAGAAAATCTAAAAAAGTTATTTCATGTCGAAGTTGTACTAGGTCATCTCCGACTCTGTTCTTGTTGAGTTGTCGGGTCTTTACTATGCGATTTTGCGATGTCTAGTTAGTGAGGTGATGCTTATAGCTTTTGCTGGTAATACGAAGATGGTGTTTGACAAGGTTTCGGAAGATAATCTGTTGGTTATAATGATAATAGGCTTGTACAGTTGATAGCAAAGAAAGCATTTTCGTTGTTCTTTGGTTGGTTAAGTTTATGCTCTTCGTTGTTTTTTGTCATATGACTCACTTATATCTTACTGTATGCTCAATATTTTGAGGGATTTTTTGAAAAAAAAAATATTGAAGCACTAATCTATCACTAATTTGGTGTCCACAAGAATACCAAATATTGCAATAGATTAACATTGCATTTTTTTATTAATAAAAAGTGATTTCACCTATATTATCACAAAATTACTTTAGTTTTTCTAATAACTTAGTTTTTGTATAATATGGGTAACACATTTTACGAGGAAAAAATAGAAATATAAAAGGAAAATCTAAAATGGGTAAGTACAGAAAATTAACTAACCAAAACAAATTAACATCCAATTAAAATATGACACGCAGGTGGGTTGTAGGAGCTGGCTCCAACCCGGGTAGCAGCTAAATATCTCCCAATATGAAATACACCCACAGACATATCAAAAATTGTAAAATCTTATTGAAAGTTGTACCATGCATAAAAGTCAATAATAAAGTGCTTTTATGCTGAAATGTGATTTAATCAGCTTAACTATTTCACGCCACTAAAACCACTTGTCATCTTGGCCCTCAATACGCGATTCTTTTGGTCGGACTATTGGTACAATCTTGCAATACCGAAAATTTATTACCAATGATTTATTGAAAGGAAGAGCTAAACACCAACATCTTCACCACTAACCTAGCCATGAATTCATGGTTTATAATTAACATCTAACATATTTTGCTACATAATTCAATGTTCCATAAATGACTTTTAGATGGATACATTGGAGTAACATCATTAGTAGGGATGGCAATTTACCCACTCATGGGTAATTTTGCCCAAACCCAAGTAGACCCATTTATTATGGGTAGTTTGGGTGATGTGTGTATGGGTTTGGGGTTTGTATATGGGTTTGGGTTAGATATGGATATTATCTAAATGGGTATGGGTTGGATATGGATATCCATTTACTTGAGGGTGTTTTAACTACACATGCAAAAATTGGACATATTGGTAAAAACTTGAAAAATTTAGGTACCAAAATGTAAGACCAAAAAAATTTAGGTACCAAAACGTAATTTTCCATCGATATTTTGAGGACTTATATGCAAAAAATTAAATTTAGGTACTAAATATGCATATCTATTAAGTTTAGGTACCAAACTGTAATTTGTATTTGGGCATGGGTACAAACCCAAATCCATTTGTTATAAACCCAACCCAACCCAAAGTAAATGGATATGGGTACAAACCCATCAAACTTTACCCATATCCATATATTTGAATTTCATACCCAACCCAATTGGGTTGGATAGTAAAATACCCATGGGTATGGGCAAAATTGCCATCCCTAATCATTAGTAGTTTGGATGATGAGTGTTTTAAATATTTTGTTTATAATGTGAATCTTAGAAGTATAGCTAGTGAATTGTAATTAGTCATTAATTATTTGTTAATTACCTATTACTATGTGAGAGGGTGCTCCTCTCCGTGGATTAGGGTATATATTGTGGTGATAGTCGGCATTGTAATCTAAGGATACTCCGCTAATATGATTGACTTTGAGAGGTTGCTCATCTCCGTTGATTAGTCTCAACGATACTCGTTGAGAATACCACGTAAATCTTGTGTTGGTCCTTCTTTTGATTAAGTTTGACATGATATCAGAGTCTGGTTATTTCGTTATGTGTAGTTTAGAAGGAGTTACAGTTTTATTTCAGTATTTGATATGAGGTTGTCAACTTATAATTTGTGTAGAATGATCATTAGTTTCTATCTCCATAAGAAATTAAGATTTAGGTTCATTTATGCAGGGCCGGCCCTGCGACACAGGGCCTCTGGACCTCCATTATATATATGACTAATTACTATTACGGATTATTAGATTTCGATTATAAATTTAAAATGATAGAAAATTTATGAATTGGGTTTTGATTATGGATCTAAAACAATAATAAATATTTAAGTCCGAAGGTTAAAGGAAGGAACAAATCACATGAGGCGAATACTTATTTTGTTATTAAATTTTTTAAACCATATAACATAATTTATTTTTTGTCTTGTGTTTCCTAAATAGAACAAAAGAGGTAATTGATGATGCCTCATCATCATTATTATTATTAAATTTGTTGCTTTAACTTTCTTCATTTTCAGCTTTACAAGGGGGAAAAGAATTCAATTTCGTCAATTAATGTGCTTGTATTACCAAGGCAATAATGCTAAATTAATTAAATAATTTGCAGTGATTTATTAAACATTAACCAAAATAATTAGGTATAGGCCACCAATAGTATAAAGAAAAAATAACTAAATTAATTATAAATAGTTTTCCATTATGTGATATGGCTAATTCTTGTGGTAAAGCTATAATTTTTTTATGAATTATTCAACGTATTTTTGAAAATGTAATCTTTTTGAAACTTGTCATTGTTTTCCAATTGCAAGCATATTTTATAGAATCTTATTAACTATTCCTGTAACTGTACAGCAAGAGGAAGCTTTTCGAAATTGAAGTTGTTCAAGTCTTATATGCACTTTATAGTGACATAAGAGAGGCTTTTTTTTTTTACGGGTAACCTGTGAATGCATTCATCAAATCGAAATGGTTACATCATCTAGCCGTAGCTGATCAAGAAGAAACATCGGAGGCCTATCTAGCCACACTTCTCGACTATCCCACCGTGTCTCACTATGAGCCATTATATGCGCTGCGTTGTTAGTTGTTCGTCGCACATGGTGTATACTATTGTTGCCGGAACCCATCTCATGTATGCTCCTGCAGATTCGCCTGCATATGATGTCAATCTCGGTCTGAATCATGTGCGCCTATTGGAGCTTCTCTACCAAGGTCAAACAATCGACCTCTAGCTGTACCTTTCGAAACCCAAGTTGTCCCGCGAGCTAGACACCAAATTCTGCCGCTAATGCTTCTGCCATCTCCGCTTCGTACGAGCCGCTAGACATAAGAAAGGCTAAACGGGTTAGCTATGTTAGCAATTGAGATTAACTATTTGGCTCATCCAAAGATGTAAGAGCTAATAGAGAATTTTATTTCAAATAATATTAGACGTTTGTTACTTTTCAAACAATGATAGATGAATTTATTCCTTTTGTAATCACTTTGTGAACTTATATATTTTTTATTATTATTTAATAATTTTTATTTTCAATAAATTTATGAAAAAAAATTTAGGACCACATTTTAAATTTTCGAACAGGGACTCTGAATATTCTCAAACATTTTGATTAGTATCATCAATACATTACTTAATGCTATTACAAGTCCTTTGATTTAAATAATTAGCATGAATAGATACTATTGTCAAAACAATACACTATTTCGTACTATTTTTACCGCATAAAAAAACACTTACACGATTTTCATTAAATAAGTGAGAAGTTTAAAACACACCACCAAATTATGATTGAGCCTTATAATAAACACCAAATAACAACACAATAAAGTGAAATCACAAGCAACTTTCTTTATTTCTTGAATGATCAGTTGCTACATGCCACCCACGTCACGACAACATGCACTGATCTTTGGAAGTGAAAAAAAACGTGGCGGCCCAAAGCAATCATACTGGGCTCAGGCCAACACAGGCGCGGGGGCTGGTGCAGGGAAGAACGGGCAATCCCCGGGCAACGGTGGCCCACACAGCCCTTGGTTCCCGGCAAAAGCCGATGCAGAGAAAGTTCTTAACCCGCCAGGAATCGGGCCCGTCAAATTATTATTAGAAACATCGAAGCCCACCAAGCTTCCGAAACCCTCAACCTCAGGAATCGGCCCACTGAACTGATTGTCCTGGGCCCGGAACTCGCGCAAGCCCGTCATCATCATCCTCCCCAGGCTGCGCGGGAAAGCGCCTTCGAACCGGTTCCCCGAAATCACGAGGTTGGTCAGGCTCTTGCACTCCGCGATCTCCGGCGGCAACGGGCCATGGATGTGCCCGTTGCCGCGGAGCGACAGCGCGGCGAGCAATGGAGTCGCCGCGCAGAGCGTCCTGGCGTCCAGGACTCCTCGGAGTTCCAGGCCGTCTAAGGTGACGGCCACGACGCGGAATTCCTGGTCGCAGAGGATGCCCGCCCATTTGGCGGTGCATGGGTCGGAGGTGGCGTTCCAGCCCCAGTCGAGGAGCGGCGGCGGGTGTGCTGATAATTCGCCGCCGCCTCGGAGGGCGTCCATGAACCGGATCAGGGAGCTCCTGACAGTCGGTGATTCGGCGAGCGAGGGCTGTGGCAGGAGGAATGTGAGGAGGATGATGAGGGCCGAGATGGGGATCATATTGATCTGGTTTCGAGCCATTACGAGGGAGTATTGGATTCTTTTCTAACAACTCGAACTATTGCGACCAACTAATTAACTGGGTTTTGACTTTTGAGGGTGAAGTGTTGTGTTATGGGAGGGAGGGAGGGATGTTGGCGGTTCAAATATATAGCGCAGTCGGCCGTCGGGGTGGGAGCAAAAGCCAAGAGGAAGCTGGCACGGCCGGCGTTTCGTGTTCGTTCGTAGGATTCGGATGGGGAAGATGATGATCATAACAATGTGTTCGATGTGCTTAATGTTGATGCAACGAGGTGCCGTACATGAATGAGGGGAATATGGTTTTGACAATGATTCATTATTATATACTCAACGACAACGTCTAGATGTTAATTATGTGAAAGTACTGTGTATTTCTGTTTTAAGAACATTCCCTCCACATAAATATATAAAAGAAAATGGTTTTGGGTATGTGCTTCTTATTGTGCAATATATCAATGAGAAAATAGTTTAGTACGTAGGATGGCATGCTATCAACCTTTTCATCTAAGATCCTAATGGTTTTTCAATTATAATCTCTTCATTATAAATCTTGACTTTGCCATTGATCATTGATGATTCTCCACCAAACTTGAAGCAGGAAAATTGGCAAACCCACTGATAAATCTGCCCAACCAATTGATTATATCCGACATCATTAAGGATGACAAATAGTAAACCGGGGATTTGTGACGGATCGGGGGATGACGTGCCTTTTTTTAAATGAAAATTACTGTATTTATATGGATCGTCTCTAAATTATGGTTCTAGGATTATAACTATCCGCACATAATTTATAGAATACAACATATGAAGTATCAAATCATGTTTTATGTACTATTTGGGAAAAAATTTACAACCACCATCCTCAAACAACCATACATCAAGTATTTATTATATTGTGAATTATCTTAACATGTGTGTTACACCTAGTCCTTTAATATTTTGTACAATTTCTAAACTGCATTTTTACCCCAACAAAAGTTCTAAACTACCCTTCTATTGTAATATTAAAATCATCTAATTAACCTAAGCTGACAAATGTGTTTGTCATATAATAAGTGGAGAACCATCGCTTAAAGCTACTATATATCACGAGTTAAGTCAAAATACTAGCCATAGACAGCCAATACATTTCAACCATAGTGGATTAGGGTTCCAAGGAGTAGAACGGAATTTTAGATAGTACGGTTGAAGGTATCTATGATTCGGCCATCTTTTCTTATTAGTTACCACCAAATTGACAAATACGCGGAGGGGACTAGCACGTTCATAGCATTTGTCTACTAAAGTTGGAATAAATTTTAGGGTAAATACAATATATTAGTCATAACTATTATTAAGCGGAGAATTATAGCCACAATTATGGAAGAACAAAAGTGAAGCAGTGTGTTTTGCTTGCTGCTCACAGACAGGTTCTGATGTTCACGGCCGTGAACTCAGGCCGTGAACTGGGCGCGATCTCAGTATATAATGTGAGCTGAAAGGAAGAAGAAAATGAGGCAAAAGTGAGAGAAAAAACTTCTTCTTCTTGAAACCCTAAAGAGGGAAAGCACGAACCAAGAGGGAGAAGAGCTAGAGTTTTGCTCCAAGCGAAGATTTTGGAAGCTCATCTTCAAAGGAGGACCTCTACAAGCACAAGGAGAGTTGAAGGCATCACAAAGATGGTTTCTTTCTTCCTCTTTTGTGTTCTTCCATTGTCTAGCATGGAGTAGTTTCCCTTTTCACTTGGGTGTTGTAGAACCCTAACTTCTATCATGTAATTGTTGTGTGGTTTGAATAATTGTGTGATGGTGGTGTTTAATTTAAGTATTGAGGTATTTTTCATGGTGATTGTGCATATTGTTTGCTAGGCAATCTATTGTGCTATTCTAACCTAACTTAGAGAGAAGCCCCCTTATCTTAAGAGACTCAAATTGAGCTGAGTTTTTTTAGGCATTCCATACCTCCTAACTAGTTTAACGTAGGACAAACCTCTAACTTGGATTAGACACCTAGGTTAATTGTGATTATGTCGTCCAAACTTTGATTTGAGGGAGAAGGTAAGTCAACCCTCAATTGATTGGGCAAGAGGGCTATAATCGTAGCCTCTAATGTTTCCCTTGGCATAGCAAATGAGAGATGGTTTCTAACCATTGTTGCACTTCCTACGGGTCGCAATTGCCTTGCCACACATCGCTCCATTCGATCCCACGATCCATGGTAGTTAGTTAGGGGGAAGCAATACCCGAGTGAAGCTTCTCAACAAGAGTTTTTCACCACTTTACATTTGAAGTCTTGTTTTTCAATAGTAGATCGTAGATATTTTTGCAAAACAACGATCTGCTAGATAATGTTTCAAACAATTGAAGTAGGGGTACATGGACCGGCCCGAGTTGATATTTAATCATACTTGCCCTATATTGCACCCATATAAGGTTTATACTTGGGCCTGAGGTTATATTTTATTTTGATAGTCGGAGCGATTCAGAGACTCAGCTACTTCTTGAACCATTTTGACAAGATCTTAGTCGGTGCTATCGCCTGGACTAGTGACATGACGTTCAGCTGATGTAGAGGTAGGGAAGAACTCGTCGACAGAAGGCACATTAGCAGGATTAAACGTGTGGAATAGATAAACATCCTCAAAGAAGAAGACATCTCTTGAGGTATATATCACATGACGATCTATATCTAGGACCCGGTAGCCATGCTGTTCGATGGGATACCCGGCAAAAATTGCAGGCCTGCCCCTTGCCGCAAACTTGGAGAGGCTAGGATGTAACACCTTGATCCTTTTAAACAACCGAAATAATCATGGCTCCGGAGCCGGTTAAAAACAAAGCTTAAAATTTAAATACAACTTAAACATTCCCAAGGAAAACGTCAAATGCAATGCCCTAACACGTGGGCAAAACTCAAATGCATAGTTAATAAACCTCAACCTTTGAACCTCCAGTTATACTCATAATCATAAACACAACTGACTAAACAAAATATAACTCCTCGCTTAGCTCCTTGACATCTCGTCAATGCTGGTGCGGTTGCTCGCCTTGCCTTGCTCCTTCTCGGGATCCACCTCTGCTACCCCTTCCTCGACCTGGTGAGTGAGAAGGGGTCAGTCTCGTCGTTACTTCCTAAGGTCTTGCCCTAAGCAACCTCCTTACTAAAACACGTTATTAACGTTTCCTTTCCTTAGATGAAAGTCGTTCTCACTTCCATCCTTAATAACTCATTTCAACTTTAACTCATAGAGTTTCTCAACTTTTATCCTTAAATCATAGAAGTTCTCTACTTCTATCTTTAACTAATAGACATCAATACCAGGGACCATCGCGTTACGTATCGCCGTCCGGTGTCCGGTGTCCCTATCCTCAAGGAAATGGTACTGCGTTACGTATCGTCGTCCAGTCCATGCCCGGTCAACTACTGCGTTACGTATCGCCGTCCAGTAGTGACCCGACCATCTACCGCGTCCAGTAGTGGCCCAACCGCCCGGGGGTTCAATTACCATCATCCATACATCACAAACACATACATACCTAGCACAACGCGTGCCTCCACCTTAAGTAGGCGGTGGGATGCCTCACACACATAATCGCGCTTACTTGAAAATTAAATAACATAACTGAATTAAAAAGGTATAAACTAAAAGACCTCGACGGAGATTTTACCCCCTTTACACTCACCTCGAAAAGACGACTCTTCTTAATTGACGGTTGACCCACGTCATCCTCCGAAACCCCATGCTCCAACTCCTCGTGCTTCGCCTCCTTTTGCATTTCCTCCTATTAGATATTTAGGCAAAATTTAACTCACTTATCTCTAAGCGTAACTAATCAAACGACCTTCAATTTGGTTAATTTCAATCCCAATTTCCTCCATTTAATATTTCCTAAGATTCCCCATAAAATTCTGGGAAATTACCTTTTTGCCCCGAAATGGCAAATTACCAAATGGTACTCGAACCTCCTGGGTCTTATCAATTCGGCCCCAAATTTCCAGAATTGCTCAATTCAGTCCTCCATACCAATTTCCACTTTCTGTTTTAAACATTTCAGTCCAAACGGCTTATTTCAATCCGGTACCCAAATATTTACCAATTCCGAACTCACCCCAAGCCTGGTTAATTACTTTATGGAGCCTAAACTTCCTAATTTAACCAAGTCTCCCCCATTCCAAAAAGACATATACGCCCTTGACTATTTATCAAATTCCCAACTTAATGCCATTGAACTCCAAAATTGCAGGAGCGTCTTACCTCGTCGTCACTCCTCACGGTTTTGCCGTCGCCGCCCCAGCTCCGGCCACCGTCATCGCCTCCTTCCTCCTCCTCCTCGAATCCATCCACGAACGACTCCTCAGGTTCCTCTTCTTCTTCCTCGAACAGGGCCTTGTCGACGGCCGCCCTCCGCGAGAATCCCCCGCCGCCGTCAATCCCACCTTCGACTTCCCTTCGCCGACCGCAGTTCGGAGGGAAATGACGAATTGCTGAAACTCCCCGGCGCTTTGGAGGGTAGACCCACATCCTCTCCACCGCCCCTGCATCTTTTCCCACGCCGCCGACGCCTGAATCGACACCGGAATTTCTTGCCGCCGTTGCGTCCCAGGATCCTTCTTGCGTCCGCGAGCCACCATTCTTGTTCGGATCCACCTTCCTGCTCTTCCTGATCGATTCGAAACTTCCATCAAGCCTTCCCAGGGACAGAATCTCGCTCCTCTCCGTCCTCTGCTCTCTCTTCGGTTCCCTTTAACTTCCTCTGCTCCTTTTGTTTCTTGATTTTTGGCCAACTGTAACGGAAAGGGCTAAGGCGAAATGGCCTCCCATCAACCCCAATCAATTGAATTTCACTAACACCCACTATTAAACGGCCATTAAACTCCTAATTAACTCCCCTGAACCCGCCATTTCCGGTAATCGCCGCCGCTGCTTTGTCCCTTCCGCTTCCGGTCGGATTTCCTAGAGAGAAACAGTCTCTCTTCCTCCTCACCTGGGCTCTGCCCGTTCCTTCTTCTTCTGTTTCCTGGGCTTCAAGCCCGTTCCACCTTGTCCCTTATTTCATTCCCACACTGGGCTTGAGCCCAACTCTTCTTCTTTCTTCTCCCTGGGCCCCCGGTTCGCTACTTCCCCTTCTTTCCTCTCCCGGCCCAAAGCCAGGGCTGCACCCGGCCCACTCGGCCCTTCTTCTTTTCTTCCTTCCTTCTCTCTCCTCTGCTCTCCTCTCCACGGCTTAAGCCCAACTTCCCTCTTCTCTTTTTTCCTTTCCTTTCTCCTTGGCCGCCCACAAAACAAGAGCCACCCCCTCCTTCTACCACTCAACTCGGCCCAAAATCAAAGACCCCTAACAACCAGCCATACTTACCAACCGGCCCAATCAACCATAACAACTAGTCACAATTTAAGACATCCGTAACCTTCTCGTTTTATATCGAAATTCGACACCGTTCAATCCAATAGTTCACGTGTTTAATCCTCCTCGATAGTACGATGAAACTTGATGAATTTACCCAAGGGTAAAATAGTCATTTTGACCCTTAGAAAGATCGGGGTGTAACATATGAGTGTCTTTTGTATAGGCCAAACAACCCAATTTCTTGAGATGATCATAATTCGGTATCATTCCAAGGAAGACCTCATTAAGGTTTTATTCTGAATAACGTGGGAGGCATGAGGTTAATCAGGTATGCCGTAGTAAGCACACACTCACCCCAAAAATGGATCGGCAACCCGACATGGAATCGAAGTGCTCGCTCAGTGTCCAAAAGATTATGATGTTTGCACTCCACAACACCATTTTGTTGTGGAGTATCTGTGCAGGTCGTGTGATGAACTATCTCTTCCTTCTCGTAGTAATCTCACAATTTGGACACTGAGAACTTGCACCTTTTATCACTCTGAATGTGCTTGACTTGATTGTCATACTGTGCACGAACTTGATTACAGAAAAGTAGTAGATACCGAGCAACTTCAGACTTTGCTTGCAACAAATAAACCCAAACACATCGGCTAAAGTCATACACAATTGGAGAAAATAATGAGCGCCTGTCAATGATTCTTGATTATATCCACCACAAATGTCGATATGAATAAGTTCAAAACATGATTTTGTCTTCATACTGCTAGCAACAAAGGTAAGACGAGTTTGTTTAGCCCGCAAAAATGAAAAACACGGGTCCTTGCTAGCTACTTATAAAGTGTTGGAAATATATGGTTGCAAAACATTAAGCTTGGCTGTTGACGGGTGACCAAGTCGTGCATGCCAAAGTGCCGAGTCTCAAACTGCTTGTTGCGCTGCGAAGGCCACAGGATGACTAGTATCGAAGACTCTTAAGTAGTATAATCCATCCACATTCTTACCCGTACCAACCATCGCTTTCGATCTTAAGTTTTGAATGAGACAGAAATTACTAAGAAATATCATAACGACTGAATGATCTGTCGTGCGACGACTGATGGGCAACAGGTTGCACTGAATTCAGGAACATTCTAGACACGCTGAAGAACTAAACCATTAGCCAGCGTCGTATGGCCTATGTCACGAACTGGAATACATGTCCCATTCGGGATACGGACCTGTAGGGCCGGGCTTGGTGCAAACTCGCCATCAAACAATGAAATATTCCTAACAATATGCTCATTACAACCGGAATCAATTACCCAGACATCTAACGGTGGAGTAGAAAACGCACCTGACATGTTTGCTTTCGATTGAGATGAGGGAGTCGTGGTTGCCTTGGGTTCAGAATTGAGGAAGGCTTTGACTTGAGCTACTTGTTCAGCTATGAGTCCAGGAATGCTGAGTTCGGAGCTCTCCACGACGGCCGCTTGCGGGTGCTGTCGTTGGTGTTGAGACTGGTTGAGACGACGCGGCCTCTCCCCATTCTCTCCAGATTTCGGTGGCCGCCATCCAATTATATCAAAACATGATTCACACAAATGCCCAATTTTACCACAGTGGGTGCATTTTGGACGACCATCCTGAGTTCTATCTTTCGAGTTTGTGAGCTCCCCCTGGCCTTAGAATGTCGTGACCTCTACACGGGGACGAGAATCATGGGTAATGTTCTTCTGTTGCTCATCATTAGCCACTGCATGATATGCTTCTCCTAGACTTGGTGGCAGCTCCAATGACAAAAATTGAGTGGGAACTGTGGAAAAATTGTCATCAAGGCCAACCAAAAAATCAAGAAGTCTCATCGACTCATGGGACTCTCTCGTCCGCTGCTCAACGTTACATGTGCATCGCCCACAGGTGCACTTGGTTGGCAATTCGAGTGATAGCCAGTCTTCCCATAAGCGCTTGAGTTTAGCATAGAACGTAGAAACACTTGACCTATCTTGACGAAGAGCAGTAATTTGACGCCTGATTTTATATCGACGAGGGAGAGAACCAGTACTGAAACGTTCTCGAAGTTCGTCCCAAATTTTTTTCGCAGTAAAATCGGTGCTCAAGCTACTGCGGATCTCCCTTGTTATAGCTTGACGAAGCCAACCAACTACCATGGCGTTGCATCTTGTCCACACATTCAAATGCTCGCCTGACACAGGTCGCGGAATTGTGCCAAGAACAAACCCAAATTTATTCTTAGCGATGAGCGCGTTGGACATCTCTGCAGACCACTCGCCGTAATTCAAATCGGTGAGAAGATCTCCAACGAAGACTTGACTGGGAGCATCGGACGGATGTAAGAACAAAGGAGACGTTGGACCAATTACCTCCCCATCATCGACCGTTGGTTTCTTCTCCTCACTGGCCGAGCTCTCGTCTCCCGTGCTCGTGCGATGTGGAGGAACAACCAAGAAATCAAAAATTGAAGACTAGGGCTTGAGAAGACAGAAGCCAAATCTTGATTAGGACCAAGGCTCTGATACCATGAAAAAATCGACACTCGCGGAATTGACAAACGCACGACACAAGAATTTTACGTGGTATCCATGTTCGACGTGAACAAGACTAATCCACGATGAGCTCAATCGAGCTCACGACTTGACGTTTTGTTAGAGACTTGACATTGCTAGCTTACCCCAAACTCTCGGCAGCTTAGCTATTTATAGGACACAACTAGGACGCTGACGTGGGAATGCAACATACAACCACCCACGTCATTACAATGAACACGTAATACGATCGATTTCAATATCTCTAATCCAAACTGAGGAATAGTCTCCAGCTTGTAAGGGCGTGTGAATGAGGAGATGTGATCTCCAGCTAGCGCAGAGAAGAGAGCCTCCATTGATGGAGTCTGTAGATGGATCAAATTTAGGTGGTGAGACTCCACAAGGCAGATCGCATTGCTACAAATGAGATTAGTCGGTTTAATCAGTAGTTTTTCAGGGCTACTTGGGATTTAGATCAGAACATGGCATTACATTGATAAAAAAGAACACCTGGAACTAAATAATTAATCACTCGGGCCTCCTCAACAGTAAGTAAGTTGTTCAATTAGAACAGCTTTCAAAACGGTCTCTGTTTCTAGTTCACAAAGTTACTCGGGCCAGATGCAAGGGAAGCCGCAGCAGCAGCTGGCGAGCAAGCAACTGAGAATGGAGGTCCACACAATCCAGGATTCCTTGCAAAACTCGAAGCAGGGAAATCAGCAAACCCACTCGGAATCCGCCCCACCAGTCAATTATTCGACACGTTGAATCGACCGGAGAAATTGGTTGTGACGAGATCCCCAGGAAGCTCCCCACCGATCCGATTGTTATCCGCCCGAAACTCCACCAGGCTCGATATCTTCCCCCACATGCCGCGGGACAGATCACCCTCGAAACTGTTGTTCGAAATCACGAGCCGTTTCAATTCTGTCAAAAGGGGAAGAGAGCCAGGAACAGAGCCTTGCAACTGGTTCCCGCCGAGGTACAGGTGGGTCAGGTTTGCGCAGCTCGCAATCTCCGGCTGCAGCGGGCCGATGAGGCTGTTGTTGGTGAGGGAGAGCACGCGGAGGGAAAATTGGGCCGAACAGAGTCCCCTGGTTTCCAGTTATCCGCCGAGATCGAGACCTTGTAGGAGTATGGCCGTGATACGAGACTCCGAATCGCAGGTGACCCCGGTCCAGAAACAAGGGTCGGAGGTCTTGTTCCATCCCCAGTTGGGGAGGGGAATGGTCTTGCCGCGGGAGAGGACATTCATGAACTGGAGGAGGGAGGGCCTTACATCCTCTGTTTCTAAATGCGACGGCAAGGTTAGGAGGAGGAGGAGAAGGGTGGAAATGGGGACGACCCAGTTGGGGATTTGAAGCATTGCTAATTGCTGGTGGCTGTTTTTGTAAAATCGGAGAATTGCGGAAATAAATGACACAAGGAATTACGTGGTTTCCCCAGCAAATAACTAGGACTACTCCACGGAGAGCATGGCTCTCGAATAAAAAACTTCACTATGATAGTATGGATGATGCAGCTCTTGTGTTCTTAGGGTTTACAAGAGATGAAGGAAGCCTATTTATACCCTATCACCAAAACACAACCGGGTATAAACCCTCAACCGACAAGTAAGTACAATAGACTAAGCTTGGATTGGGCAAAAAGGCCCAATACGTCTGATACGGTCCAATACTCCCCCTCAAGCTGGAGCATGAAGGTTACAAATGCCAAGCTTGGATAACAAGGCATGAAACTGTTCCGTTCCCAGAGCTGTAGTAAAGATGTCAGCTAGCTGTGAGCGTGTGTCCACCTTCCGTGGCTGAATCTCACCAGAAGCTACACGTTCACGAACAAAATAGCAGTCCATTTCCACATGTTTAGTACGCTCGTGGAAGACGGGGTTGGCAGCAATGTGGAGAGTCGTCTGATTGTCACAGTAGAGAACAGTAGGAAGACTCTGGGGAACCTGCAA
Organism: Linum tenue; assembly: GCA_946122785.1. Classification (NCBI taxonomy): domain Eukaryota; kingdom Viridiplantae; phylum Streptophyta; class Magnoliopsida; order Malpighiales; family Linaceae; genus Linum; species Linum tenue. The sequence continues at coordinate 5,261,498 of CAMGYJ010000003.1, forward strand.
CTCACTGAGGAATGCGTTAGGGTGGATACTAGTTTTTTAGTAACCATTGTGGCTACCTATATCTAAACCCTTCATTAGCTCTTTTTTTTTTTCCTTTTTTTAAAATGACGGTCAAGATTAAATTAAGGATAGTTTGGGAATCAAAATATTATCACACCAGATTATTACCTATATTTATAACCTACCTTTTCCAACCCTACCTCTACCCTCTACACCCCTCCCACCTCCCGCCGTCCGCCTCCCTCACCCTCCCGCCGCCCTCACCCTCCCTCTGCCCACCTCACCTCCCACCCCACCTCCGCCCACCTCATCCCCTCCCCCCACCTCCGCCCGCCCTCCCCTCTCTTCCACTCTCTCCCCCCATACCCAATTTATTTTTTCACCTCCGCCCACCTCATCCACCTCCCCCCACCTCCGTCCGCCTCCCTCACCCTCCCGTCGAGCTCGAAGACCGAGGCCGGAATCGAGAGCAGCTCCCCGCCGACGCTCATCCCGCTCAGGGCGACGTAGTAGAACGTATCGACCTTCCTGCTCTTCATCAGACTCGCCGTCACGGAGTCGGCGGGGAAGGCGGAATTGAAGTCTAGGGTTGCGGAAGAGGTGGAATCGCGGTTGATGAGGCAGTAGGAGAATGAGGAGGAATGGTATGTTTTTTTTTCTAAAATGGTAGTCATTTTTTTTCAGTAGTCATTTTTTTTAAATGGTAGTCATTTTTTTCGTAGTGGTAGTGTTATTGTCGTATTGGTATAGTTTTTGTCGCATTGGTATTATTTTTGTCGCATTGGTATTGATTTTGTCGCATTGGTATTGATTTTGTTACATTGGTATTGTATTTTTCGCATTGGTAGTGATTACATCTGCAATGGTATTGATGTTTTGTGAAATGGTAGTGTTTTTATTTCTTGAATGGTATTGATGTTTTGTGAAATGGTAGTGTTTTTATTTCTTGAATGGTAGTTTTCGTGTAATGGTATAAATTTATTTCTGCAATGGTAGTTTTCGTGTAATGGTATAGATTTATTTCTGCAATGGTATTGATATTTTTCAAAGTGGTAGTGTTTGTCTAATGGATTGGTACTGATTTCGTTTTTTTTTTTTTGCAGAAAGATTGAGAAAAATATGGAATGGAAATCTGGCTGGAGATTACTAAAGTGAGAGAAAGAGAGATTTTTAATTAATAGATTTTTGTAACTACCTTAAATGTAATTTATTAAAAAATTAATTAATATAATTTATTTTTCCATACCCAATTTACCCTTAGTAACCACGGTGATTACTACTTTGTAGTAATCACCGTAACCTGTCCCACTCACTGAGAAGGAACCGAAGCCATAAAACCTCACTGGTAGCACTAGCCATTGCGCGGTATTCAGCTTCAGCAAATGAACGAGCAACCACGCGTTGTTTCTTAGCACGCCAAGAAACCGGAGCACCACCGAACTGTATATAATAGCAGGTCATAGACCTTCGAGTAGATTGACAGCCACCCCAATCAGCATCGCAGTAAGCAGTAAGCTCCAAGTTGCCGGTGGCCGGAAGAAACAAGCCTTGCCTTGGCGCACTTTTGAGGTAACGAAGGACACGGTGGGCGGCGGCAACATGGTATGGGCTAGGAGCATGAACAAATTGGCTAAGAACATTGACTGAGTATGCAATGTCGGGCCGAGTAATAGTCAAGTACAACAGACGCCCAACCAGAGGGACGCGTGAGCGTATGATTTTGCTCCATAGGAAACCCACTGGGATGAGCTGCCACTAGGCCAGAGTCAGCCAAGATATCAAGGGTATATTTGCGTTAGCAGAGAACAATACCCTCCGGTGACCGGGCAACTTCGATACCCAGAAAGTACTTGAGGGGCCCCAAGTCCTTGATGCTGAACCGATCATGGAGAAAAGTCTTAACACGAGCGATAGTTGCTGCATCATTACCAGTCAAAACCACATCATCAACGTAGATCAGAGCCACAACAAACACCTCGTCTGCCTGGTAAATAAAGAGAGAGTGATCTGCCTTGGAAACAGTGAACCCGAACTCGATCAGAGACTCGGTAAACTTGGTGTACCAATTCCGGGAAGCCTGTCGAAGTCCATAGAGAGACTTCCGGAGGCGACATACACGTTGATCGCCGTCTTTAGCAAACCCCTGCGGCACACGCATATAAACTTCCTCTTCCAAGTCACCATGAAAAAAAGCATTGTTGACATCGAGTTGGTGGAGCGGCCAGCCTTTCTGAGCAGCGACAGCCAACAAAACTCGAACAGTCACCAACTTAGCGACGGGAGCAAACGTGTCATGGAAGTCAATCCCCTCGAGCTGAGTAAAACCCTTGGAAACGAGGCGAGCTTTATAGCGCTCAACCGAACCATTGGGCTTGAACTTAATCTTATATACCCACTTAGCATCGATGACGCGCTTGCCAGGCGGGAGCAGTTCCATAGTCCATGTCCCATTTGCCTCGAAGGCCGCTATCTCCTTCTTCATAGCATCGCGCCAACACTCATATTTGACAGCCTCAGAGAAATGGCGAGGCTCAACAATGGAGGACATGGCAGCCAAGAATGCATAGTAGTTAGCGGAGAAGCGATGATAATTCACATAGTGGGAAAGGGGAAACCGAACCTGATGGGAGGAAGGACCAGGGAACTCTACCTCATAGACGTCGAGCCGAGAAGGAGGCTTGCGATTCCTTGTCGGATAACGACGGGGGGAATGCAATGGATGGAGATGACCAGGATCAACATGTCCCTCATCCAAAGCACCATCAGCCGAATCAGTCTGAGGAGGGGAACTGATGGGCGGCGGAGAGTTGCTAGTATCCACAGGAGAGGAGGAAGAGGTGGAGGGCAGCGTAGTCGCCGAGTCATCAGAATCAGTAGAGCTCAAATGATCAAACGCGTCATCATCGGCCACGGGAGTGGCATCCCCAGGACGTGCACCTTCCACGCGATGCATGGGAAGGTCATGCATGCCAAGGATAGGTTGACGTGGAGATGGAATGGGAGGGGAGGTACCATGAGTCTCACCATGCTGGCGAAAAGGAAAGGTGCCCTCAACAAAGTGTACATCGCATGAGACAATCACTTTGTGTTTCTTCAAGTCAAAAATACGATAACCCTTCTGTGTACCAGGATACCCAATAAAGACGCCAGCTCTCCCCCTGTCAGCAAACTTATCAAGGCCGTGATGGGTGTCTTTGGCATACATGAGGCAGCCGAAGCTCCGTAGATGGGAGTAAGTCCGGGGACCACCCAGAAGTAGCTCGAAAGGTGTTTTCATGGAGAGAACTGGGGAGGGAAGGCGATTTATCAAGTAAGCAGCAGTAAGAACGCACTCTCCCCAGAAACGGATGGGCAGACCAGCATGGAACATAAGAGCTCGGGCGGTCTCTAAGAGGTGACGATGCTTACGCTCAACAACTCCGTTCTGCTGCGGAGTATCTGTGCAAGAAGTCTGCAGTACGATGCCTTTGGCTTCGTAATAATGACGGAGAGAATTTGTCTGAAATTCTAGTCCGTTATCAGCCTGGATGCGACGGACGATCCGATTATACTGAGTAGAAGCCATCTCACAAAACAGCTTGAGATAGCGCTCAACATCGGACTTAAACCGCATTAAATATATCCACATCGCACGACTAAAATCATCAACGACTGTGAGGAAATAACGAGACCCATCAAGAGACAGAGTGCTATACGGACCCCAGATGTCAACATGGATGAGATCAAAACAACCAGTAGTTTTGATTGAGCTATGAGGAAACGGAGTGCGAGATTGTTTAGCACGCAAACATGAATCACAATGGGAAGTTTGCCGAGAACTAAAATCACAATCCACAAAATCCTTCAACAATGCTAATCGATCAAAAGAAGGATGCCCCATGCGGGCATGCCACAAATCCACCGAGTCTGCTCGACCAACCACCTTACACACCTGAGGGATTGGCTGCCTGGGAACACGCTGGAAGTAGTAAAGTCCGTCCTGCTGTCTACCGATGCCAATCAGCGTCCTGGAAGTTAAGGCCTGAAGCACGCAGAAATCATGCATGAATGTTACGGCCACATTATGGTCCTGAGTTAAACGACTCACAGAGAGCAAATTACACTTGAAATCGGGCACATGTAACACTCGGCTAAGAGTAAGAGAAGGTGTCAACTGCACAGAACCAACCCCTCGAACCGGAATTCCTGTCCCGTCTGGTATTTGTACTCTAGAGAATCTATTCGTACTATCCAGATAATGTAACCAACGTGCATCCTTAACGATGTGCTCATTACAACCTGAATCGATTAACCAATCATAAAGAGCAGAAGGATTACTCGCCATATGCGCCGTCGGCTCAGAAACCGCATCAGGAGCCGAACCCGAGAGGAATTGCTTGAGTTGAGCTAGTTGGGCAGCAGTGAGACCAGGTATGGAATGAGTCTCACTATTTTCTGGCTCGACGTGAGCTGCTTTGGAGCGACGCGGAGGAGCATTCCGACCTTCACCTTGCTTCGCACGAGGATGCCCTGGTGGAAAACCGAAGAGTCGATAGCATGTTTCCTTATGATGTCCCAGCTTGTTGCAATGGGAACAACGCGGCTTCTCCGAATCGGCGGGAGCGTCTGTGTCCGATTGGGTTTGAAAGGCAGCTGTCTCGATCACTGGCCTTCGACTGCTAGTTATATGGCGATGTTGCTCCTCTGCCGAGACCAACTGATATGCCTCGGACAAGGTCGGGGTAGGCCGCATGCTGAGAATCTGGCTGCGAACGACAGAGAATGAGTCGTCCAACCCGAGCAGGAACTCAAAAAGTTGCTCATTTTCAAGTTTGTCTTGGTGCTGCTTAGGGAGATCGCACCGACATCCACCACACGTACTGCCCGCGCAGGTGCAACGCGGCGTGGTGCTGATCATCTGCATCTCATCCCACAAAGCCCGTAACCGTGTATAGAAGGCAGAGACACTGAGTTTCTCCTGGTGCAAGAAACCGATGGTGCGCCGCAGCTCATATGCGCGCTGAGCCGAACCCTTACCGAAGCGCTGCTGTAAATCAAGCCATATGGCGTGGGCCGTCGTGGCAGTACGTACACTGTTCCGAACATCCCTACTCATGGCCGTCTTTAACCAACCCTTGACCGTGGCATCGCAGCGATCCCACGCATCGCGACGGGCCACCGAACCAGCTGTTGTGCGAGGGAGCCCTCCATTCACAAAAGCAAGCTTATTTTTGGATATGAGAGTCTCGGTCATATCATTGACCCACTCTCCATAGTTCGTGTCAGACAGGAGGTCTTGAACAAAGACTCTCGCCGGGTCTTCCGACGGATGAAGGTACAAAGGCGAGGAGATCGGGATCTCATCACCGCCATCGCCAGCCACACCCATGAGGCCTTTGTCACTGGTCTGCGATTTGGAACCATCGTCTGTGCCCACCATGATGTACTAAAAGAGTGCTGTGATCGTTACAGCTCTGATACCATGTAAAATTGGAGAATTGCGGAAATAAATGACACAAGGAATTACGTGGTTTCCCCAGCAAATAGCTAGGACTACTCCACGGAGAGCATGGCTCTCGAATAAGAAGATTCACTATGATAGTATGGCTGTTGCAGCTCTTGTGTTCTTAGGGTTTACAATAGATGAAGGAAGCCTATTTATACCCTATCACCAAAACAAAACCGGGTATAAACCCTCAACCGGCAAGTAAGTACAATAGACTAAGCTTGGATTGGGCAAAAAGGCCCAATACGTCCGATACGGTCCAATAGTTTTGAGAGAAATTGGTCTGCTTCTTCAGTTGTGGCTTTTTAAAGATGGTTGGTGATTCCTAGGAAGCAAACGGACGCGGTTGACTGAAACTTCAATGGGGAACTTTGGCGTAAAGGGACGATGGAGCCAAGAAGAAGAAACAGACATCCGGGAAAAGCCATGGTTAGATGCCGGCAATTTACATTCATAAGGATGGGGAAAATACCGCTACAAGAAAAAAGCTATTTTGTGACCATAGATAGACCCAAGGTTGTCAAACCGGTTTATGCCAGTGTGCCGGTTTAGCAAGTGGAATGGTTTAACCGGTGGCACATACCGGTTTGTGCTGGTTCATGCCGGTCAATATTACAAATAAAATTATAAATACTCATATTTGAACATGATATTTAACGTCAATACCTAAACATTTATATTTGAATCCAACAAATAACATCAATATTTAACTTTTATACTCATAAAATAAATAATAAAATAATTTTTATCAATTAAATTCTCTAAAATAAGGTCATTTTACTTAGAGATTCGTATATCGATCATGCCGGTCATACCGGTGGTGTCACGCCGGTTTTATAACTGGTACCGGTTGAACCTGGTACAACCGGTGGCACGCCGGCCGGCGTGACGACCCGACTTTCTCATTTGATTATTGTTTAAAGAACAAGTAAGATGTGCGCCAGCAGATGGGGGAAAATACCGCTGCAAGAAAAAGGCTATTTTGTGACCATAGTTGGACCCGACTTTCTCATTTGATTATTTTAAATTTTAAATATAATTAAAGCTACAAATAGGTTACTGTTGCATAAGAGATGTCCTAATATGTGTTGAAGGTTATTTTCATTTGTTGACAGCCAGGTTCCCATTGACGCGTGACTAAGAGTTTCTTTTGCTTTTATTTTGGCTAATTCACGTTTGCCCACATTTCAGTAGGTGAGTTAATTTTGAACTAAATTCCCCATCCCTTTTCTTTGATTTATGAATAAAAATTTTGTCTAGCGGTAATACTATCACTATCTTTGAACCTGCCGGTCCCAAGTTCAAATTCGTAAGTAGTACCTAATAAAAAAAGTAAACTTATATCACTTTTATCTAAAAAAAACTATTCTCTTCTTCTTCTCCTCTTTTTCTTCCATCCCGAAACAGATTTGACAGAGAGGATGACGGTGGCGATTCAAATGTTTTCTGGAAGAGTTATGGAGATTGGGAACCTGGGGGTCATCCGGGATTAGGAGACATTGGCCAAAATTGTGATGGAGATGAGCCCCATCTTTAGATCGAAGAGTCTAGAGGGCAATCTATGGTCCACGGTTTGCAGGAGTCATAAAATTTGAACCAGCAGCTCAGATTGTTGCTGGTTGCCGGAGATTTTACGATGGATTTTTTATTGTCATTTCAGCAACCAAGGTGCACTGCGTCTTCTTTCCCGATTCAGCCACTGCTTTTTCCCTCTGTTTCTTTTCTTTCTTAGCTGATTGATTGGGTTGATTTTTTCTTCCTTATCTCCTCTGATCGAACACCTAACCGGATTCTTTTGTTTAATTTATCAAAATGCCCAACCTAATTGTTTCTCCACACCCTCATACGGAAGGAAGATCGATCATTTCTTGGAATCGGAAGAATCAGAGTGACAGAGATACAAAGCAAAGTTGGTGTTGACTAGGGCTGTCATTTCGGTTTCCGGTTAGCGGCTAACCGGCCGGTCTAACCGTTAACCACCGGTTAGCGACTAACCGGAAACCGAAAAAAACTGGGCACGGTCGATTGTCGGAGGCTCTCCGTGATTAGGCGGTTAGCCGAAAAACCGACGCCGGTTAAACCGGCTACCGACACTAAACGGCAGGCCTAAACGACGCCATTTTTGCCTTACATAAAACACCCCATCCCCAAATCCCCAACCCTAGCAGCCTTCGTCCCATCTCCCAAATCCCCAGTCGCCTCCCTCCAATCCACCTGCTCCCAACTCCAATCGCCGTCGCCGCAACTCCGCCTCGCCGCCCGCCTCCAATCGCGCTACCCCTCCACACCGAGCAACCGACAACACCTTTCTCCCACTTCGAATTCAATTTACCCTCCTCCCACCATCTTCTCAGCACTTTCCCTTCTTCCTTCCTCTCTCTCTCTCTCTCGCTCGCTAGCAAGCAAGCAACCCATTCCTCCTCTTGCTCGCCGGAATGGCCCATCCCGATGTCCATCTACAGCGGCGGCGAGGCGGAGCCGGATGGCGATGTGGATTTGGAGGACAGAGTTTCGATCGATTGGGACGGAGAAGAAGGAGAAGATGGGAGCGGCAGCAACCGGCGGTCGCTGCTCTGGAAAGGATGAAGAAGGGTGGTCGCTGCTCTGGAAAAGAAGAAGAAGAATCGAGATGGTGAAAGGAAGAAAAAGAATCGAGATGGTGAGAGGGCGGTCGGCGGTCGGTGCTCTGGAAAGTGGATAGGAAGAAGAAGAATCGAGAAGTGAGAGGGTGAGGAGTGAGTGGTTCAGAATTTTGTTGCTTTTAATTTTTTTTTTTATAAAGGGTATTTTCTGGTTGGCCGGCTAACCGAGCCTAAAACCGAAACCGACCGGCCGGTTGGCCGGCTAACCGTGACCACTCTCACGGTCGGTGGTCGGCAGGTATACAGGGTGGCTCGGTTTAACCGATAACCGGAATTTCGATTTTCGGTTAAACCGAAACCGACCGACTGCCACCCCTAGTGTTGACTGTACGGGTTCCGGCATCGGCAGAAGGGAAAGGGAGCAGGTGGACTTTGAAGATGTGACAGTGGCATTTAGTTTCTGGTCTGATTCGGGACTTAGGTTGAAAGTGCACACGAGCATGAAGTTCTTCCGGATGTTGTTAATAACTTAAAATGCTTACCAATCTCAACCTTTGTAATGACCAAAGCTTTCACCTTCCGGTAGCCTGGTTCATGGATGGGTAAGTTGATCTACTTCTTTACTTCCCATAATTAGTCATTTAGGATTCCCCACTCGAATATCTCAACTTAATTTGGAAGAATTGATTGGTCAAATTTTGAATAAGTTGGAATCATTGATTTTTGGTTACAGTGGAAGGCAAAGTTATTGTAGCCAATTTCTTGGAGTGGTTGCATGTTCTTATCATAGCCAATTTCAGGACCTCATATACAGAGTTTTAGAGATTGAGCTGGGTGAAAGATACAAATCATAAAGTAGCCATGGAATCATTGAGTCGAAAGGAGTGATTGAGTTGTAGAATTTGGCATTGGTTTTATCTGAAGAATTTTGGCATGTTTTACTTTGATGAAATCTGAATAGATGACACTCAAGTTTAATGGTATTACTTACATAGACATTTGATAACGATAAAAAAAAAGATAAAGACATTTTATACATTTATGCAAACTTCACAACTGTTGTAGATTTTTTTGTATATTATGCTTTGATGATTGTTGCCTCTCTATTGGATGCGTTTTTTTGTATGACCAATAAAAGATTTTGTTCCCCCTTTGTAACTGTCATATGTTTTCTTAATTCTTTTTTCTTTTGGGATGAAACTAGGTTGCAACTTCATATCATTCTAAATAGTAGTATGGAGAAAATCCAAGAGCCATATTAAAAGATAACAAAAATAAGCCCTTCAATTTCGTAATCTTCAAACTAAACTAATTAGCTTCATCATATACACATAGACGGGCTTAGAGATAACGAACCATAAGACAAGTCAAGAGTCGCCGCAAAGCGCGGCAACCACCTCCCTAGTTTACTTTTAAAGCTGATATGTGTAGTTTAAAAGGAGCTATTAGCTCACACTATTCTTGTTAGTTTTGTGGATCTTATGGACCTCTCTCATGACATATAAAGTGTGTTGACAAATAAGATTTCAGCCTTGGAAGCAAATATACGAGTTTTGCGTGGAGCCATTTTAGACAATTGTCATATGTTCACGAAGTATGTTTAATGCAACGCTCAATCTGAGAAGCAAACTAAGTGGCGAATGCTACGGTAGAATTATGATATAAACGTTAAACTAGAGAATATCTATATTCTAGTTAATTAGACAACATAGAATGTGTGTTATAAAGAACACAATAACATAATTTACATCCAGCGTTGGTAATTTATAGACTTCTATGTCCCATTTAATTCTGAGTTAATTCTCTCATACATTACAAAAAATTCACATCAACCATCAAACATATTTCCTTCATAAAAAAACCATCAAACATATTTCACATCAAACATCATATCAAATAAACTCAAGATATGCTACTTACATTACATATGATGTGTTACTAAAAGTTTGGATTTTGGCTTATTTACCATATGTTTCGTTGGCGAAACTCACGTGTTCGATGCGCACAGTTTTCAAGTAAAACACAAACACAAGGTCAACACAACCGTCAAATATCCGTCGTCGAAGTCGGCGCCGTTGATTTGATCGATTAAAACAGAAATCAAAACGACCGTCAAATATCCACCACCGGCGTCGGCGATGTTGATTTGATCGATACACCTTTGACTTCTAATCAAACAACCGTTATTCGGTTCACCACCTCTCCAAACTATGTTCCAACGAGGGTGTTCGGCAAATAACCAGAAAATCGAACAAGGAGTGTTCTAAGTTACGTTACCTCTACTCCTATGGAGGTTCCTCTGGAGAGCTCCGCAACTACGACTACGATCTACAACTACTACGACTCTGCAAAGGAGGTATTTGACAGAGAAGTTCTACGAACTAGAGAGAAAAAGATAAATTATGCGATGGTGCAGTTGTGATTTCATTTTTCCGTCTCGAGCTTCTCTCTCTTCCCGATCTTTATACCCCGCTCTTCTCCCGTAGTCGTAGTAACTGCCTTCGCGCCTTTGTCTCCCACGTCTTCACTCCTGTCAACCGTGCAGGTAACTTCCTCCTTGTTGCGTGATAATCATGTGCCCTCAAAACCGCTCTTGCTTTGCAGAAACTCGGCGAAACGACCTACAACCTTGTGCATGTAACGATGTCGTTTCACCAACACCACGGCATCGCCTTTCACCAACCGGTGTCGTTTTATAATCCAACTCAACTGCCCCGACCCGGTTTAACCAACGACATTGTTAGTCCGTCAAACAACGTCGTTCTCTACTCTTGCGCCATCGTTGGGCTTGGCGGGCTGCTTTTGGCCGAACTCTTACCACTACCACGATGTCGTTTTACTTTTCCGCGGCATCGCTTTTCATTAAACGACACCTTCTAAAATAATAATAAAATACTAATTAATTAAACCAGCCCTCATTGTTAACTCGCCGTCAAACTCTCACCCCTCGGAGTCGTTCTCAGTTAAACAACATCGTTTCCTTGTCCCGCGACGTCGTTTAACTTTTGAGCTTCGCGACACTGTTTTAATTTTAACAATGTCGTTTTAACTGTTGCGGGATCGTTTTTAAATCCGCGGTGTCGTTTCTTTCTTCTTGCGGCATCGTTTTCAACTAAACAACACCGATCTAAACAGCCATTAAAATATTAACTAATTAATCCGTCCATCACTAGCTATGGCCAACGACATCACTAGCGCCACAACAACTCCGTTTGTTTTTCCCTTTTGCGACATTGTTTGTTATTTTAAACATTGTCGTTTGCTAGTTCGCGGCACCGTTGGGCTTACTCGCGGTACCGTTTTGAATTAAACGACACCGCTGATATAGCCAAAAAATATTAATCCATGGAACAGCCGTATTCGGCGCTCGCATTGGGCTGGGTGAATTTTGGTCACTTGCCCGATATGATTTTTAATTAATCGGTACCGCTTACCAGGCTCTCGCGACATCGTTTTTAAATCCGCGGTACCGTTTTAACTCTCCGCGATACCGCTTATCTCCATGCGGTACCGGATTTCCCCTTCCAACAAGGAATAAACAATAATAATAATAATCAAAACTCCTTTTCCAACACCAATACCAAACGCGCGGCCCACATCCTGTTTTCTGGTAAACAGTGTCGTTTCCAGTGCCGCGATACCGGTAAGCTTCCTTGCGGTACCGTTTTAACTCTCCGCTGTGCCGCTTCTCTCCATGCGGTGCCGCTTCTCCCCTTCCCACAAGGAATAAATAATAATAATAATAATAATAATAATAATAATAATAATATTGTTGACAAAATTTAAATCACCTAAAATTACACTTAATGACTAATTCCACTTTGGCCAATGCACTAGAAAACATTGCTTTGGCCAAAACTAGCAAAAATGGCTTTATTATTCTTCTGCGGTGCAACTTGCAAGGCTGCAACCAGTGTTGCCTTGATTGATTTATTTATTTATTAAACATAATAAACAATCCCACCAAGCCACCACTGCAGCCACCACTGCGCGCTAAGAAAAGAAACAGCCCTGCAATTCTCCCAAAGCAGTCCTGTTTGCCATATATTCTTTTTTTGTTCTTTTAAACAAAAAAATTTTTTGTTGTTCTTTTAAACAAAAATTGTTCGGTCCAAAATGGCCACGTTCTGGTACTTGGAAGAAAAATTGTTGGAGAGGCTACAGGGGTGGAAGCAGCGAACTCTATCATGGGCGGCAAGGGAAACACTGATTAAGTCAGTAGCAATGGCGCTGCCGTTACATGTGCTGTCCTGCGTTAAATTGCCCTTGGGACTCTGTAGAATTTTGGACAAACATGTAGCCCGATTTTGGTGGGCGATGTCTGAGGGACAGCCTAAGATTTATTGGATGTCAAGGAGGAATCTCTGTCGCAGCAAGCATGAGGGTGGAATGGGGTTTCGTCGTTTTGAGCAATTCAATCAGGCTCTGCTGGCCAAAATTGGGTGGCGCATCCTGACGGACCCTCAATCCCTCTTAGCGCAGGTGTATAAGGGGAAGTACTACCCAAGAGGGACGTTCCTAGAGGCCAAGGCGCGGTCTAGACCCTCGTGGGGATGGACTAGTATCCTCTATGGGCGGCAACTTCTTGAAGTTGGGTTGCGGTGGCAAATTGGGAATGGGCAAAGTGCTCCTGTCCTGCAGTCCCGCTGGATACCTAGGTTGCATCCCGATATTCCGGTTTATAATCTTCGGGTGTTGCCGGATGGAAGGGTCCCGCGTGTTGCAGAGGTCATGTGCCCGGGCGGAGGGGGGTGGTGTGTGAATAGTTTGCGCCAATGGTTTGATCCGACTACTTGTAAGGATCGTGCTATCCCTCTTCCAGTGCAGGAGGTAGAGGATAAATTGATTTGGCATGGCACTACGGACGGGATCTTCACTGTCAAGTCTGCCTATCACCTTGCGGTCACTCTTGAGAAACGATCGGGACGGTGGAGGGAGATGGTGAGTTGGATGGATAAAAGTAGTTGGATTCGCTTGTGGGACGCGAATATTCCGCCTAAGCTGAAGATTTTTGCTTGGCAAATTTTTAATCGCATCCTCCCTACGATGGAGGCCCTTGTTGAGAGGAAGGTGCCGGTTGTCCAGCGCTGCCCGGTTTGTTGGGATGACCTGGAATCCTTGGAGCATTTGTTCCTTTATTGCCCAGTTGCTCGAGCTATGTGGGATTATTCTGGGTTAGAGGCTCTGGGGGAGGGACTTCCGCGGCAGACTTTTCCCCTCTTTCTCAAACAATTATTGGCCCTTCTTCACCAACCCTCTCTGTTCATGGCTGTGATTGCGGTCCTCTGGCGGATTTGGAAGTCCCGGAATTGGGTTGTTTTTTAGGGAAAACAATTTGCCTTCTTAGCCCTGGTTCGCCAGTTTCAGCAGCAAGTGGATGAATGGATGCATCTGCCTGGTGACCCTTCCCCTGGCTTGGTTGTGGGGGCCCTGCAGAGCCTTCCGGTTCCGCGTATGGGTGCTGGGTTTGACTGTACGTGGGATGGGGCGACGAGAGCGGGCTTGCATGCTGTGGGGGGTATGGTGCTAAGTTCAGAGGGTGGGATCCTGAGGGCAGAGGGGGTGCATTTCCCAGCTATTGATGATCCGGTGGCTGCTGAGGTTCTGGCGCTTCGTGAGGCTGTGAAGTGGTGTCTACATCAAGGGGTGCATGAGGTTTGCTTTGAAGGGGATGCCAAGGTGATTATCGAGAAAATCCGGCGGCTGGAGACGGAGGATAGTAGGATGGGGGTTGTGCTTAGGGAGGTGGTGCAATTATTTGTCCTCCATCCGGGTTTGAGTATTCGATTTGTAGGTCAGCGTAGTAATAGGGTAGCCCATTTGGTGGCTAGGAAAGCCCTTTCGTTGTACCCGGCTACTTGTCGTGGTTTTGATTTTCAGGCCTGGCTGCGTTCCAGGATGTAACTACCTGCTTTTATTGATTAATATATATCTTTTGTCAAAAAAAAAAAAAAAAACAAAAATTACCTCGCCGCCAACCGCAATTAGTCTTTTGAGCCCTCACGTCACGACTCTATTGCAAAGCTGCAATAGCCATCAGCGCCGACCCCGTGGAGTAAAACCTCTCCGCTTGAGCCACTTTCTTTTGTCATGGTCGAATTACACTTTATTATTATCAGGCAGCGCTGCATGCGTTATTTAATAACAAATTTTTTATTTTTATTTTTTTATTTTTTATTTTTTATTTTTTATATTAGAGCTGCTCGGCCGAACACTACTCCTTTTGTCGGCAGAGCTGTTAAACTCCCACAACAGCCGTGACATTGCTTGGCCGCAGTGCTGAGAATTTCTTTTCTTTTTTTATCAGGGCTGTTAGCGGGCAGCGCTGCATGCATAATTATTATTTTTTTATTCTCCTCTACCAGCGCTGCATGCCGCCATGCATTACAATTTTTTTTTCATCAGAGCTGTTAAATTTCCGCTACAGCCGCAGCGCTGAGAGACTCTTTTTTTTTAAACCCGCAATGTTGTTTGAGCCATAAAGGAAGACAACGTTCCTTTCTCCCAAACAACACCGTATAATATAATATTCCTTTTGCTTCCGCGGCACCGTGCCCCCCAACAGTGTTGTTGATATGAAAAGAAAAATAAAGCGGCACCACTGCTACGTGGCTTAGGCAAAAACGACCATGTTTGGTCATTCTTTCCATATCAATCATTATCAAAGAAAATTAAAAGCAAAGCCATGTTTAATCTTTGTCGATATTGTGACTATCTCGACAACACAGTAATCGGCCGACCATATTTAACAACTCTGGCCTAAAGAAAACAAACCATTTAGCCAACACAACCATACACCAACGGCCTTGACTATGTTAATGCAATGCCGATGGCATCTACGTAGCTCACTCACTCACGAATCTAAAATAAAAAAACGATAAATTGGCTAAACAACATGATTGCAACATATCCATGCTATATTTCCTAACATTCACACGTAAACCAATCTTTGAAGCCATTCAGAAGCAGAGTTAACTCGTACCTGTCAGACTCATGCAAGCTGGCACTATGAAAGTTGCATGTGGATCCTCCTTCACGCCAAAGTTGATTTCTTCTACAATGTCGCAGACAGCACCACTGCTTCCTCTCCCAACTTGTTACTCGCATCCTCGCCGTTGATCGGCAACCCCTCTAGCAAGGCCGTAATTTCGGCCTTCGCCACCCTCTCTTGAGGTGGCTTACTCAAATTTTGGTGGACCACCTAATGCAAGCATTGATGGTCTCACAATATCAGACAACGAGTTCAAGCACGCCTTACCCAACACCTTTGTACTTAAAAAACTGCGACGTTGCATGGTCCCCCTTCCATACTTCTAATTTTTTGAGGACCCAGGACTTTGTGGTACAAAAGAGCTTCGACAATGTTGCCCCCCACAACGTTGACCATATTGACGCCCACACCGTTGGGAAATGGGTCAGTGTCAACAATCATGGCCTCCTTCCTCGGCTCCGGTACCTTGAACCGACCTTTTTCAATAGCATCCTGCACCACGTTTCGAAACACTACACACGTATTAGTTGAGTGAGACACATTGTTGTGCCACTTACAATAGCGTTTCCATTTTAATTTTCCAGCTGGCGGGATAGTATGCCCCCCAGTTAACTTAATTTAACCATCTCTGTAAAGCTGGTCAAAAATCAACTCTGATTTCGAAACATCAAAGGAATATTTCCTAGTTTGAATTGGAGCACGATTTGGTTTTCCACCTTGTGGTTCCCCATCGGCCTTGGCTAGAGAAGCACACACATATGGCTTCCCCTGCACAATCTCGGCCAAATCAACTTCAACCTCGTCAACATTGCTGCCGACGTTATTCACATCATAGTTTTCAAAATTAGGGAAATATTGTCCACGAGAGTCACTTCTCTTATGTTCTTCTTCACGGAGAAGAGATTCGTATCTAACAGCGCAGGACATCAATTGAAACAAATCAGGAAACTCCCTATCTTGAAACTTTTTACGAAGTTCAAAATTCAATCCACCCTGGGCCAGTTTAACAAACTCGCGTTCTGTAAAGTTCACAAAACAGCGATTTCTTGCATTTTTAAAGTTTGTTAAAAAGTGTTCCACTGTTTCTCCTGGCTGTTGGCGCATTCGTGCCAAGTCTGCCATTGTTACTTCTGGCTCAGAACGGTAGAACTGGGCATGGAACATTTGTTCCATTTGCTGCCAAGTCTGAACTGAGTTCGATGGCAAGTTGACGTACCACGCGAATGCGGGACTGGTCAACGAGTTGCCAAACAAACGCAACTTCAAGAAATCACTTACATCACCACACTGAATCGTAAATCGTCCAACGTGCTCGACGGTGGACTGATCCCCAGTCCCGCTGAAGGTGATGAAATCAGGCACGCGAAAACCACGTGGAAAGGGGTAGTATCTATCAACCCGATCCGGATATGGTTTTCGATACACCGGCGGCATCGCTGGTCTAATCCCTAAACCAAACTGATCCGCCAGCATCTGTGCTACCTGATCTCGAATCACATTAATGTCTTGCCCCCCGAGTTGTCCCCCTTGTGGTACGAATCCACCAGGATCCATGCCAAGCCCGTTTGGAGGAGGAGGCACGTTTTGTGGGTAGCCGCGTGGCGGAACATGATCATTGTTGATCGTTCCTCCACCACCAGCACCGCTCATCGGAGCCACGTAGGGTCTGGCCTCCGGAATATTTTGTGGACCCCCACCGTGAAACGGTGGTGGTTCAACCCGAGTGTTAGCGGCAGTGCTGGTCTCGCCAAGATTAACTCGCGGAGTTGGTGGGTTCATCACCGGTGTCGGCGAAGCTCCTTGTCTTGGCGGACTAATTCGAGCATTGTTGTTTGGAAAACCAGTTTAGCTGTTTAAATTGTTTTCACCGTTGAGCGGCAAATCCCTAGGTTGCATTACTGGTCTAGCCAAAAGCTCCCTAATTTCATTCATATCACGTAGATTTTTATCCACGAAAACATCAAAATCATGTCTGTTTTTAGTCAAAACGTTGATTTACCTCGCCTTTGAAGCTTGCAAACTCGCCTTTGAAGCCTGCGAACTCATTGCTGAGGCTAGCAAACATGCGACGGTTTTCCTCCATGAAATGGCGGATTGACAAATCCTCAGTCGGCCCAGCTGTGGACGGCGGATTCTCGGACCCGCCGATGTCTTCAGCAACGATTCCTTGGCCTCCTTCAATGTTGGCCACATGTTCCTCCACGAATCCGGGCGGAACATCCCCTTCTTGATTCCTTCGTCGCGGAGCCATTCGAACACACGTGTCCCACCAGGTGTGCCAATTTGTTTCGTTGGCGAAACTCACGTGTTCGATGCGCACTGTTTTCAAGTAAAACACAAACACAAGGTAAACACAACCGTCAAATATCCGTCGCCGAAGTCGGCGCCGTTGATTTGATCGATTAAAATAGAAACCAAAACGACCGTCAAATATCCATCGCCGACGTCGGCAATGTTGATTTGAGTATACCTTTGACTTCTAATCAAACAACCGTTATTCGGTTCATCACCTCTCCAAAATACGTTCGAACGAGGGTGTTCGGCGAATAACTAGAAAATCGAACCAGGAGTGTTCTAAGTTACGTTACCTCTACTCCTATGGAGGTTCCTCTGGAGAGCTCTGCAACTACGACTACGATCTACAACTACTATGACTCTGCAAAGGAGGTCTTTGATAGAGAAGTTCTACGAACTAGAGAGAAAAAGATAAATTCTGCGATGGTGCAGTTGTGATTTCATTTTTCCGCCTCGAGCTTCTCTCTCTTCCCGATCTTTATACCCCGCTCTTCTCCCGTAGTCGTAGTAATTTCCTTCGCGCCTTTGTCTCCCACGTCTTCACTCCTGTCAACCGTGCAGGTAACTTCCTCCTTGTTGCGTGATAATCACGTGCCCTCAAAACCGCTCTTGCTTTGCAGAAACTCGGCGAAACGACCTACAACCTTGTGCATGTAACGATGTCGTTTCACCAACACCACGACATCGCCTTTCACCAACCGGTGTCGTTTTATAATCCAACTCAACTGCCCGACCCGGTTTAACCAACGACATTGTTAGTCCATCAAACAACGTCGTTCTCTACTCTTGCGCCATCGTTGGGCTTGGCGGGCTGCTTTTGGCCGAACTCTTACCACTACCACGATGTCGTTTTACTTTTCCGCGGCATCGCTTTTCATTAAACGACACCGTCTAAAATAATAATAAAATACTAATTAATTAAACCAGCCCTCATTGTTAACTCGCCGTCAAACTCTCACCCCTCGGCGTCGTTCTTAGTTAAACAACATCGTTTCCTTGTCCCGCGACGTCGTTTAACTTTTGAGCTTCGCGACACTGTTTTAATTTTAACAATGTCGTTTTAACTGTTGCGGCATCGTTTTTAAATCCGCGGTGTCATTTCTTTCTTCTTGCGGCATCTTTTTCAACTAAACGACACCGTCCTAAACAGCCATTAAAATATTAATTAATTAATCCGTCCATCACTAGCTATGGCCAACGACATCACTAGCGCCACAACAAATCCGTTTGTTTTTCCCTTTTGCGACATTGTTTGTTATTTTAAACACTGTCGTTTGCTAGTCCGCGGCACCGTTAGGCTTACTCGCGGTACCGTTTTGAATTAAACGACATCGCTGATATAGCCAAAAAATATTAATCCATGAAACAGCCGTATTCGGCGCTCGCATTGGGCTGGGTGAATTTTGGTCACTTGCCCGATATGATTTTTAATTAATCGGTACCGCTTACTAGGCTCTCGCGGCATCGTTTTTAAATCCGCGGTACCGTTTTAACTCTCCGCGATACCGCTTATCTCCATGCGGTACCGATTTTCCCCTTCCAACAAGGAATAAACAATAATAATAATAATAATCAAAACTCCTTTTCCAACATCAATACCAAACGCGCGGCCCACATCCTGTTTTCTGGTAAACAGTGTCGTTTCCAGTGCCGCGATACCGGTGAGCTTCCTTGCGGTACCGTTTTAACTCTCCGCGGTGCCGCTTGTCTCCATGCGGTGCCGCTTCTCCCCTTCCCACAAGGAATAAATCATAATAATAATAATAATAATAATAATAATAATAATAACTCCTTTTCCAACACCAATACTACACGCGCGGCCCACATCTTGTTTTCTGGTAAACAGTGTCGTTTCCAGTGCCTCGATACCGGTGAGCTTCCTTGCGGTACCGTTTTCTTGTTTCGCGGTATCGTTTTAACTTCCCGCGATACCGCTCGACTCCAAACGACACCGTTTTTTCTTTTTTTACCGCGGTATCGAATTAAATGCCGAGACTAATTAATGCGGCATTTAATTCCTGCCAAATTAATTTTAGGTGTCAACACCATCTAATAAGGAATCTCTTGGCTGAAAAATGGTTTATTACCAGAAAATTGTAAGCACCGTGATGCAAAATACACTATATACAGTTAGTTATCAAGAACTATACAATCACGAGGTATTGACTTTGCATACGGTTCTGATAATGTGACCAAGATGACCTTGGTTTGATATATTTTAACTTCAATGCTCATACTTGAAAATTCCATTTACATAAGCTTGATGGAGATATTAGTATAGTTAGTAAATACTCCGTTTAATACGCGTACATGTACCCGTATGCATTTTATCCATTTCCGTTTAAAACTTGCATTTCTGTATTATTGTCAAGCCGTTTCATTTCTTTCCCTTCATTTGATGTCTCCCGTACTAAACACGTATAAAACCCGTATAACAAGTTTAATATCTGTATTTAATGAATTAAATTGTTAACTTTACTATTGTTTATATATTTATATTATTTTTAAAATAATTAATTTTATATATTTATGATTATTAGCATACTATTAAACGTAACATTAGATTAAATATGAAGTAAAATACATGTACATATTTTATACGTAACATTCCCGTACCGTATTTTACTAACTATATTTCTTTCTTGCTTCAAGATCCCAATGACAATGAGAAAATCGCATAAAACCACCATATGAAAATTCACTTACTAGGGAACCTAACCATCATCGACATGCCTTGATCCAAATTTGGGACCATAAATTTTTTGTGAATCTTTATGTTAATGATGATATTACTAGAACTCAAAACTATTAACTAGGAATGGCAACGGGTCATGAAGAGGGCGGATAGTGCTAAATCCGTGCACTGCTCTGTCCTCAAATTCTTGATCCGATCTGCCCCGCCACGGGTCGACAATTTTTGCCCCAAACATTATCCGGCGCGAGACAGATAAAATCCGACCTGCTCCACTCTATTGCTTGAAACCATTCTTCGTCTCCTTCTGGCCTTTATTTTAAGTGCACCTCACGATCACTAAATATGGTGGCAGAGCAAAAACGATGGCGACAGAGATTTCCTAGGGTAGAGCTCCAACTGCGACAATAACGGGAGTTTCAGAGTTGATCTATTTGAGGATGCCGATATGGAGGAACTCGTCTAGGGAGAAGCGGGGCCACCAACGGCAGCGGCTGCCAGCGGTGTTGGTGGAGGAATTGTGGTGCTTATCGGATGTGAGTGAGTTGAATCTAGTGAAAAGGCAATGGAAACTAGAAAGGAGGGTTGCAGTGAAGATGGAAGAGGAAGAGGAAGAGGTCGGGGAAAGGGCGAAGTTCGTTTGGCTCTATTCGGTGTGGGGAATTGAGAGGAATGATGGGTGTTTTGGAGAGTAGAGATACACTTTACTTAATTAACTATTCGTTTATATTTTCTAGGTTCATTGTCTCTGTCTTTGTGCTTGTAATTAATTAAAAGAATTGAGTTGGAAAGCTTGGGAAAGCTTGGGATACATTATATGTACGTATGTGAAACAGAGTAAGGCGGGGCGGGGCGGATACAGGGCGGGGTAGTAGCGATATTCATGTCCGCTCCGTTCAAGTCACGGGTCGGGGCATGACGGGTCGGATAAAATCCGCTCCAATACGGACCAGATCGGATAAAATCCACCGGATCAGATCTATTTTGCCATCCCTACTATTAACAATTCTTACTGATTTTCTTTTATTGTTGAACACCCTTGATAAAATAAAATAAAAATTGGATCTGCGATTATTTATGACTTTGTTTTACTTTTCTCTTATTATATATTTATGTCATCACTCATTCTATAGGTAGTACGTAACATCTTGTGTATAACCTATTTTCACAATACACATTATTAATAAAACAAAAAAAAAATCTAATCTTGTTGAACCCTTACGAGCCACTCATCTAAATCGTCCCTATTTGATTGTTAACATCTCAAAATTTTACTTGTATGCTGAAACTTTCCGATATAATTAGGTATGGTTGATTTGTACCCTAACCAGCTTATCAACTAACATTTGGATAGAAATCTTGTTTATTGGATTACTCTTACATCAATTGTAAATACACAAAAAAAAAATGTTAATTGGATTAGACTTACTGACTTACTTCAACTGTAAATGTCATCAAAGAAAGGTTAATTCTCAAGTATCTCACACTGTGAACTAGTTTTTGAACTGAGAAGCCAATAACACAAGAACAGATTTCAAGTATAGAAGGCGATGGGACTTTGGACTGCCGAATGGGCTTCAGCTGAAGTAGACTCAACTTGGGCCTGGTATTCACCGGGCTGGGCTGACTGAACATGGCCCAATATCACCAGTAACTCGGACTCTGCGCCGGCGCCGGCGGACAAGCAATTGGCAGGGGATGTCCGCACAATCCAGCATTACCCTGAAAGCAAGATTCAGGAAACCCGCCGTACGCATCAGGAATTCTCCCGACGAAATCGTTGTTCGACACATCGAATTCCAACAGCTTGTTCACACTGAATAGCGGGATTTCCCCAGTAAGCCGATTGTTCTGCGCCTTGAAAGACACCAAGCTCGAAATCCACGTCAGCTCCGTCGGAATCCTGCCGGCGAAGAAATTACCCGAAATGTCGACCCGACCCAGGTTCCCCAACATGGAAATCGAACTCGGGACCCGACCCGTGAACCGGTTCCCGGCGAGGTACAAATCCGTCAGGGTTTTACATTCCCCAATCTCAGGCGGCAGCAGTGAGAAGATCCCGTTGTTTCGAAGATCGAGGACGTAGAGAGACGGCGGCGGCGCCAGGTGGCAGAGCGACGCGGCGTCGAATCGTCCCGTGAAATTGTAGCCGTTGAGGATGATTCCGGTGACGGATCGGGTTTCCGGGTGGCAGAAGACTCCGGTCCAAGTGCACGGGTCGGATCCGGGGCTCCACCCCCAGTTCTGGATCGGCGGCGGAGTTCTTTCCGACAGGGTTTCCATGAACCTGACAAGGGATTGCGTCACTTCTGGTGATTCTTCTGAAGTTGAGGAGATCATGAGGGTGGCTGAAATTAGGAGGACCCAAATGGGAATTATTCTCGCCATTTCTGTTTTGTTTTTTGTTTTTTTTTGTTTTTTGTTTTTGCAGGATTGATTGTTCAATCGGAGTTCTCGTTGTTGGTTTTTATTGTTTTTTGGTGGCGAAGATGGAAGGAAGTTTGGACTGAAAGTTCAATGGCATAGTGAAGTCATTGTATCCTTTGATGTATCCTTACAATGAAATTGATGTTAATTAACACAATGCCTTGATTACAAATCTTGTATTTTGTACCATTATTCTACAAACAAATGGCAACTTACACAAATTAGTTTTGTATCGAAATTCATCGTGTGTTTGAAGTTCTTTATTTAATGTTGGGTTAGAGTGGTCCTTGGATTGCTAGCTACATGTGATATTGTTTTATTTGTTTATTTGTGAAGATAGAAGAAGTTTGGACTGAAACTTCAATGAGATAGTGAAGTGAAGCCATTGTACCTTGAAGTTGATGTTGATCAACACAATTTCACGATAGCAAATCTCATACTTAATATGATTTGTGATCTCAAATTTACACAAATTATATATGTAAAATAGTGTATCATTACATAAAGCAATTACTTTTATATGGAAAGTCTGAGTTCTTAGAGTATTTTATTTTGGTTAGAATCAAGCAACTGATCCTAGGATTGCTAGCAATGTGTGCGATCTTGTTTTACTCCTTGCAAATCTCATTGGGTAAAAGTTATATGCTTCTTCATTCGAAAATATTTTGCTTTCGTGAATTGGGTGTTCGACTCTACTCTTAATGTAAGAAACTAGGAAAGTGAAAATGAATCTGTTATCACAATACACATTGTTCATAAAAGAAGAAAAAAAGCTAATTGTGTTCCAACTCAATGAGTCACGCTTTGAACTAGTTTTCAAAAAAGGTTAATTCTCAAGTATCTCGCCCTTTGAACTGAGCTGAGAAGTCAACAACACAGAAACAGATATCAAGTATAGAAGGTAAGTAGAAAATACTCAACAAGGTAAAAAGTAAAAACACTGAGTACGAAGAAGGTAAAAAGAGCTCTACTAACATCAGGATCTGTATTCTCTGATCCCTTGCAAAATTTACAGAGCAGAAAAGGGAGCTTTTTTTATGATTTTTCACTTTCATACTGATGAGATTCTCAATCTGCAGCCTTCTGAATCTGAACTTTGGTTTTGAAGACCAAGATGTAGAGCTTCTCCATGGAGAAGTAGAGGAAACAGCTGGTTGAATGTGTAACAAATGACCCAAAACTGGAGCCCACAATGCAATGCCAGGCAGGCCCATACACCTTGTCAAACTCCTGCAGCCACATTCCCAACATTATAATGCATGTCAGCCCATTATCATTATTATATAATAATAATTTTTACCCATACTAAAAAAGAAACATAAAATGGAAATTCAAATTTCAAACCAGCCAGCTAAAAGGGTTGCAAGATTTTGTCAACCATAGTATTATTTTTGGGTGGATGTAATTGCTTCAGAAATCACATGATAGACTGAAATTTTGACCATATTTTAATGGTACTGTGACCACATGGCTACTAGCTAGCTAGCTACTTTGATTACAGGTAGAGATTTAGAATACTAATTATGATCAAGTGATTGATTAGCCTTGTCATTTGTTAATTAGTGGTCCTTGATCTTGGATTCTTTTCTTTTGGGTTTCTGTTATGGCTGTTAGGGTTCCCACATGGGTTGTTGGATCACTGATCCAAATCATTCTCTGATTCATTCCATGACCCGAAAAAATGGAAATGGGTGCTGAATTTAGGAACTGAATTCTGCAGGGGTAGATTCAAGGGAAGATGTAGCAAAGTAGAAATCACGATTAACTTGCAGAAAAAATGGGTGGGACGAATAGTCTTGTCGATATTCATATACATTCAGAAGCGTTTTTTCGTTGTGTTAGATAAAACACAAAGAAAAATGTAGTAATAAGTTGGGAAATTGCAACTCAGATTAAAGAGCATTAGTCCCTTCATCTAAGCACGTCTAAAACACTCTATCATCTAGTCCGAAGGGAGGCATCATTTCAATCATTGAATGCTGAAAGGTGTGAAATCACTAGACCCGCCACAATTCAACCATCTAGTCCGAAGGGAGGCATCATTTCAATCATTGAATGCTGAAAGGTGTGAAATCACTAGACCCGCCACAATTCAACGACTGAAATCGTCTATCCATCCGAATCGCAGAATTTGGGTTCTCTTAAAACAGAAATCAGCCAGAAGAAGGATATGAAGGAAGTAAGTTTCCCCCAATTTGTACCTTTTTTAGGTTGTAAGCCATATGCTTGGAGCTGAACTTCTCCAAGCTATCAAAAGTCCTCCGGGCGCACCTGAAGGCATGAACCTGCATGAAACCAGGCATGTCCGTCACCAGAACCTTCACCTGAAGAAACTCCGCCACCGATCCCAAGTTGTTCTCCACATGAGAAACCGACTTCCTTCCCCTCTCCACCACCGCTCCGCCGCCGTCAAACCCTCGCCTGGCCGCCACCGGAATCACAGTCTCCTGACAGGTTCTCACCACAGTTTCTTCCACCTCATAACTGCAGCCACCGCCACCTGCCCTTATCGAAAGTGGACTGTTCAGCACTGCCCTTATACTCGGCGGCGCCGCCATAACCACTGGTTCTTGATGATCAGCTGCCTGCTGCTGCTTTTTGGCCAGTGTATTGCTGCTCCAAGACCCGAACTTGTAGAACCTGAAGAACCCTTTTCTCCTCTGTTTTTCCTGAGTAGCCATTTTTGCTGCCTCTCACTGGACACAGGTTTCAGTTTTGAGTCAAAAGGTAGGATTTGTATGTGTGTGTAGAATAGAACAAAGGGGAAAAGTTGGAAGAGTATGAAATGAATTGAGACTGTTGGAGAAAGAAACTGATTAAATACCCAACAAACCATGTGGGTTGTTTTGTGTATTTTAATTTTGGCAATATTACTCTGTTTTGTGTTTCCCTTTCTTTTTCTATGGATTAAGGCAGCATCCAGTGGAACTCGAAAAAACGACTATCGTAATTCAATGTTATCGTTCTGTTCTTGGTATCTATCACTAGATTAATGATTCTTCATTTCACATCGAATATACAATAATGTGAAAATCTAAACTAAATAATTAATCATGATAGACTAGAAAATCAATCACAATGTTGCTTTCGGTGGAGTGTTCGACGATCTAGGCGGCCAACAAGAGCGAACTGGCCTCGAACCAATATGGATTGCGGGTAGACATGAGCGAACCACCCAAATTACTGATGACATTAGCAATCTAGCTTCCAAAATCGCTAGAGTGTCCAACGATCTAGAATTCACCCTAAACATGTGGTAGCTACCCAAATGTGTGTGGTAATTATTATTGTTGTTATTAAGGGTTGTTTTGGCTAGTTGAGGAGAGGGAACAGGACCCTTCAACTAAGGGCTCCCCTGACCTCCAACCATCAATTTTGGGTTTTCAAAATGTTGGTAACAAACAAAATCAGTCTTTGTCTGAGGGTTGTGACAATTATGTATGTACTACCAAGTGGAATTTGCTGGAAGTTTTGTACACAGAACCTTGTAAATAATTTGATTGCATATCTTTTATGGGTGTTGATTAAGATGATTGTTTGTGATTGGAATGATTGATCTTTGTCGAGTCTATAACTAATGATGTTTAATAGTATCTAATCTAAATGAGATTTCATTTTCATTAGCTTAACTGGTTTTTTCTCTATCGTTTATTACAACCCTACATCATTAGACCCTGTGCTGTCTTTTGACTAATAAGTTTAACAACCCCCAAATTCCCAGATTCCAAAGCACTTAGTTTTTCTTTTTCTCGAACAAGCTTTCAGAGCTCCGAGATGGCTCAATTTCTGCATTCCTAGCCTAGGTGACCAAGTTGCAGCATGTGCAGCAGCCCCAATTTTTCTTGGCATTCACTTAACTAATGGGGAAAGCTAAACAATGACTAAGTTGGATAATCCCACATTCAAAAGATTGATTAGGAAGTAAAGAATACACAAATTTATGTGGTTTACTAACATAATTTGTGTTAGCTAATTTACGAGTATGAGACACCAATTTCACCATATTTTAGGAGATACAGATTACAAAGAAATGAGAAGATATATATAACACCTCCATGTTGCTTCCAGTTGACGATGGATAGTCTGCTTCATATTATAGTAACCGCGTATGAAAAAGAAAATGAGTGATAAATGTTTAAAATAGCCATGGCGAAAGTGATGGAGATATATAGGATATTTTTTTTGGTTTTGGTACATAATCCTGATAGAGTAAGGAGATGGGACAGATCTGAAGGAAAGTGACACAAATAGATGAGGGAAAGTGACCCTTTTAAATGCAAAAATCATTCTCCCAAAATTAAATGTGACAGAAGAATTTTGGGGATGGGTATGTCTTTTGAGTGTTGGGAGATAAATTTGATTTGTGGTGAAGGTTGTACATCTCTCTTTGGTTGTATTATTGTCCTCGTTAAGATAAAAGTATGACAAAATACGCGCGTAAAGGTAAAATTCATCAAAGAAGTTAATGTATGACGCAAATAATGAATAGGTAGAGGAATAACGTGTCAATTGGGTTGATGATAAACTATATTACAATTGAAAAGAATTTTTTCGGAGAACAATTGTCTAAATTATTCATGTCCCAAACACAATGAAAGTTCTGATAAATCGTTCAAAAACTCATCTCCAATAATCGAACTTCCACCCAAAAATTTTGTAAAAAACTGTCTCATGAAACTCCCCTCGTTTACACTTGCCCCCTTCTTCTTCTTCAATGGAAGTGGGGGAAGTAGCATGATATACTAAAGTGCCCATTAATGCAAACTCAATCTCACCCTTTCTTTTTCAAAATCTATCGAATAACGAATTATTATTTATTGTTACCAGAACTTAGTATCTAATATTGCGATTGTTTCCACTCACCCATATAGCTGAAAATTTTCGGAAAATGATTTAGAAAACTCAATTTTACCCAATCCAACTGACAAATATGTATCACTCTTTTCTTATATTCAGATATTAGTGTGGATCCAAAAGTGGGCATGAAGAAGTTGATTTGGCCTCCTCATCTCCATTGGTGCAATTGCATTTGTGATATTTTTTTTTTTACACTAACACTATTTTTGCAAGCCAACTTATTTGACTTTTATTGTACCTACATTAGTGCAATTAACTTGCAATTGCATATAAAAATAAATAGCTCTTTCTCAAATATATTTGGGTATTTAAATAACATTAAAAAAAAGAAAAAAAAGAACAAACGCCCCCACTACTAATCTATGTGGTATTGCAATTAGACTTTCATATTATGAAAGCTTGCATAATCCTATGTGGCACTCAATATGCCATTGCAAAAAGGATTGCATTAATGCAGTGGCCACTTGCAAAGATGCAAGCTTGCATTAAATGAAATTGAAGATGCAAGTCACATAAAAAAAATAGAAAAAATTAAAAATTAATTTTCTCTCTTGATTTTTTTTATTTATTATAAAGTCATTTAAACTCTCATATATGCAATTGCAAGTGAATTGCATTGATGTAGGTGCAATGAAATAAAAATTAGTTGGATTGCATAAAATTTAAAAAATTAGAGCATCCACATTGGTATTGCATTCTCAATTGCAAAATGACATGGCATAGGTGTTTGCAATTGCAAAACCAATTGCATATTTGCAAGCTTGCAACAAATGCAATTCCATATGCAAGTCAAAAAAGCCTACAAAAATGGGAATTTTTTATTTTATATTATTTTCTTTTCAGTTTAGAGAGAGAAACGTAGAGAGAGGTGCGTGATTCCGGTGAGCAAGGTTTCCGATCCCTGAGCTTGCTGCCAGCTCCGGCACCTGCGCCGGAGCAGCTCTCTTTCCCCTCTCTTGCTTTTCTTATGAGTGAGGTGAGTGCTGCGATTGCTGATTCTGCTTCAGAGGCGCCAAATGGTGACAATCGGGGGATTCCTTCGAAACCCTGGGCGGCGCTATTTGGTATCTCTGAGGCCAATCGCTTGACATATATTCCTCCAGAGGTTGTTAATGGCGGGCTGCGAATGCCTCGAGCTGTACGTGATGCGGGAGCGGCTCGTTGGAAAAATAGTCTCGTCGGGCAATTTCTTCAGGATCCGCCTCCGCTGTATGTGCTTCGTCGCTGGGCAAATAAACTCTGGGGACGCGATGGTCAGGTGCGAGTCTCTCTGCTTTACGATCGGATGTTGTTGATACAGTTACCAAATCAGAAGGTTTGTGAATGGATTTTGGAAAATGGTCCGTGGTTTCACTTCAATAATCTTCTGTATCTGCGTCCATGGACTCCGGGGATTAGTTTTGAGGATCTAGGTCGGAAGGCTCTGCCGATTTGGGTGCATCTTGCGAACGTTCCCTTGGAATATAATGATTATCAGGGTTTGAGTCGAATTGCTAGTTGGATTGGGGTACCATTGGGCGTAGATCATACAACAAGAATGGGTGATAGACATGGGTTTGCCAAAGTGTTAGTGGAGCTTACAGTGGATAGTGCTTGTCCTGATCATGTGCTACTGTGGCCAGATGATGATTCCTCATTGAGGATTGGTATTACTTACTGCAATCTGCCTCCAATCTGTCCTAAATGTCGTCTGTTTGGTATAATTGGGGATTGTATTGCGCATCAGGGCCATCAGCAAAGTCAACAGTGGGTTCCTAGTCGTGAGTCTCGAACAGTTGGGCAGATCAACTCCATTCCTGCCAAGGTACTTAGTGATAACGAAGCCGCTCCAGTGGTGTTGCAGGAAAAGACGGTGGGAAATGGAAAGGGTAAGGAAGTGGTGATTTATGATGCTGATCCACAATTGAGTGCTATGATTCCTGAGCTTGCAGTAACAGGGACTAGTCCGACCCCTCTCAACTTGGAAAAGTCGTTTCAGGCTGTGGCTAGCTCACCAAAACTTCCTACTGAGGATGAGTTTCAGAAGGTGGTGAATGGAGCTAAGCCTCGTGTCTGGTCTCCTCCACCAAGCCCTCAGCTTCAGACAACATCAGCATTTACAATACTCAGTAAGTTGGATGAAAATAGTACGACAAAGGTTCTGGATGCTCCAAGAAAAAAGGAGGGTAAGAAGGAGGTTAGGAAGGGTGGGGGGAAACCCTCTTCTTCCAAATGATTATCTTATTTTGGAATGTGCGGGGGTTTAACAAAACCTCCAAGCAACGGGACTTGATGCAAGTCCTGCGTAGAAATAAAGTGGATGTTGTGGCGGTGTTAGAAACTAGAATTCAAAAAGAGAAGGCTGATAAGGCAGTGGAAGAAGTGTTTCAAGGGTGGGAGAGGTGTTTGAATTTTGTTGATTCTGCTCTAGGGCGTGTGTGGTTGTTTTGGGATCCAGCTATCAAACTCAGGGTACTCAAGCCGGGCAAAAATTATGTCCATTGTCTGGTGGAAGATGTAGATAAGAGAAGTTTCTTTTTGACTGCAGTGTATGCTGCAAATGATGAAGTAGAGCGTAAAGCAACGTATGCTGAGATTGCACGGGTCAGAGTTGATGGTTATCCTTGGATTGTGGGAGGGGACTTCAATACAGTAAGAGGGCCGGGTGAAACTTCAAATCTTTCTAGTGTAACTCAAAGTATGAGCGATTTTAATGACTGGATAGAGGAAATGGAGTTGCTGGATTATCGAATGACGGGGCCACAGTTTACTTGGACTAATAGGCAACTAAATAATCCTATTGCTAAGAAGCTGGATAGGGCTCTGGTCAATGTTAAATGGATAGAAACGTATAAGGACTGTGCAATGGAGGTGTTTCCTGCTGGTTTCACTGATCATTGTGGGGTTCAAGTATGTACTGCTGCTACTGTTACTTCTTACCCAAAGCCCTTCAAATATTTTGAGTTTTGGGCAGAGCACCCTTTGTTTTTAGATGTGGTAGAGGCTGCCTGGGCAGTTGAGGTTGAGGGAACCCCAATGCAGATAGTACAGGGCAAGTTGAAAGAGGTTAAAAAAGCTTTAAGGAAGTTCAATAAGGAGATATATGGGGAGCTGCAAAAGCAAGTTGAGGAGGCTGCAGAAGATTTCAAGACTGCACAGGTGCTGGCTCTTTCTGATCCTACTTCTAAACATTTTGAGGATGTAAAGGTCAGTAAGCAAAAACTGGATCAGGTTCATGTAGCTTATAATAGCTTCTGTTGGCAGAAATCAAGAGTATCTTGGTTGACAGTTGGGGATATGAGTTCTGCCTTCTTTCATCAGGCAGTAAAAATCAGAAACTCTAAGAGAGCTATTAGGAAGTTGGTCACAGAGGATGGGGTTGAATTAACACAGTCTGACCAGATTATTGAGGAAGCTATATCTTATTACAAAAGACTGTTGGGGACTGTTAATCAGGATATTAAACCTCAGAAGGAAGTGATTGATCAGTTGATACACAATAAGTTGTCAGAAGCAGATTGCACATTCTTGAATCGACCTATATTGCCTGCAGAAGTGAGGGAAGCTGTCTTTGCCATGAGTCCACAAAGGGCCCCTGGCCCAGATGGCTTTTCAGCTGGATTCTATAGAAGAACTTGGCATATTGTTGGCTCTGATGTAACAAGAGGAGTGCTGAGTTTCTTTCATACTGGTGCTATGCCAAGTGGAGTGAATTCTACTGCTGTCTCACTGCTCCCTAAGGTACCTAATGCTGAAACTTTGAAAAACTTTAGGCCAATTTCTTGTGTGAACATACTATACAAGATTGTAGCAAAAATACTTGCTAAAAGACTTAGGGAGGTGTTGCCTATAGTCATCAGTGGTACGCAATCAGCCTTTATTAAAGGGAGAAATATAATGGATAACATCCTGTTAGCGCAAGAGTTGGTTAGTGGGTATCATAGGAAGGATTTATCATCTAGATGTGCCATTAAGGTGGATATTATGAAGGCATTCGACTCGGTTAATTGGTCATATCTGTTTCTTGTGATGAACTCTATGGGGTTTCCCAACCAGTTTATGAAATGGATTAAAGGCTGCCTCCAGACTGCTCATTATAGTATAAATGTTAATGGTAGCTTGTGTGGTTTTTTTAGAGCTAGAAAGGGGGTGAGACAGGGTGATCCATTGTCACCCTATCTTTTCACTATTGCTATGGAAGGGCTTTCGTCATTGCTAATGAAAGCAGGGCAGTCAGGGGCTGTTCCCTTTCATCCATTATGTAGGAAGATTTCTTTGAATCATATTTGCTTTGCGGATGATATCTTAGTTTTCACAGTGGGGTCTGCTCAGGCAATATTGCAAGTCAAAACTATATTACAGCAGTTTTATCAGATGTCAGGGTTGAATAGTAATCCGGCAAAGTGTGAAATCTATTTTGGTGGAGAGTCTGTAACCTATAAGAAGAATGCATTGAGTCTCTCTGGATTCCAGGAGGGACAGCTCCCTGTTAGATATTTGGGTTTGCCTTTGATAACTGGCAAATTATCCTCGAAAGAGATTGATACTTTAGTAGATAAAATCACAAAGAGGATGAAATCTTGGAGGGCAAAGAAATTGACATATGCTGGGAGACTTCAATTGCTCAACTCTGTGTTGCTTGGTATTGTTAATTACTGGATGCAGCTGTTTGTATTGCCTAAACTGGTTTTCAAGCGTATCCAGAAGGTCTGTTCGCAATTCCTCTGGCATGGAGTTACTGAAGGCAGGGCAAAAATAGCATGGAAGTCTATTGCTCTTCCTAAAAAAGAGGGAGGATTGGGAGTGAAGGACTTGGTAAGTTGGAATCATGCTTGTTCTGTGAGATTGCTCTGGCTGTTTTTGCTGAGGTCAGGGACTCTATGGGTTGCTTGGATGTATGCCTATAAATGTAAACAGGGAAGTTTGTGGACTATGAAGCTATCTTACAGTAGTTCTTGGGCGTGGCGACGATTGCTGAAGTTGAGAGGCTTGGTCCAGACTTGGTTACATCAGCGCAATGATGACATTTACTGGGGGGCTACGCTGATGAAGAAATATTCAGTTAGACTGGTTTGGGAAACTCTGTGTACTCGAGAGCCTGAAGTGCAGTGGTATGGATTGGTGTGGTGTAAGCCCTGCCCATTAAGATACAATTTCTTAACCTGGCTTATAACTAGAAACTCCATTACTACTCGAGATAAGCTCTTGCAGTGGGGGAAGATTACTGTTGCATCCTGTCCACTATGTGGGGGGGCTACTGAGACAAGGGAGCATCTGTTTGTGCATTGCCCTTACACACAACAGGTTGCTTCTGCTATTCGATTTAATTTGTCTCAATTTAGTAATTGGGAAGACATGTTGAATGGGATGGTGGGTACAGTTAGCAGAGATTCAAAGCTGGGACATTGGCATGCGATGCTTTGGTGCTTTCTGTTATCTTTTGTGTGGAAAGAACGATGTGCTGTGATTCATGGTTCGGCTTGTAAACCTTCTGCTAAGCTAGCTGAACTTCTACAAGAAGAGGTGCGGTTCATAGTTGCTGGTCGTCAGGAGTTGCAGGTGGAATTGGAGGGGCTGGGTTATATATGAACTGTTAGTGAGCTGCTTTTCTTTCTGTTCTCATTTTCCTTACTGTAAGTAGTTTTGTGGTTTGGGCTGGGTAGGAAGTGATTGTGGCGATCGTAGTTTTGGCTTTGGGGTCCTTGTGACCCTGTTTCGTTGTATCGGTTTCGTTTTTGAGCAATAAAAGAGGCTGATTCAACGAGAAAAAAAATTATTTTATTTTCTCTTTTACTTAATTTTATATAATTTAAACATAATATTTAATTACATTTGCAATTGCAAGTTAATTGCATTGATGTAGGTGAATGAAATGAATGTGATGTGGAACGAACAAGGGATTGGTCTAGTGGTAATACCACTAGCCATGATCCTGGAGGTCTTAGGTTCGAGTCCCTTTAGTAGTACCTCATAACAAAAAAGTAACATATATCACCCTCTCTTTTATTCAATTTATTTGTCAATTTCGTCCGTTTTATTTTTTTGCTTTTCTTTATCTATTTTAAAAAAAAATTAATTTGACATAGTTTTGGATTCTGTGTATCCGACTAAGCCTTAATGGCTTGTTTAAGTCCATTTGGTGGAGCTTAGTTGTCCTTCAGTGGGGACGCTTGTGTGTTTTGTTTGTTTTTTGTAGGGGCACGCAGAAGAGCTCCCGTTATCGGAGAGTCTTCCTCAGACAGGTGACTTGGCTCATGATCAGGATGGAACTATCGTGCAGGATGCTCAGAGCTCGGCTTCTCTCTGTAGTTGGGTTTCTTACTATTTTGTTCTCTGTTATCTCAATAGGGCTGCCCATCATGTGGCATAAAAGGCCCTCTCATCGGGAGTTCGACTATTGGTCGACTCCCGCGCTCTTTTTATTTTCTATGTATGTCTGATTTTATAACAACTGACTTTGCGAAAAAAAAAAAAAGAAATGAATGTGATGTGATGTGGATTGCAAACAATTTAAGTTAACAATTAAAAACACAAATACAATTTCTTTTTCAATTGCATTGATGGAGATGCTCTTAGATTGCATAACTTTCCACATCAGTAAAATTGGAGTTGCAATTACAAAAACCCTATCCACGTCGTCATAATGCAATCGGGAAAGAGTGGGCGATGAAGATGCTCTACACCTCCCTTGTTTATAGGAATTCTGTGTGCTAAAAGGTAAGCAATTAAGGTTTCAATCATTGATGTTTTGGGAATGGGATTGTATATGTTGTCTATGTCCAATATTTTCGAAGCTTTACTGATTTAGCCAGAGTGAATCTTCTTGCAGTGCAATTCAGGGGTGGAAATCGGTACGATATCGGTATCCTAATACCAAATACCGAAATCTCGAATACTGAATTACTTCCTAAAGTCAATTCCAATCCCTAAATAATTTCGGTATCCCAATTCCAATCCCTAAATATTTCGGTATCTCAATCGCTATTTCGATATCCCGATCGGTATTATTGAATATGAAATTAATTACCTTTGCAATTAATAATTAAATACATAAATTAGATTTTATTGTTTAGTTTAGGGGGAAAAGACTAAGCAAAGAGTCTTGAATTATGATATTATTAAGGAGAATGCAGGAGAGGAGACATCTCAAGTTCTTGTCATTGATAATCTTTAATTTGATGATTGGAGGTTGAGAGAGGACTATTAATAGTGATGGAATGATCTGTGTATAATTAAATGACACTCTTGGTGGTTGAGGGCCATGTAGTAGTGAATGAGAGAGTTTAGTTGAGAGGATAAAATACACATTAGCTTATATTTCGGTATTGATTGGTATTTCGGTATATACCGATCCCAATTCTGTAATCCCTAATATCGAATAACAATTAAAATTCAATCACAATCCCAAAAAATAATACGTGTATTCGGTAATACCAAAATATAGACAAATTCGGTACGTTATTCGGTATATCTCAAATACCGGTAACAAACTTCCTGGCCTAAGTGCATGCATATATTATACTGGGATCTGAGCAATGTGACAGTGAAAGTTGGATGGATTAAATGTACTTACCCCACTTGGTTAACTTATATTTTCAAGTTACAATAAGTCTATAACAAAATGTTGAATATTTCGATAAGGACAAGAAGACTCAACAAAAGTTGAGTTTAGCTCGAATAAGGAATGGATATTATGTAGGGCCAGATAGCGATTAGAGATATCAATCAAAATCGTGATTGCAGGTATTCAAACGTCCTTAATTCAGACAACGCGAGTAATTTTCATTTTGATTTAGTATGAAATGGATATAATTTAACGGATAAGGAGTTTGATGGGGATGAGACGAGTTAGCATACCCGTTCGAATATGCAAGAATATTTTTCAACATATAAAAAATAAAGAGATAATATCCTAACCTCATAATGACAAGAAATGCAATTGAAAATAGAGCTAAATGTAATTGAGTAGATGTTTGTGAGTCGGAAATTATGATTTGGATAGTATTGTATTTTGATTTATCAATTGTTGGATGTTTTAGGATTATATACTTTGAATTCGAATTAATAATAATTTTATCTTTGTTGGTTTCATGATTTATTAGGTCATTTTAGTGTTATAGTTAAATATCAACATGTCATATTTTAGGCATAGTAATATTTTGAATATATGGATGTGTATTATCCATGTAAAACCTCCTCATATGATTATGGAGTGGGTAGGAGCTTGTATACTTGAAATGATGATGTGGATAATTTAGGAAAGCCTACACCATTGACTAGAATTAAAAATTAGAATGAAGAAAAAGAAAAAGCCAAGGACTGAAAAGGGTTGACACAGGTCCAGTGGGTTTTAACTGAGTCCAACAAGAGCAACCTGTAAAGGCCAATCTTAGAAAGGGTCTAACTACTATATAGTTACTAGGACGGGCCACTATGTAGAAGAACAAATGGATCTAAGATTGAAGATGCAGTTGTTGTTACTTTAATGGGCTTTGTTGTTCGTAGTCTGGATCCTCTATGGGTTCGGTCACAAACTTACAATGCCGATAAAGGTAGAGATAGGACACGATACGATCTACGTAGAATTGAATTTACCGAATTGATATTTGAACTGAATCGAATATATTTTGATTCGGTTTCGATCTTTCAAATCATCTTAAACATGAATAGAAAGTAAAACGAAATTGAATTTGGACCTGACCAAATAAATCAAACATAATATGGATCTATTTTTTATTCGCAAATTTTCTTTAATTTTGATTCAATCTTATCTCGATTTGTTCCGGTTCTAAACCAAATCGACCTCTACTTGTTCCTCGCTATCTATCCCAATTTACCTATGCCATGATCAGTCAAAATACCACAGAGAATGAGACGAGAACAGTCCTCTGAATCCATACGCTAGGATTCATCACTAAGGAACGTCAAAAGTAACAGCAAATTAAATTTAGAGTCAAGGTCAGCGGCGAATTCAGGATAGGGTAGAGCACTGAGCCACATTTGAAAAGAGATAGAAAGGACTGGGCCGTAATCTGACAAGAACATAAACGAATACCTAAAACCGGAAATTTACAAGGACTATATTAGCTCCACATCTAGGGCTGGGCTGGGCCGGGCCGTGCCCCGGGGGTAATTGCAATCCTTACGAAACAAGAATCTAATACTCTTCTTGAACCAGCAGGTATCATCGAAGGAGCTTGAAGTGCTGTACGTAGAGTCGAACACCTTCATGATGGCTT
Source organism: Linum tenue (assembly GCA_946122785.1). Classification (NCBI taxonomy): domain Eukaryota; kingdom Viridiplantae; phylum Streptophyta; class Magnoliopsida; order Malpighiales; family Linaceae; genus Linum; species Linum tenue. The sequence goes on from CAMGYJ010000003.1 coordinate 5,298,045, forward strand.
CACACTTATTCTGGGCCCTGTGGGCGCTGATACAGGTGAGAGCTTCTGATGGAGACCTACGTGAATCTTGCAAGTGATTTGGCCCATGCACACACCACCCGGTCTTGTTTCTAACTTTTTCCTGCAGGCAAAGATGTCGCCAATCGATTTCGATTACCTAGGCTACTTCTTCCTGCGTTACAACGACTACAAATCGAAGAAGGAAGCGAACTGTTCGTTGGCCCGATCTTACCTCTCAGGATTGCGCGAATCCTAGTTTCTTGTTTCGACGGCATTTCATTTTGTACTCCAACAAGAATGCTAGTCAGGGAGGGAAGTATGGTCTGCGTGCTAGACTGCTAGTGCCGTTAGATTGTTGTTTGTGAAATATTGATTTTGTTTGCAGTCAAAGGAAGAAGATAATACCCAGGACAAGCACAACTGGAACGTGAAAGGCAAGGGCAGCTTCATATTGTTGTTGTGTTCAAAGTTTGGCCTGTTTGCTCCCCCTCTGCTACTGCAAAGTTCCCAACTCTGTGTTGTTCCTAATAAATAGCTCTGTATTTTATTTTCCCTTTTAACAAGTGGTTGAATTATTTTTATTTATAAGATCAAAAGTATGTCATCGCCTATTGACGATTATTTGTATAATGATAACAATTCTTGAATGAAACTACTAGAAATGTTAGTCGTCCGGGATCGGTAGCATGCTAAGTTGCTAACCCTTGTATGGGTTGGCAGAATGACAACCCCTATTAATTATAGGTTTTTAAGGCAATTAATTTGTGTTGCATTTAATAATCTGTATGAATTAAAAACACATATTAATTACTTTCCTTTTTTCAGTGCACTGGTAGTTGTATCAGTGCACTGGTATACTGAACTCATATTAATTACGTTCCTTTTTTTGGAACTACCATTGCAGTGATACAACTACCAGTGCACTGAAAAAAGGAAAGTAATTAATATGTGTTTTTAATTCATACAGATTATTAAATGCAACACAAATTAATTGCCTTAAAAACCTATAATTAATAGGGGTTGTCATTCTGCCAACCCTTTTATGGGTAGGCATGCTATCTCATCCCTAGTCGTCCCTAAAATTGTATTAAGTGGACGACGAATACGTTGAAGATGAGATGTCATTAATTGACACGTCTTAACACTGATAGTTCGATAGTTCACTCTCTTCCTAGCACGGTGACAGGCGATATTATGAGGAGAGACCCATGAGAGACTAGTACACATATAATAAGTAACAATACCGTTGTATCCGATCGACCTGGAAGGCCAGGTATATATATATATACTAACAATAACTAGGAATTTTTTCAGAAATAACACCTTTTAAATTTTTTTTACAAAAATAGCACCCAACCGAAAATATTTACAAAAATAGTACCCTTTTTATGGACCACACCTCCAAGGTGCGTTTTATATATAAACGCACCTCCAAGATGCGTTTTATATATAAACCGCACCTCCAAGGTGCGTTTTATATATAAACCGCACCTCTAAGGTGCGGTTTATTATCCTGGGCCAAAACCGCATCTTGGCCATACGGTTTCACGTCTGACCTACAGAAACCGCGTGGCCGAGGTGCGGTTTTGGCCTGACCTAGCAAAACCGCATCCCCAAGGTGCGGTTTTGCCACACAAACCGCACCCCCCAGTGCGGTTTGTGTGTCAATTATTTTCCGACACCAGACATATAGCCATGCAGAATAACATACGTGGGGCTGCATGGCAGACGAAAACCGCACCTTAGAGGTGCAGTTTTCATCGGTGATTTTTTCTATAAAAGACTGCCCGAAAAACCTCTTCTCTTCACACCTCTCCTTCTCCCTTTTCAATTTTTTGTTGTAGCTCTATATTTCTTTAGTGTTTTTGCGATTAACGTTAACTCGTAAGTTTATTTTGTATTACTTTTTATTGTTATTTGTGATTTGTGATTTTTATGATATTAACTGAACTACGATTTTTTTGCAGATGGCATTCCAAAAGTTCATGTCTGGCTTACGGTGGAATGGTTACACGGAAGAGACCGGAAAGGGGGTCACCTACGTCGGTGGCAATTTTCAGAAAATAAAGGTCTCTACCAGACCGCTGCTTGAAGACCTCCATCAAATGTGCACTAACGTTACTTGCATGGATGGCACGAGAAGAGTTGGTCGTATGGTGTACCGATATCCAAACAGAGAAAGTGGGTCATTGTGGCATGAGGAATATCTCATAACCACTCAGGATGAAGTAGATTCCATGCTCGAATTCTTGAGGTCCAACAATCTTTCCAAAGCCGAGATGTTCGTTTACACCGAGGCGGCCGTTGGCGTTGGAGGTCATTCTGGACACGGTCAAACATCTGGTATCCATGGTGGAGGTGAATTATATGGCGATCATCCCTACCAAAGTTATCATGATCCTCATTCCTATTTTCAGTACCAAAATTGGACGATGAACATTGCGCCGCCGACCTCCCTCACAGATTTTAGAGACGCATTGCACAATTGCCCGATATGACCGTGGAATTGCTGGAGATGCCAATGAACAATGTTCTCCGGGTATGGATCGAAGACGATCTATAAGAAAGAAATGAGTAACTTAAGTTTATCAGAATTGGAAAAATACATGTACTCCATGAAAAAAAATATATAAATGGATCGAAGTATAGAAGTTACCTCTCCTTCCCAAAGTCGCTCAAACCTCCTCCGATACTTGACCAACTTGTGTTGGGCAAGGTTGTCGCATGTTGTGTGTCTAAGCCACCTTATTAATAAGACAATAATGAAATTATAATAAGCTAAAACACAAGGGAAAGTGTGTTATGAAAAACATAATGGGGTATGAGAAGTTTATCTTGTACCATAAGCTTCACCTCTTAGGGGATGATCGATTGGCCAATCCCTGTCGGGAAGTTGGACCGGTGCAATCCATGGCATATGCTCCCAATCCCAAAATTGAACGATGAACATTGCGCCGCCGACCTCCCTCACAGATTTTAGAGACGCATTGCACAAATTGTGGAAGATATTAGCTAGGCAAGCGGATGCCCAGCTAATCTCCCCCATCTCCTCCCAACTACCGAGGATGATCCTAAGCCATCCAACATCCTAAATTAATTAACATAATAACATTCTAAATGAAAAATAATTTAAAGAGATACATACATATTATGGTAAAACAAACATACTAAATTAATTAACATAAATAACATTGTAAATGAATAATAATTTAAAGAGAAACATACATATTCAAATACTAGCTTTTTACTCGGTCCGTTGGCCGGAGAGATTTATTTTATAATTTATATGTTTAAATCATTTTGGATCTTCTAAATATTTTGTAACAGAGTTTGTACTATGTCTTTATTGAAATTTTCAATATTTAGTACATTCACTTGTGATGCTTCGGTTTTCTAATCATAAATTATGTCGATGTCACGTTCCATTTAGAACTTATGTCAAAATTTGTCAACTAAAACACTAATATTTAGCGTACGCCAACCTGAACCGCACACACACACACACACACACATATATATATATATATATAGTTCAAGCTAGCGTGCGTCAGGAGTACGCTATACTCTTGCGTTCATACTACCATACGACCATTGAGTTTTACTATTTAGACCCAAATTAACCGGAGTTTTTTGGGACATGATACTATACCCTAACCTCTAATAGGTGAACTCCAGTCCCTAATTCTGTAACCTCTAATTTATGCACATACTTCGTAATACCTATCTTTTATCGTATCTTGAGTAAAATAAAAAGTATAGTATACCTTGATATTACATATACATGTATATATATGTGTGTATTAGACTCAAAATTATCTAGATATCTCGCTTTTACCCCCATAACCCCAGACAACCATTGGGGTTGTCTATCGTTCGATATGTAATATATAAAGAGAGAAATACTAAGATCCTACTATTTATTTCTTATCCTCTCCCGCCGACCCCTTTATGGAGAATAAAAGGGTAGGGATGACATGATCATAGCTCGATATGGTTTTATTATGTTCATCGTATCGGACATTATGTTTTTTTTTTGTTGCTTTTTTTTTTGTTGCTTCTTTTCATTCTACTTTAGCACCTATGGTTGTGATCAGAGGTATTTAACCCTCGAAAGGGATTTGGATTTTAGGTCCTTTGAAAATCCAATACACATTCATGATCCTCGAGTTTGGACGAACTCTTGACCAATGTTGTAAAGATTAGGACTTTTTAGTGAAAAATTCTTAGTAAAGATACTTCATTATTGGATTTATTCATCCATATTGAAACTTGACACACATCGTAGCCCTCATGATGACTAAATTCTCTAATCTCGGCTCATTTCCATTTTGGATGTTTTTCACTTATATATATTAATAATTGACACACATCGTTGAATGTGTAATTTTCAAAGATTTTATCACTTATATATTAATAATTGATAAAGAGTGTCTCCAATACACACATATTTCAAGTGCATTTAAAATGTCTTATCATTTGAACAATATCAGTGGATTTCATTTGATTATTTGCATTAACATATTATCTTATACAATAAATATCAATTTGTGTTTCTCGAGTTTCGACGAACTGGCAACCAATTTTGAGAGTTGAGATTATTGGATAAAGATACTTGATTGCTGGATAAATATGTTTATCCCAATTGACTATCTTACTAAAAATTGCCAACCTTTATTTGGTAAATGCCTATGTTAGTAGTTGATAAAACGTGATGTTTATCGTAGATTCTCAACAAAGATTTTTCTAACCTTCACATCTATTATTTTTCAAGGAATCTTGTGTCTCATCTTAGGGTATGAAGTCAAGGTTCGTCAACAATCATACTTAAGTCATTTTGAAAATTTTGATTTATAATCATCGACGATAGCTCCAAATCTGAAAGAAAATTTCTCAGCATGCGACTTAGGACCTCAATAGAGCTTGCTCAATCAACATGATATAGAGAAAATATTATTAATGTGAACTTAGTACACATTATCAAATTATTGCACATGCGAATCCTCTTCATTTGAGGAATTTAAGATAGAACATTATATGAATGAATAAGAAGTTTTTTTTTAAATAAATAACTGGAAGTACTCGATCAAGATTATACTCTCACATTTTTCTAAATAATAGTTGTTTTATTTTATAGATATATTGTACGAATAAGAGGTGTTTCATTGCAACAAAATATAAAGTAATATAGTTTACTTTTCAAAGGTAATTAAATGTCAAATGTTTATTTTCTCTCTTTTCATATATATTTTGGTTTAATCGATTAAAACATAATTGTTTATGTGTATGTTTGTTTAATTTTTTCATCAAAATGTAACTTATCATTCAATTTTAGTAAAAATGAGTAGAAAATTTATTTTATAACGTTTAATCAGATATTTTTTATTTAAACAAATGTGATATATGTCACTTTCTGTTTTCTTATTTATATTTTGTTTATTTAACAAAAAATTATTATTTATGTGTTTGGTTAAGTTTTTCAACATGTAACTTATTATTAAAGACCAAAAATAATAAATGGATATACATCTTCTAAGAAACACATTCTTTTTGACAGAAAAAGGGGGGATCCGAGGATCTCTTAATACCCAATTTTCCCAGGGAATGGGAGGATATGATAATCTCTTAAATCCCCATTTCCTTAGACGTGCATCTATTTATAAAGAGTCGAAGTAAGTGTCGTTATGTATTCGATTAAATTATTGAAAACAACCAACAAGATTAAAAATTCAACATAAATTTATTTTATATTCCACTAAATACATTAGCAAAATAAAAGAAAGACAAATGATGAAGAATTATATGTACCGGGTGATCGTTCCAAACATCCCTTGACCGATGGTTGGGTTGGTCGTACAAGTCGGTTGGATCCAACGGTCCTTGCTCGAGATAATACCGTTGGTTGTATATATCCACGTCGTCCCCAACCTACGAGAAAATAACAACGATGTTAGTACATAGATTAATTAAAAAGCTTATAACAACAACAAAAATTAAACCAGAATAATGAGTACGTACCGCTAGAAATTCATCAACATAAACTCCCTCTCTTTTCCGCCACTCACTCATTTTTTCGGGAAATTCGGACAGAGATTTGGCTCGCCTCGGGGGGGGGGGGGGGTTTGAGGAAAAAACCAAAATTCGGACAGAGATTCGGCTCAGCGGGTTTTGAGGAAAAAACCAAAGAAATATTTTCTGATGGCAGATCAGACTTAGCCGCAACCAATAGACCACTATATCATAAGCTTTTGGGAGGGGAGGGTTTAGAGAGATAATTCTAGAGAGAGAAGGAAGAATGGGTTGTGATGTTAAGAAATGAGCGGGGAAGGGGGGTATTTATACTTTTCAGACCGCACCCAAAGGTTCTACAAGTTCATATCTAGTCTTTGTTCACAACTATATCTACTCACAACTAGAGAAACTACCCAACTCTTACTTCATCAATGGGAAACTAAGACTATCCACAATGGTGGATAGAAAAAAGGAAAAAATGGATGGGAAAAGTAGGAAAAAAGGATGGGGAAGGATAATGGCCACAATAGGTGGTAGGAAAAAAGGGTATTGGGGAGGGGTTTTTTTCAAAATCAATCTAGAGTTGATATGGTAACTTTATTTTGATAATTTATTCATTATTTTTATATAAGTAGTATTAATTAATTAAGACGAACATTTTGATATAATTTTTTTTAATTTGGACATAAAAAAATTTATCACTAAGATCCAATAACTCATAAAAATCCAATAAGAAAACCATAAAACAATTTTTAAAAATCCAAAAACAAAAAAAACCCACACACATGGTCCCCCTTCCCTTCCTCCTCCCACCCACCTGGACCCACTTTCCCTCCTTCTTTTAACCTCTAGCGCAGAAGAAACCCTCCCCTTCTTTCCCTTTTATCCTTTTTTTCCATAATATCCACCCCTATTGTGAGCCATCTTCTCCTTTTTCCCCCCTTTTATCCTCTTTTTCCCTTCTTGCTGTGGACATCTAAAGGTCAAAGAAATCAGCTTAGACACCTACAGGGTTGGCAGCCTCACCTCCAACGTTTGGTGCAACAAAGATGCCCTCATTAGGCAATGTAAATGGGCTGGCTGCTGCAACCCCGACAGACCCGACAGTCGGAACCACGAAGGTCCCCGGTACTAGTGCCTCAACAATCTCATTAGCGGGATCCAAATCGTCCATCCTGGCCCCGACAACCCACTGAGCAACCAAAGGGACCACAACCCCATAGGCCCAAGGGGTGACCTGTAGTGGAAACCATGTATAACAAATTAGTTGTTTTCGAATAAGATAATTCAAATAGTTGCAAAGAAAGATAATTCACAGTACTTACCCCATGATGCGATTGCAATTTCATTCCACAGTCGAGTAGGTAGAGTGCTTGCATTTGAGACAATGCAACAATCTCTCGAGCAATGAATGCCGATTGCCGATCCTTGTAGGCAGCCAAGTCAGTCCTCAGCTCAGGCCCGCACTTGAGATATTCTTTGAGCTCTTCGATCTGCTGGTTCTCCATTGACAGCTGAATTCTGTTGGTCAGCTTGCCATCCTCTTTTTGTTTATCAAGCTGTCACAGAAACATTCATGTATGTTACAAACCCATACAAAAAAAAAACAAACAAAGAAACCAAGAAAAAGTACAACACAAATGACCAGCTCAGCTAGCATGTTTGTTGCCTTCTCATAAGCCTCAAACCGGTTCTCGAGTCTTTCGCAGGTGCCATTTGTTGGAAAAGCACGGACAAACCGATCAAACTGAAAAGTAAAAGTAAGACTGAATCAAAATCTTATCAAGCAAAGTAGTGAATGCAAGAACAAGATGCCCATGTCCCTTACAGTGGAATTAAGGTTCCTATTCAGCTCCGCCCGAGTCGCGTGAGCTGAGAGGAGAACCTTCTCGTACTGGTCCAATTAGAGGTGGCAATTCTCAATATAATCCACCAACCCATTAAAAATATCCACCTAATCCAATCCATTTAAAACCAATCCATTTGATCATAATCCAATTGGATTGGTGGATTCATGGATCGATCCATGGATCCAAATGGCAAATTACGATTTGGTACCTAAAATTTTTCATTATGACATTTTAGTACCTAAACTTTTCACATTTTGCAAATTGGTCCTTGGTTGAGGATGTCATTTGGATTCATGGATCATCCACCAATCCACTTGATCCAATCCATGAATCCATCAATCCATTGGATCTAATCCATTTTATCCATGAATCCACCAATCCAATCCACCAATCCATGGATCAATCCATTTGCCACCTTTAGGTCCAATCCATCCTGGAGAGGCTCAGGGGCATGCTTCTTATAGTTATCGATTTCAGTCACAAGATTCTGACCACCTGAAAAATATAAACAGATGGGTAAACTAAAAATTGACGGACGGAGAGCGGTTAAAAAAAGCAACAGAAGGGAAATAAACAAACAACAGAAATACAGACGAGGACAACAGTTCGTGGACCATCGACTTACCCGTCTCTACGCCAACGACCTCTCCGGCAACGGCCTTCACGATCTGTTTCATCACAGCTTCGCCCAACGACGGGGGGAACACAGAAGGGGGAATAAGGAACAGAGCACGGGAAAGAGAGTAAGAAGGTAAAACCTAACCCAACAAATTTACCTGCCCCGCTTTCACTGATTCCATCAACGTGATCAAGTCCTTGAACAAGGAAAACTCCTCCCCACAGTCGGCAAACACGACATCCTCACCGGTCCTAACAACTGGGGCCTCTACCCGGCTCCGGCACTGGCAGAGCCTTCTTCTTCCCCTTGGACAAGAAGCCAAATAGCCTACCGATGGGCTCTTTCGAAACACGCTTCCCCTTCTCCCGCGGCCAGAAAAGAAAACAGAGCGTTAGAATTGGAAGGCAGGTGGAAACGAAAGATATGAAGATAGGATCCCTGGATTCTTACCTCGCGCTTGTCACCGTCACTAGCCATGTTTTCTTTCCCGGAAGAATGAGAAATGCAGGGTTTGCGATGGCCTTGTGGTGTTGGGAAATGGAAGGCAGTAGGTGAAGATTGAGGACACAACCGGCGAGTTGCGATGGCCTTAATGGGAGGTAGTAAGCGATGGGAGCTAGGGTTTAAGGAGGACATACATGTCTGATGGGCCGGGCCTCTTGTTGGGCTCAAGTAATATTATGGGCTCTTCAAAACATGAAAGCTCTATAATCTATTTCGAAACCCAAACCCTCTTCCGTTTTTCGTTCTTTACAGACACAAGAGGGGCAGGGCAGTAATTGCAGACAAACACGGGGCATGGACGCATAAATATAAGGAAACCCTAGGGGCAATTTAGTCGTTTTCACGCAAGTATTTAAACTTCTTTTGAGACGCTAGTGAAACCCTAACCCTAAAACCAAACTAACGGCCGCCGCTCTGTTCTTCCCCTCTCTCAACTTCTCTCGATCCTTCCTCTCTGCTCTACCTTTCTCGTTCTTTCTCTTCGCACGGAAATGACCCAAAAGAAAAGAAACCCTTCTTCTCCATCTTGTCCCCAATGTAACCAAACACTGCCTCTCTCTCTCTCTCTCTACTCGATCTAGCCTCTTCCTTTTATTATATCCGACAACGACGAGAAAGGTGAAGGGGAACCTGACGGCGGCGAATGGATGAATACACCACCGGCGACGACGTTCTTGCGAATTCAGGACGATGGTTAGTGATGACTTTAATTTTTGCATGTTCGTTTATTTGTTTTATTTATTGATTTTTGGTAGTTTAAGGGTTCTAATCTCTTTTGATTTGATATTCTGGTTTTGGATCTGGATGTCGCAAAGCATCAAAGGAAGTAACCACCGGCGGTGGAGGGTTGCTTCGCCGAGGACGACTAGATCTGGGTAAGATTATGTTTTTCATTTCGGTATTTCTTTTGATTTTTGAGTCCAAAGAAGGGCTTCTAATTTTTCCTTGTTTTTTGTTTGGTTTTGTGTGAGGAGAGAAGAAGCAGTGGGCGACAGGAGGAGGAACAAAAATCGCCGTCGGCGAGCGCCTCCGGTTACAAGGAAGAAGGGTCGGGTGAATTTTGTTTTGTTTTTTCTTTTATTTCTTAGATTGATTTATAGTTGCTGCCTTGCTGGGCTCTGATCTCTACTTTACTGTTTTTGGCAGGCTTTTGGGGTGGGACAGATGTAGGTAGGTAAGGTTCATCCTAAAGTGACTTAGTATGATCAGGGATGTTAGCCTGCGAATTCATAAGAGAAGAAAAGTCGTCTATCGAACGTGAAAAGTTACACCGTATCTCATATATTAGGTCCTTGGACATTTAACTATACAAAATTTACAATTAGGTCCTCCGACCTTTATCCTCTGCTCGGACAACAAAGAAAGGTTAAACTAAAAACAAAAATGGATTGTATGGTCTATAGTTATTAGGATAACTAACACATCTGGGTTTTTGATAAAAATGGTTATGTATGAGCTTGAACGATTCTGAAATGGTGGGTTTTTTTTTAACTTGGGCGTAGTATGGTTGAAGGGTACTGTTTGAGCCTGGAATGTTCCAGGCGGTTTGTGAAGAACGAGCAAGACGTATGTTCCAAATGGTGGGTGTACTCCAAACTCCAGCAAAACAAGGGTCCGTGGGCAGTCGCCTAGGACACCCTCCGATGCTAAAGTTAGAGATAGAATAAGAGTTTTTGTTTATGTTTAGAGAGAGAGAGAGTAGTTGAGTTACCATCAATGCAGATATGAATGTATTTATAGTGGGTTAGCCTGGGTTTTGAGCACTAGACCAGTCCATGCTTTATCTAGCCGCCTACGGCGGGCAATTAATCCACAGTCCTGCAGTATTCGAGGCAAGTATCCTAGGAAGATCTCCTTCCTCTGTCAACAACGGCTCTTTGTGTCAGGCGGCCTACTCCTTGTCCCATCATAGAGCGGCCGCCTGCCGTTCTCTTTTCCCTATGTCCGCTCCTTCCCTGGGCCCCTTGCTGGGCCTCGCTTTAACTCCCCCTTGTCGGGCCCTGCCTAATCAACTTTCTATGGGCTTCAAGCCCAACAATGCTCAACTATGGGCCCAAAAATTGCCCTTTAGTCGTGAAAAGCTGCGGATTTTGGCGGCTACTGATTTTGCCATTAATATTTGACTGGTTCTCTTTGTAACCGCTACGTACCTGTTGCCCCTGGCCTCCATAGAGACGGGGGTTTTCTAGCAACCCCAGGTAATTCTTCTTCACTGGACCACCCGACATTGCCTTCAATTTCCTCAATTCTTGATTTGGATCTTCCCTCGCTGTTCGGTTCAAGCGAGCGCTTGCGCTGTCAACCCCCTTTTACTATGCGCGATATGTTATGCGCCGTGCTGCCGAATGCTTGCGCTGTCCACCCCCTTATAGTTCACGAATAGCCTGGTGCGGTCAGCCACGACCACTCCTATTTCCATGATTATGAGCGATTGCGTTGTCCACCCCCTTTTTAGACCATGCCTGATCTCCATTCTTGGTCGAATGATGATTATGAGTGACTACGGTCCACCCCCTTTTTACCATGTGCGATATGTTATGCGTTGTGAAGCTGAAGGCTTGCGCTGTCCACCCCCTTTTTTGTTCGCGAGCTATATCACATGGCTCGATTCCGTAATCCGACACACACTTTGTGAGCCTCGTGTTCGCATTGTGTGTCTTCTCGGTTACCGTCATCCCGCCTGCACTTAACGCGGTTCACTTCAGATTACTTTTGTCGATTCAACTTCTGCGACCCGTTGTGCCGATCGCATGCCCTTCCACGTGTAAGTTCTTGGGAGTTGGACTCTGACACGGACAACTCCCACGTCCAATCATCTGCCCGCATTTTTGAATTTCCGAGACTAGGGTTTGTCTCAGTCACTCAACCATCGCTTCGCTGCCCCCATTCTCCCTATGTATACATGCTCCTTCCCATTTTCTTCATTCTTCCTCTACCATCACTGCTCACTGCTTCTCTCCTGTTTCTAACCAAAATTGCTCGTTGCTCTCGATTCTCCCTTTCTTCTTATTTGCGAAACAACTCTTCTCTGTCGCCGGCGCGAGCAGATTTCCTTGCCAAACTCCGACGAGCCCAGAAACGAGCAAAAATAAGACGAAAGCACCAAATGGCGATCGAGTCTCAGAGTACCACCCAATCCGATAGCCAGAATCAGAACCTTTCCAGCGACATCGCCGTCGTCACGGCCTCCAGCGGCGCCGCCGCCGCCACTGCCTCCAGAGATGCCAAAACCTCCAGCGCTGGCGTCAGCGCTCCTCGCTCCTCTTCTAAGTCTGGCGGAGGCTCACGTGGACTGCCTTCCGGAAGCAAGTAGCATGTGACAGGTATTTAGCTTCTTTCCCTTCTCTTTATGCGGTTTTAGGTTAGGCTTCCAGAATTAGATTTCGTTGTGCGCGGTCTTCGTAGCGAATACTTAGGAGGTCCTTCTGTGACCTTTTAGGAGTAGAACCTGATCTCGGTCTTGTTGCGGGGACGTCAGCTGGTCGGGGGGGGGGGGCGGATGAGACGCGGGTGGGTTTTGTGAAGGGAGCGCCGAAGCTGGACTCTCCCTGGTTTAAATAGTATTTCTTCGCTCGTCCCAAGGGTAACTGGTACTCCGGGGAAGTTGAGCCACCGACGTGGTTCGCGGTTGGGGACAAGAAGGACTGGAATACTGACGTTGACGGCCTCGCGACCTTCAAACCGCTCTTAAAGCGGATTATGAATGCTTTTCAGATTAACTTCCCTCTGAAGGGCGATGATAATGCCTTGGAGATTATTCGGCGTTTTCATGGTTTGTTGCTTTCCCTTTGCGTTGAATGTATGTCTCATGCTCTCTACTTATGTATTCATTTCACAAGTGCTCGCCGCTACGCATCATCTGCCCGACTGCCGAAGCCGGGAACTAGTGCCCCTGCTTCTTCTCTTCCTGCCAACGCCGCTCGCTCAGCGGTTCCTGTTGCGAAGCCTGCTTCGGCCTCTCAAAAGCAGCTGGTGGCCAGCCGCACAGGGGTTCTAAAGTTGTCGAACCCCGCTCTCACTAGAAATTCCTCCAAGCGGTCCTTGGACATAACGACCTCGAAGGATCTGGGATCGACCGCTGGGGAGCCCCGGCTAAAGGGCGTTGTTGTGGAGAAACCGGCCACCCCTATCGACCCTTACATTGCGTCCAAGAGGCAGAAGAGGATCTCCATTGACACCTCTGTTTCCTTCTCCTCCCAAGCTTCCTTGTATCCCGCAGCTGCTAAGCGTGCCATGCACGTGATCGCAGAGGGATTGGCTGTCCCCCTACGACTACACTCACGTCGCGAGAACGCCTGTCTTGGCTTCGGACACCAAGCACTTGGCAGCGGCTACCTCTCGATTCTTCTTCGATGTATGCGCTCGTGCCCTTTGTCTTTATCTCTTTTCCACCTTTTTATTTCGCAGACCCAATTCGGGTTGAACCAGATGATGTTGCACAATGACCGCCTGTAGAGCAATCTGAATGATGTCAACATCAAAGTCCTTAAGCTGGAGGATCAGCTCAAGGAGGGCTGCGAAGGAGCGAAGGCGGAGGTGCGTGAGGAGGTCTTGAAGGAGCAGGCATTGATCCTAAAAGATAAGGATGCTCAGAAAGAGTCAGGCAAGGAGTCGCTGAGGAAGGCCGAAGAGGATGTTGAGCGTCTGCGGGCCGAACTCCATGACTCGATAGCCCGGGAGAGCGCCTTGCAAGTGGAGCTGGCCAAATGAGGACGGAGAAGTTCGAGTTGCAAGACGCTCGGGAGGCTGACATGATGAAAGCCGCCGAGGAGGCGAGGGAGACTTTTTGGACTTCGGATGAGTACAGGGTCGCCGATGACGCGAAGTACAAGAAATTGCTTGGGACACTAACGCAATATGGGATGCGGTCGAATTCTAGGGTGACGATGATGTCAACTCCGAATACGTTGCCACTCCCGAGGCGCCTACCGACACAGCTGCCAGTACGATCGCTGCGACCGCTGAGGCCGAAGGGGATGAGCAACAGGGTTGATTTGAACTGCTTTATGTTTTAACTCCTTTATATTTCCTTTTCCCCTTTTGCAAACTAAATCTGCCATGGCAGTGAATACTCTTCGGCGTTTCTTTTGGATGCTCTTTGTGGAATGCCTACCTCTTTACCTACTTCTTTTCTTATCTTCGTGCTTGGTTGAATTCATGCTTGGTTAAATTTTGTCTATCATTCGTAAGTTGCCGACAGCTTTGGAGCGGTCATATATTTAGATTGCTACGATTTGAAGCGTTTTGCCTGTGGCGGCTGTATATGTTATTACTAACGCTTAGGAGCGGTTTATAGTCTACGTTTTGCTTAGAAGCGTTATGCCCTGAGGCGGTTGCATACTATTACTAACGCTTAGGAGCGGTTTATAGCCTTTACGTCTTGCTTTGAAGCGTTATGCTCTGAGGCATTTTTTGGATTGTTCGAACAACTTTGCCATCTAACACTTAGATGAATTTGGGAAGATGAACGCTCAGCGGCGTTTTCTCATAACTTTGAAATTTAGGACCACCCCGTCTGGCAGGGGTGGCTTTACATGGAATCTTACCCAAAAGTAGACGCCTACTATCCTTACACGTCTCGCTCAAAAGACTCAGCGGTCAACGACTTCCCTCTTTAGATCACTCAAAGTACTTCTTCAGGTGGATGGCATTCCAGGTCTTCGCCATTGGCTTTCCCTCCATTGTGGCAAGTATGTATGTTGCTGGGCCCAACTTTTCGCCTACAAGGTATGGTCCCTCCCATGCGACCGCCAACTTGCCATGCCCTTCCTTTTGCTCAAAGTTCCTTTTCAGGACCATGTCACCTTCCTCCAATGGCCCGAGCTTCACTTTGGCGTTGTACGCCTTTGCTGTCTTCATATTCTCTTCCAGAGTTCTTACTAGTGCGGCGTCCCTTCTTGTTTCAACCATGTCCAGCTGGTGGAGAAGCTTCTTGTGATTGTCTTCTGGGTTGTAGGTTTGGACGTGTAGCGATGGCAGGACTAACTCAGTTGGCGCAACCGCTTCCGAGCCATATGTCAGAGCAAATGGCGTTTCTCCGGTGGCTTGCTTGTAGTTTGTGCGGTGCGCCCACAGAAAATGGGGAAGTGATAGACCGATAATTATACATGTTTTCACCCATATTCTGAAGCCGTTTGTGATGTGGATTCTAGTGTTTTAAGCCGATTTCACGCTAGGGTCTGTGTTTATGTCATATTTCAGGTCCCGGCGTTGGAATCGAGGCGGAGAAACGAGTTCTGGGTCGAAAGGAGCCGAGTTGGGACTAAGGGGGCTGCAGGAGGAAAATACCCGGTCAGGTGGCAAAATACCCGACCGGGTATTTATCATTTTGGGCACCCATGAGAAACAGAAGGGGGCCCGGGCAAATGCCTTAAATCCCCGGTCGGGGATTATGAGGACAGACCGGGGATTTTCCCCTTAAATGAAACGGTGAGTTTTGCAAATACCCGGTCGAAACCCGAAATACCCGACCGGGTATTTCGACCGGGTATCGCGACCAGGCAGCTGATAAAAGGAGGAAGAAGGCCAACATTGAAGGGTTCCGAGTTTTTGAGAGAGAAAGCGATCCCTAGAGAGAGAAAGCGACGAACCAGAGTTCCCAAGCGCCATAGCTCGATCTTCATCACCATTGGAGCCCGGCTTGAGTTTGGAGAAGTGCCGATTAAACGTCCAGGAGCAGAAATCCGTCTTCACAGTATGATTTCCGCGTCTGAATCTGCTTTTGCTTCTTTCTCTATGGAGTAGTTCCCCCATTCATCTGGGTATGGGGAACCCTAGATTTGTATGCTAGGTCTGATTGTATGAACCCAAGTACAGAGTTTGTGAATTGATTATATTCGATTGAGGTTTGAATGATTGAATGACTTGAATCCTGATCAAATTCCTGTTGTTTTTGCTTTGACCTAGAATGAGAATATCTGCCTAGGTTGATAGAGTATCCTTAATCGAAGGTGGCGAATTGGTGATTTTAGTCGAGGAGCCAATTCGCTATTCTGTACCGAATTCCATTCGGTAGTGGAGGTTTGGTTCGTTAGGGCCTCAATCTGTTTACTCCGGTGGAGGTTAGTCGCCCGCTAGAGACTCAGATTGAGAGGGTCTGGAGACCTTTAGTCGAGACTTCAGGCTATTTAAGAATCTTCCGCAGTATAACTTTCATAAAAACTGAACTTGGTAAATTGCAATCCGACTTAACTGCAGTCTAGGGGGAACCATATCCGGGTGACCTCTCTTGACTTGAACAACCGTTAAACTTGCTTTGTGTTTTTGTTTGTTTGAATCTGCACTAAAAGTTCACTGCTAGATAACGAGATTTCACCGAGTAGTCATCACATCTAGGACCCGGGTTGACAATAAAACCCAAACCCGCTATACTACGCTTTAGGAAGTGGTTACACTTGGCCATTTTCTAGAGTGACAGTAGGAGTGAGTCAAGTTTTTGGCGTCGTTGCCGGGGACGGCTAGGTTGTTGAAGAAAAGTGATTTCTGTTACTTTAGCACTTTCATTTTCGCATTGAGTGTTTGTTCTTTCCCACTTGTGCCTTCACGGGTTTGCATTGCTTGATTGTGTGCAGATAGTGCATGACCCGTAGCCAGTCGGGAGGTTTACTGCCGTTGAATCCTGAGATTGAGCGCACCTGCAAACAACTTCGGAGACAACAGCGAGCTAGACTGGCTACGGTGGAGCGCAGAGACGGCCTATTGAATAGCGAATCCGAGGACGAGTACGAGATGGAAGGCGATCAGAACCCACCTCCTCAGAACCAGATCATGGGGAATGACCCAAATCCCCAGGGAGCTGGGGCCCATCATCATCCACCACCATCGGGTCCCACCTTGGAGTACTACTATACTCCACGGATTGCTGACATCCGCCCGGTCATCCTCTATCCGCCCATCCCTTCAAACAACTTCGAGATCAAGCCATGCTGGATTCAACTCATCACATCCTCTATCCAGTTCCATGGCTTGAAGGATGAGGAAGCCTGAGTACATCTTTCCCGTTTTCTGCAGCTGACGAACGGGTTCAAGCTGAACGGTGTCCCGGATGACGCAATCCGCCTTCACCTCTTCCCCCATTCTCTGGCGGGGAATGCTAAGAGGTGGTTGGAGACCCAGCCCCCATTGTCCATCACCTCTTGGGACGATCTGGCTGACAAGTTCGTGCACAGGTATTATCCGGCATCGAAGACCACAGAGATTCAGCGGGAGATCACTCACTTCCGCCAAGAGCCAGATGAGTCACTTCGTGATGCATGGGAGCGGTACATGGGATACTTCTGTCAGTGTCCCCATCATGGCTTCAGCGATGCATTCATAGTGGGGAACTTCTACAGCGCCCTCACTCCAGACAGCCAGAGGGTGATTGAGTCTCTATGCCCAGGAGGGGATATCCTTACTAAGACTCCGCCTGAGCTGAACCAGATGATCAGTACCTTGGCTGCCCGAGATCATTCTTGGGGCCAGAACAACAGAGGCAGGAATTCCCGGGACCGAGGTGTGCATGCTTTGGAGGCCAGGTCCGGGTTAGAGCAGCAGGTGGCTGAGTTGGTGCAGACATTGAAGCAGCCCAACAGCCTCCTTCCGGGCCGAGGTGTAGCTACGCCTTCAGTAGCTCAGTGTCAGTGGTGTGAGAGCCCGAACCACCTGGTGGAGGATTGTCAGTCTATGAGGGAGTCCTCTACTCCCCAAGAGCAGGTGGACTTCATCGCCAATTTTGCCTGGAGCAGCAACACCAACAAACCACCTGGTTTCCCAGCACCAGCAGGTGGTTTTCAGCAGAGGCAGCCCTTCCATACTAGGCAGGGGCCACCACCACAGCAGCAGCTCTACCAGCCTAGGCAAGGGCAGCCATTCCAGCAGCCCCAGCGCCAGTTTGCTCAGCCTCCAGCAGCCGCAGCTCCAGATAATCAGATGACTGATCTGAAGAATATTATGGCGACATTCATGACCACCAGCCAGGCGAATTTCACGAGGGTGGACCAGAGCATAGCCTCTTTGGAGGCAGGACAGAGGAACCAGGGTGCTATTTTGCAAGATCTACAGCACCAAGTCGGTGTCCTAGCGCGCCAGCTTACTACTCGGGCCCCGGGGACTCTACCTGCCACCACCATCCCCAATCCACGGGACCCGCACGAGCAGCTGGATGCCATCTTCACCAGGAGCGGCAGGCCTACATCAGCTGATCCTACCCCGACCAGGCAGGAGGCACCACTACCTGCTTCAGCACTTCCAGCCGGTGATGCAGAAGTGCGGGTGGAGAAGGAAGCCCCTGCTCCCAAGCCACAACCAGTGGTGCAGAGCACGTACCCCAGCTTCCCTTCCCCACTCGCCTACACAAAGACACGCTGGAGACTGAGTTTGCCAAGTTTATGGCAATGTTGAAGCAGCTCAACATCAGCGTACCATTTGTGGAGGCACTGTCGAAGATGCCCAAGTACGCAAAGTTCATGAAAGATCTCTGCACCAACAAGAAGAAACTTGGGGATCTCTCGACAGTGTTGCTGAGCGAGGAGTGTTCTGCTGTCCTGCAGAACAAGCTGCCCGAAAAGCGCAAGGATCCAGGGAGTTTTACTATCCCTCTTACTATTGGCAGCATGCATATAGGAAAGTCCTTGGCGGACCTAGGCGCTAGCATTAATGTCATGCCATACAAATTTTTCAAAAAGCTAGACCTAGGTGAACTTAGCCCTACTAGGATGAGCATTCAACTAGCTGACCGATCTATTGTGCATCCTAGGGGTATCATAGAGGATCTGCTTGTTAAAGTAGGAGCATTCACATATCCTGTTGATTTTGTTATTCTAGATATAAATGATGATGTGGATGTGCCTTTGATTTTAGGGAGACCATTTCTCGCCACCGCCAAGGCACTTATTGATGTGCATGATGGTAAACTTATCCTGCGTGCTGGGAATGAACAGGCTACTTTTTCTGTGATTGAGTTTGATCACTGTGCTATGATTGCTGTCACACCTATGCATGCTATTTCTGACCCGGTACACGAGCCTGTCGTGTATCCGTTTGCATCTCCCATTTTGCAGGACCCTCCTATCGTTCCTTCGCCGCCACTCCATCCAGCCTCGCCTCCGAACAAAAAGCTCAAGGAGGAGTGGCGGCCGAAGCAGCAGGTGCCTAGGCCTACTCGGAAGAAAGGTGGAGACCACTATGAGCTGGTCCCACCTCCTGCATCACGATCACCCTGGCCATCCGAGTACTCACTCGCTTGCATCCTGCCGGATGGCCAGGTCGAGCTGACCAATGCCGGTAGTTGTACCCGTCGGGTGCATGGCCATCATCTGAAGCTGTACCTCAAGAGCGATGTGGATCCGCTCTTGGAGGCACCTGATCCTGCACACCCCTGAGTATCCACCATGGGCGTCCAGCTAAAAGACGGTAAAGAAGCGCTTGTGGGGAGGCAACCCCACCATGGTTTGACTTTCTTTCTTGTGTTTTGAGTCAGATTGTAAACCAGTTTGGTTTTGGTTTGCTTTCTTTTGTTTTGGATGATGTCTTATTGGGCTGACATTGGACCTAACATATTGTGTTTGAGCTCTTCTGTTTTCCTTTAGCTGTACCTGTGTTCCCGACTGGTCCTCCCTCCAGTCCGTTTCATGCCGACTGGTCCATTTCCAGTCCCCTGCAGTCTGTGCACACCGGCAACATCGTTCCCCTTTCCTTCCCTCTTCTCCATTGAGGGCAATGTCGATCTTAAGTGTGGGGGGATGTTTATCTTTTGACTACATTAGATCTGTTTGTGTGCTTGGAGCCTAGTCCACTGTCCAAATTTTTAAAATTTGAGGGCTCCAAGTACGTGTTCCTTGCAATTGCCTGCTCAGTATGCTTTGAATTGACAGTCTCTGTAGTGATTTGCAACCTAGGGAGGTAGTGTAGCACTATGGAGGATGTTGATGCATTTCAGAAGTCTCATTTCTTCTTCATATTGTGTTGGTTGATTGAGTGAATTAGTGATCTTAGGACCCTTGAATTGTGTGGTGTTGTGGACTCTCTGCCTGTCATGGACTCTTGTATCATGTTTTGAAAGTAACAGGTGCTCGAAATGTGCTTTAAAATAACGTCTCCCGTGCGAATAGGGCGAAAGGGTGTAAGGGGAGACGGGAATCCGTTCCCAATTTCCACCTACTACCTCCAGCCCCCTTACACGTCTTTCTCCCGCACGAGGCTCGAGACACCCGCTCCTGGCATGGACGGTAAGAGCCGGGCTCCCGCAAAACCTGTGCTAGGTGGGAGCCCCCGTTTTCTGCAGAAAAAGGTTGGAACCCGTGAAAAAAGAAAACAAAGAAAAACAGAAAAACAAGCAAAAAGAAGAAAGAAAAGGGTTCCAACCATCTTCAAAAAGAAAATCGAGCACCTTGAATTAATGTGAGTCCATGATCTTTTGTTTTTGAGAGTATCTTCATCCACGATTCATTTGTCCTCTGTTCACTATTTGCCATGATGCCGACTCGAGACTAATGCTCTCGCCGAAGAAGCTATGAGATGACTTGTGCGTCGGTTGACCTCGTAAGTTGTTAAATGATCTAGGAAGTCCTCTACCTACGATCGAGATTGTTTGTCGCTATAGAGATCTGGAGAGCTGCATTGGTTTGAGTTAGGTTTGCTTGGGGACAAGCAAACGGTTAAGTGTGGGGGAGTTTGATAGACCGATAATTATACATGTTTTTACCCCTATTCTGAAGCCGTTTGTGATGTGGATTCTAGTGTTTTAAGCCGATTTCACGCTAGGGTGTGTGTTTATGTCATATTTCAGGTCCCGGCGTTGGAATCGAGGCGGAGAAACGAGTTCTGGGTCGAAAGGAGCCGAGTTGGGACTAAGGGGGCTGCAGGAGGAAAATACCCGGTCAGGTGGCAAAATACCCGACCGGGTATTTATCATTTTGGGCACCCGTGAGAAACAGAAGGGGGCCCGGGCAAATGCCTTAAATCCCCGGTCGGGGATTATGAGGACAGACCGGGGATTTTCCCCTTAAATGAAACGGTGAGTTTTGCAAATACCCGGTCGAAACCCGAAATACCCGACCGGGTATTTCAACCGGGTATCGCGACCAGGCAGCTGATAAAAGGAGGAAGAAGGCCAAAATTGAAGGGTTTCGAGTTTTTGAGAGAGAAAGCGACGAACCAGAGTTCCCAAGCGCCATAGCTCGATCTTCATCACCATTGGAGCCCGGCTTGAGTTTGGAGAAGTGCCGATTAAACGTCCAGGAGCAGAAATCCGTCTTCACAGTATGATTTCGGCGTCTGAATCTGCTTTTGCTTCTTTCTCTATGGAGTAGTTCCCCCATTCATCTGGGTATGGGGAACCCTAGATTTGTATGCTAGGTCTGATTGTATGAACCCAAGTACAGAGTTTGTGAATTGATTATATTCGATTGAGGTTTGAATGATTGAATGACTTGAATCCTGATCAAATTCCTGTTGTTTTTGCTTTGACCAAGAATGAGAATATCTGCCTAGGTTGATAGAGTATCCTTAATCGAAGGTGGCGAATTGGTGACTTTAGTCGAGGAGGCAATTCGCTATTCTGTACCGAATTCCATTCGGTAGTGGAGGTTTGGTTCGTTAGGGCCTCAATCTGTTTACTCCAGTGGAGGTTAGTCGCCCGCTAGAGACTCAGATTGAGAGGGTCTGGAGACCTTTAGTCGAGACTTCAGGCTATTTAAGAATCTTCCGCAGTATAACTTTCATAAAAACTGAACTTGGTAAATTGCAATCCGACTTAACTGCAGTCTAGGGGGAACCATATCCGGGTGACCTCTCTTGACTTGAACAACCGTTAAACTTGCTTTGTGTTTTTGTTTGTTTGAATCCGCACTAAAAGTTCACTGCTAGATAACGAGATTTCACCGAGTAGTCATCACATCTAGGACCCGGGTTGACAATAAAACCCAAACCCGCTATACTACGCTTTAGGAAGTGGTTACACTTGGCCATTTTCTAGAGTGACAGTAGGAGTGAGTCAGGAAGCTCCATGGTCCATCCTCCCTTTGCTTCCTTCAACCTCCTTTTCAGACCTTGCAAAGTTAGCTTATTGGACGACTCCACTTGTCCGTTGGCTTGTGGGAATGCAACGGACGCCATCTTGCAGGTGATGCGGTTGCTAGCACAGAAGTTTTCAAATGGTCTGCAATCAAACTGCGTGCCATGATCAGTTATGATAGTATGAGGTGTTCCAAACTTGATGATTATGTTGTTGAACAAGAACTTCTGGATTTTGGCACTGGTGATCGTGTCCAGCGGTTCTGCTTCAATCCACTTTGTGAAGTAGTCGACCGCGACCACTAGATACTTCTTTCCCAGAGGAGCTGTGGGGAACGGTCCCAGGAGGTCGAGACCCCATTGTGCGAATGGCCATGGCCTCGTGATGCTCTTCACCTGCTCACTTGGCAGATGTTGCTTGCTAGCATGGATCTGACACTCGTGACACTTCTGAACCGCCTCCATTGCATCCTTCTTTACCGTTGGCCAGTAGTACCCCTGAAGTAGCACTGTTCTTTCGTGGCTACGCGGTCCCGAGTGTGTCGCGCATGTGCCTTGATGGATTTCCTTCACTACCCACTTCGTTTCGTCTGGCCCAAGACATTTTAGATATGCCCCTGAAAGAAGGCTTTGTCACACTCCGGGCTCCATTGGGAACGGGATGCTGATTTCTTCAGCATTTGAAAGAAAGGAGAACATTTGCCTGCTTCCCATGGAATGAATCGGCTTAAGGCGACCATTTTTCCATTGAAAGCTTGAATTTCCTTGACAGTCTTAGGCGGTCTTAGGCTTATTATGGCTTCTATCTGCTTTGGGTTTGCCTCTATTCCCCTGCTGGTGATCATGAATCCTAGGAATTTTCCTGCCTTTGCACCAAACACGCACTTAAGCGGGTTTAGCCGTAGGCGCTCCTTTCTCAGGCTTTCAAATGTCTCCCTTAGGTCCTTCAAGTGATCTTCTTCCCTTTTGCTCTTCACCAGGACATCATCGACATACGCTTCCACGTTTCTTCCAAGCTTGCTCTTGAAGACCGCATCTATCATTCTCTGGTATGTCGCCCCTGCATTCTTTAGGCCAAATGGCATCACCGTGTAGCAGAAGTTTCCCATGTGGGTCATGAAAGTGGTTTTCTCTTGATCCTCCTCAGACAGGCAGATCTGGTGGCATCCTGAGAACATGTCCAGGAAACTGAGACTTTCATGATTGGCGGTTGCATCGATGAGCTGATCGATTCTAGGTAAAGGATACGCGTCCTTTGGGCAGGCCGCATTGAGATTAGTGTTATCTATGCACATTCACCATAGTCCGGAAGCTTTGCGGAAGAAAACGGGGTTTGATAGCCAAGTTGGATATTTGACTTCCCTTATGAACCCAGCTTTTAGCAACCGCCTTACTTCCTCCTCCAATGCCATTTGTTTCTCCAGGGAAGCGGTCTTCCTCCTCTGCTAAATGGGCTTTGATTTGCTTTTTACCGATAGGTGATGCTCGGCAAGCTCCCTTGAGACGCCCGACATGTTCTCTGAGGTCCATGCAAATAAATCTTTGTATTCATTGAGGAGCGCCAATAGCTCTCGCGCTTTTTCCTCTGTTAGGTGGGAAGAGATTCTCAAATTCTTCTATGGTTCCTCGTCGTCGAGCACCACTTTCGCGTCTCCCTCGACTGCCTCTGGGCGGGGATGCCCCCCTCGGGTGTCCACTAGGTCGACCTCCAAACTTTTTATTGTTGCCTGATAACATTCATTCGCCTGCTCCGTGTTTCCTCTGACCTGTCCTACTCTTCCCCCTGCTGGGAATTTAAGAATATGGTGGCAAGTGGACGGGACCGCGGAGAACAGCGATAAAAACCGCGTCCTAGAATTGCGTTGTATGCTGACGGGCAGTCTGCTACGTGGACCCTACGAGGCTGGTCGCCGATGGCTTAAGATCCTGCATGCTCATTTTCATACTCTTGAGGGTGGAGTAGAACAGTATATCCGTCGAGCTTCCGTTATCGACCAACGCCTTTGTGACCTTGAACTTCCTTGTCCTCAGGGAGATGACTAGCGGGTCTTCTCCGCTTTCGTCAAGCGCTAGCTCGGAGGGTGAAAAGCTGATGTCCACTTGTTCACTCCTATTAACATTTAGGCACTGGACTAGGCGTTCTCCTTCACTTCTTGGCCGCTTCCGACTGCCCGCGATGGTGATGACCTCTACATCATCATCATTAAGCCGAGGTTGGCGTTGTGGAGGTGATCTTCTTGGCGGTGGTGGCAAGCGGTCGCGCCCGGGGGGGGGGGGGGGATCTATCCCTTCTCTGTGACCTTGACCTTCTACACTTAGGCGTGCGGGACCTTCTCCTTGGGCTCGGTGACCTTTCTCTGTGGTGCCTCTCCTCTTGACGATGTGGCCGTGTATCCAGACGACTTTTGAGATCTCCGGGCGCCAAGTATTTTAAGCTGGCCTTGAACTCACGACACTCGGTGGTGTCATGGGTGGGAATTTGGTGCCAGTCACACCACTTTCGGTCCTCCTCTCTCCTATGCGTCTGGTGCGCATTGCCGTTATCGCTTCTCCTTTCTCTACCTTATTCTTTACTGGCGGTGAAAACCTCGTCGGCTGTCTCGGTGAGCAAACCGCGGTTTGTAGCTGCGCCTTTCTGGAGACCGCCCTCTTCTTTTGGGCGACCCTCCCTTCTTTTTATCCGACTTATCTCTCGTGTTGACACGCTTAGCAGCGTCCTCCATGATCATGGCCTCTTCCAACAGAATTGCTTTCCTCACTAAGCGGTCCAAATCAGGCCACTCCTTCAGGGCATGTTTCTTTTTTATGAGAGCCCTTCGCAGCTCACAACTATGCGTTGACATGCGCAGGTTTCCTGCCGCCACACTTGGTGATATTCCTTGCACCTCGCACACTATGGTGTTCCACCGATCATAGAAGTTCGTCAGCGATTCTTCCCCCCCCCCCCCTGTTTGCAATTGATGAGTGCTGAGACGGTCAGCTTCCTTCTTCGTTAGGACGCAAACTTTGAGGAGAAGAGGGTAGCGAACTGCTCGAAGTTTTCAATTATTCCCTCCGGCAGAGAGGTGTACCGAGTTCGGCAGTGGCCGCTAAACGTGACTGGGAACGCTTTGCACAGATCGGCGTATGTGGAGTTGATGAGCTGCATGGTCAGCATGAAGGCGCTTAGATGATCGGCGGGGTCGGAACTTCCATTGTAGGTCGGCAGCCCTTGCAATGAGAAATTCGATGGGACCTGAGTTTTGAATAGGCTCTTAGCTAGCGAGTTCTGGAGGATGTTGTGACCCTTTACTCTCCCGTACGAGGGTTTAAGATGTTCCTCCAGGAATCCCAAGCCGGGGTCTTATAGCGCCTTCCTCTTTGTCTGACTCCCCGCCTTCTGTCCGAGCAGGGCTGTCAGGATCTTCTTCCCTTCTTTTTCCTTTCGTCACCCGTTTCCCTGAGCTCTCCGGCGCCTCACTTCCTTTTTCTTTGAGCACCGTTATCTTCAACCACTCTTATCCAATCTAACCCTAACTCTTACTCGACAGAATGTCCACTCCTAGTGCTGAATTAAAACCCTGTACGATGAATCATACCACCACCGCAAATGAACCGAATCGACATAGGTACTAAAACAGATCCGACAAAGGAAGAAAAGATCATGGTATGAGAAAGGAGATTCTGTGACTTGGAAAAGCACTGAGCAGGGCAATAACCTTTCCCTAGATGAGTTGCCATTGGTACATCGTACTTTCTGAACTTGTCACTACCCACTTCACTATATTGGCCAACTTTCTCTGAACCTACTCCTAACTTCAACATATTTGCATATATTCCCTGTCCAAAGGAAACGACACAAGAAACACCAGCTTTCGACCCCATCATTGTTGTCCATTATGCGAGTTCCTGTGCTTAAACATGGTTCTTTTGCTTCTTTCGTGCATGAAAAGTAAAGGCCAGGAAACGACACGACATTCATAAATTAAGTAATGTGTTCGAGAGACTATTTTGTATACATGCGGCTTCTTGTTTTCGTTTGGTTGGGTCGCCCAACTTGATGAATCACTTAAGTTGGGTGAGTAGGCAAATTAATTAGGTTGCTTTAATTAGCTTTCACTTAGTTTACTTTGATGATTTTGCTTAGCTCTCCGCTACTAGCTATCACGTGAAAGTTTATGCTCATTGGTGGGTAAGCATATCAGCAAAAGTTGGGAAGGGCATTGTCAAATTCAAAGGTGGAACACATATACTATGAGATTTGATAATTTGAATATCAGAAAATTAGTTCTTTACAATAAATCGAGTTATGCGCATATTCAAACGAAAACCAACTCATAAACTAGTCATTTGTGTGCTCACAATTAACAATAACCGTTTCAATCATATGAGCGTGGTAGAGATTCAAATTAACATGAGATCCCTCAGCATTATAACTTATAAGGGTTCTAATGCCACTTACGAAGAACCACTTCATTAAAATAACTCCTTCACTCTCTATTGTCGAATTCACCAACTACCAAATTATTCCAATTCAAATCATATTGGACCAATGTTAACTCCTAGACACTGGCTTATGAGACCTAAGATTAAGCTGAATAAATCATTACATCTCAAAATAGTGTTGGATCTACATATAGTTAAGAAGAAACTACTCGAAGTCCAGAAAGGACGACTATAACACCTCTCCTCTCAATACTTAATATGAAAACTGACGGCAAACATTGGAGAAGTACTTTAAATACTGTTCATACTTCTCTGTAATTTTTATATCTCGAAGTATAGTGAAACTGACTCTCTCTTGCACATGCACTAGGTAGCACATATTGTATTAATAAACCACGTAAATCGTCTGTTGTATTTATTCTTGTTTTTCGTTTTCTTATTTTATCGAATTCTACTATTTCCCAATGCGCAGAGAACCCGTTGTGAAAGAAAACACTAATATAAGCTATTATGCATTAGCTCCTCTCCAAAACCTTGATTCAACCCTAAAAACTATATTATTTTTTTATTTATTTCCCCCCTACTCTATTTCTTGATTTCCGCAATCTCAAGAGTGAAGACACAACAAATTAAAAGGTTTAAAAAGCTTGATCACTAATGAAACCCACTCTAACTATGTCTGCCTTCAACTCAATTCACTTACCCAATTGTTTTAGTGCACTTTACTCAACCACTCAACCGTGCATAGAGATTCCACTATATATATTTTGTCTTGCCTTGGTATCATTTTTTTCTATTTTCAGAACAGTTTCTTAATATCTTTTACACCATTCCAAAATTTCATTGTTTAATCATGGATGTACATTTAAATATGCCACTAGCACATCTTTACACTTTCTCTTTGTGATTCAATACGTGTAAGACGCCCAAGGATAACAATCTTTAAAAAAAAATAAGGATAACAATCTTTTATGTTGCTTGCAAACCACTATTAATAGAGTATTGATAAACAATGGTCCTTTTGCACTTATAACATGGACAATGATTACATACTAGCGTGGCCCCGGCCATTTGGCCGGAGGAAGATGAGGTATGAAATTTGATAATGTAATGGAGTGTATAGCTTATTGTTGTATACTTTTTTTTTTGGGAAACACGTGATAAAAATAGTGAATTTTAGTAGGAAAGAGACATGAATGATGCAACGAATCAAAAATCAGCCTTATGAACCAAAATCAAGTACCTGTTACCTTGTGAAACAATATTGTTTCTGATAATATGATGAGGTGGAGTAAGTTTTATAGAAACCGAATTCCAGAAAATCGAATAAAAAATCGCCTATCCCGCCGGTTTTCGGGAAATGATCATCTCACAATCGTTGCTAGCTTTTACTCGGCCCGTTGGCCGATTAATTTGTTTTATAAAACTTTCATCTTGTCATCATTGTGCTTTCTGGTTTTTTGCCAAGCCATGATAAAATCTAAAGAAATCAAGAATTAACAACACGATTTAGGATAGGAACCACCGTTCCTGTATCCCTAGAAAATGGTGGTAAACACGGACTCACCTGCCAAACTGGTTTGTATTGAGATTTTTATCGGGTATCAGGGAACCATGTGATTATAAATTAGACTTGATCAAAACAGGCCAAAACTTGAAATTCAGCATGTTTGACCGACCTATGCCAACCTCTAATTATTCTTTACTTTTAAACTTTCTATTTGAAAATAAAAAATAATGAAAGAAAAGAGATGACTGCAATTCGCCATTTGCACATCACTGATTCGGCAATAAAGCTATAGAATTTCTAAAGGAAACTGAAAATGTTTAGAATCGTTTTAATGAAATTAATGTTAAAAATAACCAAATAGATCTTTCTGTT
Organism: Linum tenue; assembly: GCA_946122785.1. NCBI lineage: Eukaryota > Viridiplantae > Streptophyta > Magnoliopsida > Malpighiales > Linaceae > Linum > Linum tenue. The sequence continues at coordinate 5,326,327 of CAMGYJ010000003.1, forward strand.
TAGTTTTTTACTAACAAATATCAAACGATTCCCTATAATATACACTATAATTTAATCATTATGATATCAAATAATTACATAATATATATTTGAAATGATACAAATTGAACTAATTGGGTTGGTCGAGGTTCATTGAATAACTTTAAAATACATTATATTTTAGCCACTAAGATATAAAATAATAGCATAATATATATTATGCTAGAGAAAATAGCTTGTTTTAGAATGGCAAACCCATGAGTTTATTTGTATTACTTGATTGGCAAATTCCGTGTAGGTCAGACCTATTCAACTCTTTTATTTATGATTAGCGGTTAGCCATTAGAATCCATGCATTAGTTTATTGTTAAATTTTTTTCTTTTTAGCAATAAAAAGGAGTATTGTTTTTGCCTTTTCATATATATTTTACCACCACGAAGAAATAAAAGGACTTAAAGAACAAAATTGACACTCCCGGACCCGTTTAAATCCGCTTGTGTACGGTAAGTTGGCCCGTTCCACAGAGAAAAAAGGAAAAAATTGACACTCCCTATTCTATCCTTCCTGCAAACGCTCCTGGAGCAGGGAATTTGAAATAGGGGAAGGGTTTTTTACTCACTACTATTATATATTTTCAATTTAAAAAGATACAACAAACGTACTTAGTGTGATTGGTTATGATCTTTGCTTTTCTTTGAAAGTGGTCATGGTTCGAATCCTAGTAAGTGTGTTTTTAATGAATAAAAAAAAGTAATTGTGAAGACCAAAATGCCCTTCCTATTTTCACTCTGGATGCAGGAAATTTGAAATGGGGATTCAAGTTTTCTCATTTGCCTTTTATTTATTGTGTAGATTTGTCATTAAGTGCATTTATGAAGTGTAGGCAAGTTGTAACTCACTTCATAGCGTTGCCCACTTATATGACAAACAATACTCTTTCATCGGTAGTTCGGTTGCACTAGAATTATCGCTTGTGGTTCTTGTTAGTATTGTTATTGTGTTGCCCGGTCATGCTATTTGAACTTATCTTGGATAAAGAAAAAGTTTAGACATGTAACTCACTTCGTCTTCATGAACGTTGGCACAGAACTGGAACACAATAGTGGATAACTGTTTGCCATGAACCAAAGATAAATTTATGCTGGATACTCGATTTCTGTTTATGGAAGTATGACAAACTTCGTGTCTAGTTAATAAAACGGAAATTGGACACATGTTAACAAATTAGCTATCTGACTGGTTTTCTCCGGAACTTGATGGGATGTTGATGCCATTTCCATCTAGAAGTTCAAAGTTCAAAACCGGCAACAAACAACATAAACATGCATCATCAACCAAAACCAATCAATTAATCTTCTAATGGGTAATTTGTATGTCACGCTCGCTCTTATCAGTATTCTAACATCTAGACTGCCTTGTCGAAACTCTAGAATGCCGCTTCCTTCGGCAAGGCAGCCAAACTCGTGACCAAACGGTCACGAGTTCGAGCACTACCATCATATGTTCTTCCTTAACCATATCGATAATGGCTCTCCGGCGTTTGGTCACGAGTTCCGAGCACTACAATCATATGTTCTTCCTTAACCGGATCGATAATGGCTCTCCGGCGATTGTAGCTATCAATGGAGTGGTGGCTTTAGGGTTAATCAAGTCTAGTCACGATGACACGGCACTCTTGCATCTCTCCATCGTTGGGATGATAGCGAATTGAATTACGGCAGCAGGTTTCCGCAACTGGCCAAGAAAAGCACAGACGTAGAGATGGAAGGAACGTAATGGAGTATAGTAGTAGCAAAGTAGGACCCTCCCACCAAGTGTTCGACGATTTGCGTAGGACAAACATGAAGCTCAAAATACGACAAATGAAGCTCTCTCTCAATTATTGTCTTTCCCACCTCTCCTCCCCTGCTTCTCGTACCTTCTGCTTAGTAAAGATGAAATCTTTTCGTCCAGGATTCGATTAATGGCTCATCATCTCAACTACCCAAAAGTCTCAATCGATACAATTATTCAATTTGAACCCCGGAATCTGCCTGTATCATCCCATCAGCTTTAATAATGGTGGGGGAAAAGCTTCGATGGGTTATCGAATTCCTTCCCTACCTCCCCCAGCTGCTTGTCAACAGAGGACAGACATGGGACAAATTCTTACAATTCTACAACAGAAATTACATTACATATACATCATTGAGCAGAGAGAGGGTTGAATCGAATGTTCATTTGCAGAGCTGGTTCAGCAAGCTCTGTTCCTGCTGCTGCTGCTGGATGGTGCAGTTGATGAGAGAGCACGAACGAATGGCCTCTCCTGCTAGCGGGACTACAGGGAGATTATCGCAGTTGCAGATTTCAATCATGGAGCCATTTGGGTCGTGGAAGAATATCTGATCGACGTAGATTCCTCCTTCCTCTACCCTGCCTTTCACGTACTCGATCTCCATATCCTTCAGCTTCTTCTCCACCATCGCCATGCTCTCGCACTGCACAAATTTAGAAAAAACCCGAAAATCAATTAGCCTCTGTTTTTGACAATTTCTTGATGGAAATGTCGAATTGAGAAATTTGGGGGAAGGGGGTGACGAACTTGGAATGAGATGTGGTTGTCTTTAGGGTTGATTTCGCTGATCTTCGGCATGCTTTCTGGGTCTTCGGACTGAAGCAAATGGATTCCGATTCCGTAACCAAACAGCCTGCAGAAAAACAGAGACCCAAAATCAAAACAGAGCCCTCTGTTTTTTCTTCTTCCAAAGTCTCAAATTGGTGGGAAAAGTTTGAAGTACCAGGCGCCGTCGAAGTCGAAGGAGCCAGGGCGGCGGATGGGGAAGAATCCAAGGACGTGCTGGTAGAAATCGAGGGATTTCTCGACGGATCGACAGACGAGGGAGATGTGATTCAGCGATTTGAGCTGCAGAGGGTTGTTCATTCCCATGCCCATTATGATTCTTCTCACTTTCCAATTTTGGAACTCTTGCTATGGAAGAAGGGGGAGTTGGGAAGTGGGAATTGCAGAAGGGAAGTAAGAGGGAGATTGATGGCAGAGATGGTGGTTGTGGAGTGTTGTAATGGCGGTATATATAGGGGGGGAAAACAGATGTTGCGAAGAGGCAGAGTGACTAAGTGAAGAGGTGGAGGGATAAGAATTTGGAAGTGGCCAACTTGAGGAAAGAGATGCAAATATCTAACCATTGATTACCTCGTTATTTGGAGTGTTTAGTATCGGTTCGACTATGTAACCACTATGAAACAAAAGTGGTACCCTCTAGTCTAATCATAACAAGGTAGTATCTAGGGTGTTTGGCTTTGATGGAGGAATGATCTTTGTCCTACTGATTAGCAACTCAAATGATTCGTTTAAACCTTTCGATATAAAGAATGCTTGAAATATTGTCGAGGATGTACGTCAATGATATAAGTTCGACAATTGTGCTATCGACAAAGCTCAAAAAAGGAGTTGCTTTTCTTAGATGTCCTCCTGTACGCCAAAAATAAAACAATTGAATCTTGCCTCTCTCACAAAGAACCTAGGTGTCTCGACACATGCCAGGAACCCCAATCTTCGAACTGGTTGAGAAGCGACGTCTAACAATTTTTGTAACTCATGAAACAAAGATATGATTAGGAGTCACTGAGAGCAAAAGGTGGGGGGGGGGGGGGGGGGGTCTGAGATAATAATGACGAGAATCATGGGCTTGAAGGCACAAAGCTGTAGCAACTTCGATCCTCGCATCTAAGGAAATTTTATAACCGTTGGAAGTGAAACCCTCTACCTCCGGTTATAAAACCAACTTATATGATAAAGTAAAAGATACGTTCTCTCCGCTGCACAGTTATCATCTTAGATTCATCACATTTGACTTGTTCGTCGGAGGATATGAATCCGAACTTCAACACCAGGGATCATGCTAATCTTCTAGATTCGCCACCGGTTAGCTCGAGCCTTGATGCACCTGGATCCAGGCTCCGTAGCTTCTCCCCTCTCATGTTACTTCTGGTTCAATCCATGCTTGGACTGAATCTCCTCAAAGAAGCTGACCTCCTCTCTCTTTACCATTCAAGGCCCAACGAAACTAGGCTAGAAATGGGACTTACTCTTGAATCATTGTTAATTTGGTTTTTCTTAATATAGTTATACTCCTAGGTAAGATGTTAGATATTAATCGCATTTTAGACTTTTGAATTCAAGTAAGAGCTCAAACTTTTGGACACGACAAACATACATCCACGAATTCTAAATTTTTTTTTTCTTACAAATCGATCAAAATGAAGTTGAACATTAAGTTGAACAAATGAACCTATCTCCGAATCCAACTCGTTAAAAGAACATAAACATCCCTAAGCCCAAACCAAAGTCTCTCCCCAGAATCTCTCCAGCGGCCCTCCAAAGTCCAAACGTCTCCTTCGCCGCCGGCGACACCTTCTACCTCACAGTCCACGGTCGCCGCCGCCGCCACCTACTCCTACTACTCCCTCTGTTAATGCCTCCACCACAATCCAACAACACGCACATGCTGAAAAGTAAAATCTCTTCTTTGTAATGTGCCCATCTTTGATTTCGCACGTGATGGAAATACATTAATGTCGTCTCTGGGCTCTGGCAAATTATCAAACCCATTAGCAAATCGTGTTCCATTTTCTCTTCTTCGTTTCATGGAAGGGGACGTACGATAGTCAGGTGGGCGGTCGGTCAGGGGATTAGATAGAGACTGACGAAAGTTTCCGTCCACGTAGATTCCACGTTGATATGGAATCCAATATACCAGCTTAGTTACCGGTTGTTAGGTCCGACCCGACGGCCGACCCCACCAAGTCCTTTCTTTGTTTTAGTTCTTATCCTATTGCTAATCAAAGATTGTATCTATATATACACTCATTGTTATAAAAAGAAGGGTAATGTCTATCTTATATCTAAATCTTTTTCAAAATTTTTTATATTATCCAAATCTATCGAAATACTAAGAATTAAACAAATGTTAACTTCTAGTTAGCAATTTTGTTATTAATATTGACTTGGCAACATAATACTGACTTCGAAGAGACACATGAAGGTCAACATTCCAAAAATTTAGTATTTTAATTAAGAAAAGAGTTACAAAATTATTAACAATAATGTAAAAATGACTAATATTTTGATGCATTATGATAGATTTGGCTAATTAATAAAATTTCAATAGGTTTGGATAATATAAAAGAATCTGAAAAAGATTTGGAAAAAATAGACATTACCCTAAAAACAAACCAAAAAAACTAATTACAATATATTTAAATATAACCGGGTATTTATAAATTTTATATGACCTATTTGTACATATAGCGTATAAGAGAGGCAACGGTACGTAGGGAGAACTCATGTGGTCTATTAGTTACTAGATTAGGGCCCGGCCTCTTGGCCGGGACAGTTTGATTTTCATGTGTATGTGTTGTAAACATTGAGGTATATATTTTTTTATGGTTCATGTTGTTGGGGATTGAAGTAACTATTTAATTTGGTAAGTTCTCCATGACAATCAACACATAAAAATCTAAATCAAAGTGAAAAGAAGGCAAAAACTAAAATCAACATACCTAACATTTTGGGGGAAATCCACAACTATAAAAGTCATTATATGAACACTTGATAATGATTTGAACATTTGTGATATATGAGTAGTGAAAGTTAATAAAAGTCATTGTAGCTCTTACTCAAGTTAGAAAGACTTTGATTTAATGGTAAGTAAACAATGATATGTAGTGCTTAAGAGGGAAGATGAGAACTTACATTGTTTATTAATATGCATCTTAGTTTCATAAATTTTACATCATTAAAAATTTATGTGTTGAATAGAAACTCATCCAAGTTTGGAGCCATTGTAGAATGTAAGTTATGAGGCAAATGAAAAGTCTCAAGCATCCACATGCTTGAAAAATAAATCTATATTATCAAACATAAAATCATATCTTGCATCAGAAAAAGAACAAAAAAGTAGTAATTCGATAATCAATATAGGAATCAATATGGACACAATATCTAACCAAGAGAAGAGGAAGCGAAAAAACACAAATTGTTGTGTAATGATTCCGCTCACGATATTTTAAAGTGAAAAATATCATAAAAATTATCAACCAATAAAAGGGAACGGTAAAGGGGAAAATGCATCAATTTGAACCTAAAATGAGAGGATTTAATATCCTACACCATCATATATAATGATATATTATATCCTAGAACATCATAAAAAAATCTATCTAAATGAAAAAGTATACTAAATTGAATCCAAGGTAAAAGTAACGATGAAGATAGATATTATATCCACCTAAGAAATAATAAAGTAAGTCATGTTTCTTAGAGACCTCTCTCGATAGACCCACTCTATTATAAAACCCATTTCGTCAAACAATTGCATCATATAGAGTTTTAACTTAAATTTGAAGTGCTTATAATTAGCTATTTCAGCTCATGAATGAATTAATTATATCATTTGGTAAAAGAAAATAATTTATAAACTTGAGAGTTATTTCGTAGTATGAAAGTGTTTTAGAACCGTTATTTTATTCATTATTATTAAAATTGCTATTTTTATTATAATGTCTAAGCATGTCTAGGCGAGTTAGGAGATAGAGAAATGCCCAATGCCCTTCCTACTTTCACTCTCGTTGCAGGAAATTTGAAATGGAGCAAATCAAACTCTTTAAAATGTATTATAAGTAGTCTAGATAGATGTAGTCGCCCCTTCATTGTGGAGTGGCTTCTTCTTTAGATAGTCAAGTCGCTCGATCTCGTTGCAAATCAAACTCTTTAAAATGTATTATAAGTAGTCTAGATAGATGTAGTCGCCCCTTCATTGTGGAGTGGCTTCTTCTTTAGATAGTCAAGTCGCTCGATCTCGTTGCAGGAAATTAGAAGGAGAAATACGAGTATAATTAGGGTTTGTTCCTGTGCAAGGATAATGCAACATCTATATGTCGCTCAATACCAAATTATTCTACATTTCCGGTCTAAAAGACAGATTGTACTATGTCTCGAATACTAATATTGTCTATCAAAACTAGAGGTGGCAAATGGATTGGATCCATGGATTGGTCGATCCATGGATCAAATAGATTGGATCCAATGGATAGGTGGATCCATGGATTGGTGGATTATCCATGAATCCAAATGACATCATCAACCTTGGACCAATATGTAAAATGTGAAAAGTTTAGGTACTAAAATGTTATAATGAAAATTTTTAGGTACCAAGATGTAATTTTCTACCGAGACACGATGATGTATGGAGTAAGAGTAAGATATGGAGTAAGATATTGGCGGACAGGGGCGTGGCACTACCGAGACACGATGGGGATATCAGGAGTATCATCTCCCAGTGGCCTGTTGAGAATGAGGAGAGAGCCATTAATTGGTTCATATGCTGTCTCCTTCATGCCATTTGGTGGTCAGTGTGGATTGAGAGGAATCATCGGATTTTTGAAGAAACGTGGCTACCTCCTTCGGTAGTGGCCAAGAAAGCTGCAGGTTCAGCGGTGGAGTGGATCGTTGCACACGGCAAGACAGAAGAAGATGAGGAGTATCGATGGTTAAGGGATGTTGTAGGAGGAATGTGAATGGTGATGCTGGGTTTGCGGTTGCAGGTTCGTGGATTTGATGGCGGGCAGCGAGTTGTGTTGTTTCATTCTTTTAATGGTGCTGGGTGATATATTCTTGTGTGCTGCTTGAATGGCCTATTGCATTGGGTAAACCACCAAAGAAGAGGGACGCCAATGGTTCAAAGATCAGAGGAGCAGAGTCCTCTCCTCAACCAGCTGATTTTTTCCCCCTGTTTTTTCTCTGATTCTGTTTGTGTCTTGCAGCTCGCTTTCGACTTTAGAAACTTGGACCAGCTCATCTTCAGCTTGTTGAAGGTGTTGTTGTTGTAGGTGTAGGTGTTTCTTCCTTGTCTTCTTCACAGTAGGAATGGTCCGATCCATTTAACTGTGCCTTCCACTCTCTTTTGCTTTCCCGTTCTCAGTTTTTGTTCTCTTTTCAGGCTGCTCAGTCCTCTTGAGCCCTGGTCTTGTATGTCTGTTACTTTATTTTCCTATTAATAAATTTTCACCATTATCAAAAAGATGTAATTTTCTAATGATATTTTTTGTATAAAAAAATAAATTTTAGGTACCAAAATGTAAAATATAAAAATTATAGGTACCAATCCATGGATTGATCCATGAATCCACCAATCCAATTGGATTTGGATCAAATGGATTGGATTTAAATGGATTGGATTAGGTGGATATTTTTAATGGATTGGTGGATTGGATTGAGAATTGCCACTTCTAATCAAAACTATTGTCTCTTATACCTCGTTCTTTCTACTTTGCCACAAACTTAACGAAGAGGTTCTAGACTTTGGAGAACCTCTTCATAATCTTCATAATTACCTTGATTGAGCTATTCGAACCTTGTGTATTTTATTTATTATGGCTCAAGAGATTTACAAATTTGTAATTAATGTGAATTTAGTCTAAAAAATTCAAAAGGTCAGGCAAAAATTTCTCGAAGGCCCATCGACCAAATTTGTGATTTGACATGTCATTGTTTGTTGTATTGTATGGAGTAGAGTGGATAGTTTATTCCCCAAACTCCATTATTTATTGTGACATATAGTAAGTTAGTAATGTCACACTTGCCGTGATAAGAGTTGTACGTTATTAATTATATCATAATTAAATCCACCATATGTCCACTATGAGTTTAAAGCTCGTATTAAATCACTTTTTAATTATCGTAAATTAATATTAACTATGCACACGTAGCCAATAAAGAAGAAGACAAACTCCTTTTACACATGTTGCATTGTTGATGGACCTATATATTAATTTCTATTCAGAGGTTCAATTGTCATTTTCTTTGGGATGCCCCTACCAAGCATTTTTTGTTTTTCCTTTTGTCATCATATGTGTAACTAGGGATGCCAAAAATTAGGGTGTGCCTACGGTGACATGCATGTCACGGTGACTTGCACTTTCCGGTCGACCTCAGTTAGGATTAGGTCGACCTCATATAGAATTCGGTCGACCTCATATAGGATCCGGTCGACCTCATTTAGGATTCGGTCGACCTCATATAGGATCCGATCGACCTAATATGTTGTTTCAGTGTAAAAACAGTTCATGGTGCCTACTTTGGATATTCATATCATACAATTGGCTAGATGGAAATTGAAGACTAATGACTTGTTTTGAAGTTGGAGTGTCCCTCTACATATTGAAGTGATTGAGAGCTCGATAGGAAGTCTAGAAGACCATTTTTGAACCTCATCAAAAGGCTATGCCAAAACTGGGAAACTGCCTAGAAATGGCTAAGTCTGGAAACGTGTTTGTAAAGCCTATTTTTGAGCTCAATTCGAGAAGCATGAATGCGAGTCGAGTCCAGGAGCCTCTACCACGTTAAATTAGGAATGTTTTTATACAAATTCAAGGAATTGTATGAAAGATTGGATATCTTTAAGGCTTCAAACAAAAGGCTCGAAGTTGCTACGAAGGCTGTTTTTCTGGCAGCTTGAAGATATTCAATCTTTCATTCAATGCCTTGCCTTTGTATAAAAAAATACGTAATTTAACGTGGTAAAGGCCCCTGGACTTGACTCGCATCCATGCTTGTCAAATTGAGCTCCAAAGTAGGCTTGACAAACACGTTGCCAGACTTAGCCATTTTCAGGCAGTTTTCCAGTTTTGGCATAGCCTGGTCAGGTTCAAAAATGGTCTTCTGGACATTCTATTGAGCTCCCAAGTACTTTAATGTGTAGAGGGACACTTCAGCTTCAAAACAAGCCTTTAATCTCCAATTTCCATCTAGCCAATTGTAAGATATGAATCTCCAAAGTAGGCACCATGAAACCGTTTGTACACTGAAACAACTGATTAGGTCGACCTGATCCTATATGAGGTCGACCGAAAAGTGCATGTCACCGTGACATGCATGTCACCGTAGCGAAGTCCCAAAAATTATATCCATCGTTGTGGTTACTCAATCCAACTCGAATAAATTTTGACATCAAAATTCAAATGATATTATTTTTGGTGGTTTTCCCAAATCCGTCAAAGATTATAATGGACTCGTTGTGGTTTTGGTATTTTAAGTATATGTACTGAACCCACCAGAATATGTGTTATAAATATGTTATAGACTCATTTACTTTAACACTTCGATCATTGATATCACTATAATATATATTATAATTATAGTGATATAATTATAATTATCACTTAGATCTCAAATCTTACACATACTCAATTCGCATTGACATTTTAAGAAAAAAGATTAGAGTATATAAAAAAAAACTTCGTATATGGTTGTTCGAAGTGGTGCTGGTGAGTTTTTCCCAAACTGCATACGGATTTGTTTTGATATGTCAGATTAGGGTAAAATACCTTGGATGCCACTAAAGTATAAGAATTGGGGGAGCTATACCACTAACGTTAGAATAGGGCGTCAGGTACCACTAAGGTTACTGAATTGTGCATCCGTTTAAAATTTCGTCCATCTACCGTTAAACGAGAATAAAATATTATTTTTTGACAAAAAAAAGTAAAGAATTTTATAAAACAAAAGGGAAAAATTAAAATAAAAAAGAAAACGAAAAAATGTATTCCTCTTCCAAATCTCCATAGCATCGCCGCCGTCCTCCTCCTAGCCTCCTCGATTCCTCCACTTCACTTCCATATCGACCAAGAAACCTCCAACAGTTCATCGATCCACACCTCATTCCTCGCCCAAGCGAAATGAATAGATAGCCTGGCATTCCCCAAAATGGAATGTTACTTCACATCACGAATGAAAATTCTGTTGAAGATGCTGAATCTGGATTGGTGCTGAAGTCCTAAGTGCAACAGAGGTTCTTGGCGCGAAGACTAGCTGAGTTAAGGTTTAAGTTTGAATTAGTATTGTGTCGTATTGGCAAGGCTGTGTCATGTTGTCAATACTGTGTCGTGTTGGTAAATTTGTGTGTTGGTCCTTTTGTTTAGTTTGTAGACAGTCTGGTCCTGTTCGTAGTTTGAGTCTGCTGGGTTTGAGTCAGTTAAGACTAGTGGTAGCTGTGAGATCATGGGAAAGTGGATTGATGCCAAACTGTCTAGGCACAACTGTCATGTGTATATATTCTCGTTTGATCAATAATATAAACTGTCAGTTTGCATTCCATTGGATTCAACATAGTGGTATCAGAGCACTGTGGCAAACTGTAACCGAGAAACTTGTGTGAAAAACAGCAGTTACTTCTGGGTTGGGAAACACGAGAGATTGTGAGAGAAGTAAAGAACTGGGACTGGTGAGTGCAATCATGAGTGATAACAGTGGTTTCGCTCAGGTTGGTATCCCCAAATTCGATGGGGATTATGAGCATTGAAGTTTAGTTATGGAGAATCTGCTAAGGTCCAAGGAGTATTGGACAGTAGTGAAGGATGGTTTCAAGGAGCCTGCAGCAGGAGAAGTGCTTTCTGCCTCACCGCAGAAGGTCTTGGATGTAAATTGATTGAAGGATTTGAAGGCGAAGAACTATCTTTTTAGTTCTATCGACAAAAGCATCCTGAAAACAATTACAAACAAGACCACTGCACGAGATCTGTGGATTTCTATGCAAACCAAGTGTCAAGGCAATGCAAGGGTACAAAAGTCTCAATTGCAGGCTTTGAGGAGGAACTTTGAGATTCTCGAGATGAAGGAATGAGAGTCTGTGAATGACTACTTTGGAAGAGTCATGGTAGTGGCAAATGGAATGAGAAACTGTGGTGAGATGATGACAGATGAGAAGATAGAGGAGAAGATCCTGAGGACTCTTACAGAAAGATACAACTACATTGTCTGCTCCATAGAAGAATCAAAAGACATCGAAACTCTGTCTGTCGACTCTCTGCAGAGTTCTTTGCTTGTTCATGAGCAAAAACTGACCAAACAATCGACTGAAAGTGATCAGGCTTTGAAGGTCAGCTATGACATTGGCGACAGAGGGGGAAGGGGACAAGGCAGAGGTGGCTATCAAGGAAGAGGTAGAGGAAGAGGTAGAGCATGGAACCGAGACATGGTTGAGTGCTTCAAGTGTCACAAAATGGGTCATTTCATCAGGGAATGTCCTGAGTGGAACTATTCTCAGCAAGGTAATTATCAACATTATCAGAATCAAGCTCATTTCTCTAATACTGCTCAACAAACTTCCCATCCAGACATGAAAGAGGATGTATTGCTTATGGCTGTGGTTGAGGATAGTATCACAGAGTTGCCCAAGGAGACAGAAGAACAAGGGTTAATGGCCTTTCTGGAGTCAAATCAGAAAAACCAGACTGAGGATTTGTGGTTTTTGGACTCTGGATGTAGTAATCACATGAGTGGTAATCAGAAATGGTTCATCCAGCTTGATACTAGCTTCAACAGCACTGTAAAGCTGGGAAATGGCAGCAAGCTTGAGGTTCAAGGAAAGGGAAGCGTCAAGCTGTTAGTGGATCAAACTTCCTTAGTGATACAGAATGTGTTCTTTGTGCCTGGCTTAAACACTAACTTGCTCAGTGTAGGTCAATTGCAAGAAAAGAATCTCAGTTTTGAGATTAAGAATGGCATCTGCAAAATCTTTCATGAAACAAAAGGGCTGTTGCTGCAGACAGCCATGAAAACCAATCGAATGTTTGTGGTACATGCAGAGTGCTTGAAGGACAAGCATAAATCTGGTTCTATGTGTTTACAGACTACTAATGCCAGGAACTCAACATTGAATCTTTGGCATAGAAGGTTTGGACACTTGAGTGAGAAAGGATTACTGCTAATGCATAAAAAGGGACTTGTTCAAGGTCTTCCCAGGCTGAATGGAGAATTGGGAATCTGTGGTACATGCATGATAGGAAAGCAAAGCAGGAGTAAGTTTCCAAAGAAAGGAGCATGGAGAGCAACTCAACCTCTCCAGTTGCTCATGCTGACTTGTGTGGGCCAATCACTCCAGCTTCAAATGGTGGTAAGAAGTATATACTGACCATTACTGATGATTACAGCAGAAAACTTTGGGTTTACTTTCTGGTTGCTAAATCAGAGGCTCTTACTTGGTTCAAGAAATTCAAAACTCAAGTTGAAAAGGAAACTGGCAAGTTCATTACATGTCTTAGGACAGACAGGGGAGGTGAATTCATGTGGACTGAGTTTAGACAAGTATGTAAAGAGGCTGGAATCAGGAGGCAGCTTACAGCTGCTTTAACTCCTCGGCAAAATGGTATTGTTGAAAGGAAGAACAGGACTATAATGAACATGGTTAGATGCTATCTGGAAGACACCAAAGTACCTGCACTTTTCTGGCCTGAAGCGGTGGAATGGGCCACTCATGTCCTTAATCGAAGTCCAACTTCAGCAAATGAATGGAAAACTCCCCAGGAGCTGTGGACAGGGAAACCTCCTTTTGTGGACCACTTGAGGATCTTTGGTTGTACAGTTTATGCTCATGTTCATGACCATCAGAGGAAGAAACTTGATGATAAGAGTGTTAAATGTCAATTTCTTGGCATTTCCAAAGAATCCAAAGCTTACAAGCTTTATAACACTGTTACAAAGAAAGTGGTTGTTAGTAGGGATGTAGTGTTTGATGAAGAAGAGGGTTGGCCTAGAAATTCAGAAGCTGAACCTGAATTAACTAAACTAATTTGGGATGGCAGTGATGATTTGTACTATGATTCAGATGAAGAAGAAGAAAATCATGATTTGGAGTCTCATGTTGCTGAAATTGAAGCAACTGCATAACCTGAAAGTCCTCAGACTCCTGCTAGCTCCACTGCCTCAACCTCAGTAAAAACACCTCACATTGCAGAGGAAGAAATAAGTAGGGATGGCAACAAAACCCGAACCCACGGGTACCCACCCGACCCAACCCGGTCAACGCGGGTAAAATCCTTGTTGACGGGTTTTGGGCCGGATTTGGGTTTAAACCCGTTCACTATTTCCCGGGTTGGGTTGGGTTTGGGTTTAGGTAAACCCGGCCCGTGGGTACCCGCCCACTTATATAATTAATTTTTTCGGTATATTTAATATTCTAAACAACTAATCTTATTTATGTTTGAGGAGACATGTCTAATTTTTTCTTTTTAATTATGTAGAATGAAGTTGATGTTATGGAGTGGAGAGTAAAAAAACTTAATTGAAAGGAAGAAGCTTTCAATTAAACATGTTATTTATGGATAATTTGTGATTTGCTTCAATTTTCTTGAGTAATCTAGATTGGTGTTGAACAATTTATATAGTTAATTTGTGATTTGCTTGAATTTTCTAGAATGGTGTTTTATATATGGATAAGTTGTATTGAGATATTGATATTTGACTTTAATTTTGATAAGAACTTGTAATTGTAAATTTTTTACGACAAAACCCGTGGGTACCCATGAACCCGCGGATACCCAACGGGTTGGGTTGGGTTTGAGTTTGTCAAACCCAGTGGGTTTTACCCCGGGTTTTTTTCAAAGATAAACCCATGGGTTTGGGTTTGGGTTTGGCAAAACCCGACCCAACCCGACCCATTGCCATCCCTAGAAATAAGCACTGCATCAGATCTGCAACCAACTGGGAGAGGGCTTGGAACTCGAAACAGGAAGCCTCCTGGTTATCTGGATGTTTATGAATGCACCTATGCTGGTACTGATTGGCTGGCAATGGTGGCAGTATCTGATGATCCTCAAACCTTTGAGCAGGAAGTATTGGAGGAAAGGTGGAGAGACGCAATGAAGGCAGAAATCCACAGTATAATCAAGAATAATACTTGGATGCTAGTTGACAAACCAGCAGGAGTGACTCCAATTGGAGTTAAGTGGGTATTTAGAACCAAACTGAGGGAAGATGGTTCTATAGACAAATTTAAAGCAAGGCTAGTGGCAAAAGGGTATGCTCAACAGTATGGGGTAGATTACACATAAGTCTTTGCACCAGTGGCTAGATGGGACATCATCAGGACTTTTTTGGCTTTGGCTGCTCATCATGGTTTAACAGTTTATCAGCTTGATGTAAAGAGTGCCTTTTTGCATGGTGAACTTACTAAGGAGGTTTACATTGAGCAAACACAAGGGTTTGTGGTTGCTGGGGAGGAAGGTAAAGTATACAAGCTTCAAAAGGCCTTGTATGGACTGAAACAGGCTCCTAGAGCCTGGTACAGCAGGATAGAAACTTATTTCTTGATTAATGGATTTGAAAGGTGTGAGTATGAGCATACCTTATTTGTCAAAAAGTCTGGTGCTGATGTGCTAATGGTCTCACTCTATGTGGATGACTTAATGTATGCAAGTACCAGTGCAGCTATGCTAGAGGAGTTCAAGAGGTCCATGAAGTTGGAGTTTGAGATGACTGATCTTGGAAGGATGAAATACTTCTTGGGGGTTGAAGTAACACAGGCTGCTGGTGGAATTTTCATACATCAAAAGAAATATGTGAATGATATACTAGAGAAGTTTAAGCTAGCAGAGTGCAATTCTGTGCATAATCCCATGACTGTTGGAACAAAATTCACCAAGGCTGGAGATGGCATTCTTTTGAATCCTACAGAATATAAGCAATTGATAGGAAGCCTGCTTTATGTCACTGCAACCAGACCAGACATTATGTACTCAGTCTGTCTTTTGAGTAGATTCATGGAGTCTCCCACAAGGCAGCACCTGCTTGCAGTCAAGAGAATTTTAAGGTACTTAAAAGGGACAGCAGGGCATGGAATCTAGTACAAGAGATTTAATGAACAAGATCATCTGCTAGGGTACACAGACAGTGACCATGCAGGTGATCTTGATGACAGAATACCTACTAGTGGTTGTGTATTCTTTCTTGCAGGAGGAGCCATCTCGTTGTCTTCAAAGAAGCAGTCGGTGGTGACCTTGTCAACCACAGAAGCTGAGTTTGTGGCTGCCTCATATTGTGCTTCCCAGTGTGTGTGGCTTCGAAGGGTTCTTGAGTAGATGAATTGGAGGGAATGTGTAAAGGGGGCAACAAGAATTATGTGTGATAATAGCTCGGTCATTAAACTTTCAAAGAATCCAGTGCTACATGGTAGGAGTAAGCACATAGATGTTAGATTTTACTTTCTAAGGGAGCTTGCAAGAGAAGGAGTGGTTGAGCTGCATCACTGTGGAACCATTGATCAAGTAGTTGATATTATGACTAAACCACTCAAGTTGGACTCTTTTATGCTCCTACGAAGTCACCTTGGAGTTCATGATGGTGCTGAATTGAAATTGAACTGAAGCTTGTGAGATGTTTCAGTTCAGGGGAGGATGTTGAAGATGTTGAATCTGGATTGGTGCTGAAGTCCTAAGTGCAGCAGAGGTTCTTGGCGCGAAGACTAGCTGAGTTAAGGTTTAAGTTTGAATTAGTACTGTGTCGTATTGGCAAGGCTGTGTCATGTTGTCAATACTGTGTCGTGTTGGTAAATTTGTGTGTTGGTCCTTTTGTTTAGTTTGTAGACAGTCTGGTCCTGTTCGTAGTTTGAGTCTGCTGGGTTTGAGTCAGTTAAGAGTAGTGGTAGCTGTGAGAACATGGGAAAGTGGATTGATGCCAAACTGTCTAGGCACAACTGTCATGTGTATATATTCTCGTTTGATCAATAATATAAACTGTTAGTTTGCATTCCATTAGATTCAACAAATTCACCATCTCCCCTCGTATAAAAAAAACTAAGGAGAATTATAAGAATCCATACACTGATACAAGTGTTTAATTTAAATTCATCTCTAACGGAGAATGTCCCGAAGCTTGCGGGTGAGATCCTCAGACTTATAAAAGTTCATCGGATTATTGGGAGCCAAAACTCGATTCTCCGAGTTCTTCAGGTGAGTCGCCTGCGGCTACTTGATCGATTCCATCTTCCGCTGCACAACAGTAAGAGCGCCCTCTCAACGTTCCCGACGCACACCCTCACCTGTATCCCCCAGAGACTTCTTGGTCGACATGAAAGTGATTAGTGAAGTGGAGAAAGCGAGGAGGCCAGGACGGCGGCGACGGCGAGACGCTACGGCCATTTGGGAGAGGAAACGTTTTATGTTTTTGCTTTAATTTTTCCTTTTGTTTTGTATAATTCTTTATTTTTTTGTCAAGAAAATAATATTTTATTCTTGTTTAACGGTAGATGGACGGAATTTTAAACGGATGCACAATTCAGTGACCTTAGTGGTACCCGACGCCCTATTCTAACTTTAGTGGTATAGCTCCCCCAATTCTCATACTTTAGTGGCATCAAAGGTATTTTACCCTGTCAGATTACATTCCCACACAATTTTGGTTACAGAGATGGGTAAGATTTTAAAATCGTGATTCTTTGACGGTATATATGAAAAACGACACCACCCGAACCCTAAAATTTTGAAATCGTGATTTTTGGATGGTAAATATGAAAAACGACACCACCCGAACCCGTTCTTATCCTCACATTACTATTAGACCAACTCTTTTATGTTTTTCCTATCTAATTGCCCCCTCTTTTTTCGCTTACTTTCCTGGTAACTAGATCAATGTACATATTCCCGTTTGTAAAGTTTTAAAAAAGTTTTAGGCTCACTAAAATGACAATTACAAGCTCTCATGCATAAAATTTATGGACCTTTTTACTAGCAACTCTTTTAGGTACTAAATTGTAAGAAAAAGTTTAGATACTATAAAACACATACAATTATTCCAATATTTAACTAGCAATGTAAGATAAAATATCCCTCTCAATGGAAAATCAAGAAAGAAATGAGGCCCTAAGAAGGATAAGGTGGCAAATTACAAATTTAAATGTAAAACCACTTTAACAATATTACTAATTGTAACTCATCCAAACGTGATACTTCTTACAAATATGATATCACATAGCACATAATTGATTCAGAATAATAAATATGAATAGTACTCAATCCAAATAAAATAAACCAATAAAAAGAACTCTCATCATGGGCATCTAATTTACCCGTGAGTTGCAATATGCAAGTCAAGACGTAGCCTGTTGATCTTGTTTGGGGATACGTTGATGAATCTAATACTAGCTAGTTCATCTACTATTAGTGCATGTACTTGGTGTAACTAATTTTCAACTCCAATGTTCAATGAACCTATTTAATACCTACACCTTTCTCTTTCCTTTGTTATTTATAGCTAAACTATATGGCAGGTGTTAGGTAAGAAATTTGGTTTTATCTTTCTCTATGTGTATACTTGGACAAACTTCAAACACTCATTCGATACTTTCTATTATTAGAGTTGAAATTGGGCCAGCCCCGTCCTTAACTCGATTTGCAAGGCCAAATTATAAACTTTGATACTCAAATTTATTTTTCTTACAATTTAGTATCTAACTTTATTTTTTTACAAATGGGTCCAGAAATTTTGATGATAAAATTATGTTTTAGTACCTTTATATCTTTACCTTGCATTATATTACCTAAATCTTTAAAATTTTACAAACAGGTATAGTCCAATATGTGAGTACCCTATCTTCTTCGAGTTTCAAATCACTAGTTGTTGCTATGTATCACATGACCAAAAAGTGACAAAATTCTCTCGACCCTACCCAACTCTTACATGGCCAAAATATAATTTAACACTAAATTGATCCTGTAGACAAACTATCCCAATCAGACCGGGTGGATATATAGCCTATGTTTGGCCCGACTTTTAGAAGTGTTTTTCGGCATCAAAAGCTTAAGTAGTAGCCTATGTTTGGCCCGGCTTTTAGAAGTACTTTTCAGCATCAAAAGCTGAAGTAGAGCCAAACACCTCTAAAAGCTCGGCTTTTGAAAAACGCTTTTGTATAACATAAAAGCAGAAGCTCCGATTTGGAGCTTCTGCGAAAAGCTGTTTCGAAAATACAAGATTATCCTTACCATATTTTAATTTTATTTCAGAAAATATAATTTTTTTTCATTTATATCATTTTAAAATAAAAATAAATTATAATATCATATTATTAATATAAAAGAAATCTAACAAGCTCTATTTTGACTACTTTCTATTGTTTAGAATTTTTATTCATATTTTATATTATAAGTCCTTTATAGTCATTTTACACAATCGCTCATATTAAAAAGCACTTCTAATAGTTTTACAGTCAAACACTAAAAGCTCCAGCTATAAACTGCTTCTGCAAAAACTACAGCAGGACCAAACTAAACTATAGAGTCATGCTTACCGCCCTAATTCGTATAGCCTCAACTTGTTCCTTACTTTCTACAAATCCCGTGAGCGAAAATACAATCATCTGTAATCTGACTTTGTTTCCAGACAATCGTCTGGTGTTGACTATGTTAAAAAAAAATACAATCATTCACATAACTGACAACAACGGATTACGAAAATCAAACTCTATTATACATACTCGTAGGAAAAAAAAAAGAAGAAAAAAAAGTCTTAAAAACCCAGCTACCCAATTAATTAATTAACATGCACATAATTAAATTAGAAAAGGAAAAGAAATCCATATTTTACAATGCAGAACGGCATTAACAAATACAACATTACTTATTCAATTATATACAATTAATCAGTTTCTAACTCTTTCCAAGTAATATATATCTGCTAATCATCATCATCATGATGAAGTTGATGAATTCAGCGTGCTACACGGCCGGCCGAGACTCAGAATGTTGGACTCCGATGATCTGCAGCCACCGCCACGAACGACCACGGCCGCCGCCGCCGGCAGCAACGGAACCACCGGCAGATTGTCGCAGTTGCAAATTTCAACCATGTGGCCATCTGGGTCGTGGAAGAAGAGTTGATCCACGTAAACTCCTCCTTCCTCCACCCTACTCTTCACGTACTCCACCTCCATCTCCTTCAACTTCTTCTCCGCCATCGCCATGCTCTCACACTGCCATGACATGCAAATGGAAATCAAACAAATATGTGTAGTTAAGGAAATTATGAAATATCATAAAGTTTTTAACCTTTCTGGCCAAAACATCTTTGGTACAAAACTAGCCTACTTGTTATACTCATGTTTTCACATTTATAACATGTAGTTCAATATATATATATATATATATATATATTTGTACGAATACGAAACATCGACTATTATTGTTAGATTAAATGAATATTATGATTTGGATTAGAGAATTATGAATAGGCGTTCACCCCATTAGGGTTAGGATATAGTATATCATGAACCAAACTCCGGTTCATTCATTGTATAAATGATAGAACTCGCGATAGGTGTACGATAAGATAGAATACACCAGACTTACGCTAGATTGAACCACCTACGAATATTAATTATTCCCCATACACATTCGTCAAACGAAAATGAACCGAAAGGGTCGAAATCTGTTCAAATCCCATGCATCATGAATGTTCTACGTAAAATCAACTGTCAATATTCGATATTGTGATGGTTCAAAGTTCAAAAGCGCAACTTCTTAATTAATCAAAGACTCCGACATATCAAGAACCCATCTTGTATCAGTAACTCGAATCGAATCATTACCTGGAAAGAGATGTGATTGTCCTTGGGATTAATGCGGGTGATGCCTGCTGCAGGAACGTCCTCCTCCTCGAGGTCATCGCATTGCAGAAGATGGATCCCAATCCCATAATTCGACAGCCTGCAGCATGTTCATATGGCCATGCAAAATCTAACTTTAAACAACATACAAAATCATCAAGTTTGCAGAAAGAAGGAATTAAAAAGAAATCTAAGTTTTGATTACCATGCACCGTCGAAATTGAAGGAGCCAGGGCGCCTGATGGGAAAGAATCCCAAAACGTTCTGGTAAAATTCCAGAGATCTCTCTAGCGATCTGCACGCCACCGAGATGTGATTCAACGACTTGAGCTGCAGAGGGTTGTTGCTAATGCTGCTCTTCTTCATTATCATTTTTTCTTTCTCTCGTCGATATCCCTTTGCCTGTAACTCGATTAATATATATCTTGTATTTGATAATTGGTTTTCACAGAACAAGAAGAGATGAATGGCAAAGGCATTCAGGATAGAGAAGGGATTAATTAATGGGTTTGAGAGCTTATATATAATATATATGCAGGCCAATGCCGCCGCCGGTGAGAGGATTATGGATAAAAATATATTTGATTGGATTTTCCCCAAAATGCAAGATGAAATATTCTCTGTGCTTGCCTGCCTCATCCTCATCACCAGCTAACGAATGTGAGATGGCTGGCTGGCCACAAAAAAAAATTTCAACATTTGGTGCTAGCGTTGAAGAGAAGAGACTTATACCTTCCGTTGCTTAGATATTAGACGTGTTATAATAGGCGAAATAACGTGCAATAATAGGGACAAAAGGAGTATAACCGTGTTTGCATTCTCGTGTTTTTGCCTTTTTTGGTATGCATTTTAAGATTTTTGGTTATATGTGCTTCGAATGTGGGTTATGGTGGAAACATGGAATTAGTTTTTCTCTCGTTTAGCGAGGGTTTAGGAGAGCGGCGGAAACCCTAGTGGTGTCCGAGAAGGAGAAGGCTTTTTGCGAGCCAGTTTTCCTAAAGACCAGTTTATACAAATCGATTCACAAATCTACAATCCTTGAAACAGCTACTAGTGTTTCTCTCGATTAGCGAGGGTTTAGGAGAGCAGCACCACCAGCCCCACGCAACTGGCTGCACTCAGGATCAAAGAGAGCGGATGTTGATGATATTTGGAGACAGTTACGCCAGAAATTCGAAGCTGAAAGTACTGGATCCAATCAACCTGTAAGACAACCAAAAGAACCAGAGGCAAAGAGTATGGAAACTAATCAAAAGACACAGACTGAAGAATGTGAAGGCCAGCAGATCATAGAAGGCCAGAAGGGAAAAGAAGCAAAGTTGCAGGACAATAATACGAAGGAAAATGAGGAAGTAGTGCAACATTTAACTGATCACACCCCTCTGGAGCTCAGAAAGGAGACTCCAGTGGAAACACAACAACAAGTACAGACAGAGCAGCCGAGACATGGGCTGGGAGTGGGAGCAGTAGAGAGACTCTTCATGGAAAAACAGGAGGGAAGGGATAATCGGAAACCAACAGTGAAAAGCTGGAGGAGACAGGAGCAGACAAAACATATAGGGGGTGGGGGAGTGGTAGTAACTCCCCAAAAGAGGACTCATGTGGATAGAGGGGAGGTACCTACCCAATGGAAGAGGACAACTTAACAAATAAGAAGGCTAGAACCTTAATATTTTCCGAGAAGGTAATAAAGGCGACAGAAGGATGCATAAATGATATGGATGGCGATAAGGCGGACCCTGCAGGAGAGCAGGGCCGCCGAGCCCAATGAGTCTACTGAGTTACAACTGCCGAGGGCTTGGGAAAACCTTGGCAGTTGGAAAGGTGAAGAGTCTGCTTCGCCAATATGATCCCGTCATTGTCTTCCTGATGGAGACAAAACAGTATGAGAAAGAGTGGAAGGAAAAGATCAAGGAATTTGGTTATCATGATGGAGATGGGGTATCAGCAGGAACAAACAGAGCGGGGGGCTTCTCCTGATGTGGAAAGCTGAGGTGCAAGTGCAGGTTATGTCCCTATCGAGAAATCATATTGATGCTAAAGTTAAATATCAACCAACAGGGGCAGAATGGAGATTCACAGGATTTTACGGATGGCCTGAGGGTAAAAACAAGGATAAAAGTTGTGTTTTGTTAAGGCGGCTTCATCAGCAAGTGGATTTTCCTTGGCTAGTTATGGGGGATTTTAATCTCCTTGCTCATCATTTGGAGAAGAGTGGAAATAGGGAACCAGATATAAGGGAGATGGAAATGTTTCGAGGCACTCTGGAAGATTGTGGCCTCGAAGACTGTGGCTATTTTGGGAGAATTTTCACATGGGAAAACAACCGTGACGAGGAGAACTACACTAAAGAGAGGTTGGACAGGGCAGTAGCAAACATTCGTTTGCTTCCTAACATTCGTTTAAATCACCTAGACAGATGTGGTGCTGACCATATACCAATTCAGATGGTTTTGAACACTTTGGAAGAGGAGATCACATGGGGATGGTCATTTAGGTATGAACATTACTGGGAAAAGCACAAGGATTGCCAGGAGACAGTTAGAGAGGGATGGCTAAACCAGGAGAATGTTTCGATCATGGACCGAATTAAAGATTGTGAGACAAAGCTGCTGAGTTGGAGTAAAGAGGCTTTTGGATCACTCAAAGCAAGAAGAAACAGAATTGAGCGCCTGCTGGTTCACTCCTACTGTCACTCTAGAAAATGGCCAAGTGTAACCACTTCCAAAAGCGTAGTATAGCGGGTTTGGGTTTTAATGTCAACCCGGGTCCTAGATGTGATGACTACTCGGTGAATTCTCGTTATCTAGCAGTGGACTTTTAGTGCAGATTCAAACAAACAAAAACACAAAGCAAGTTTAGCGGTTGTTCAAGTCAAGAGAGGTCACCTGGATATGGTTCCCCCTAGACTGCAGTTAAGCCGGATTGCAATTTACCAAGTTCAGTTTTTATGAAAGTTATACTGCGGAAGGTTCTTAAACCGTCTGAAGTCTCGACTAAAGGTCTTCAGACCCTCTCAATCTGAGTCTCTAGCGGGCGACTAACCTCCACCGGAGTAAACAGATTGAGGCCCTAACGAACCAAACCTCCACTACCGAATTGACTTCGATACAGAATAGCGAATTGGCTCCTCGACTAAAGTCACCAATTCGCTACCTTCAATTAAGGATGCTCTATCAACCTAGGCAGATATTCTCATTCTAGGTTAAAGCAGAAACAACAGGAATTTGATCAGGATTCATGCCATTCAATCATTCAAACCTCAATCGAATATAATCAATTCACAAACTCTGTACTTGGGTTCATACAATCAGACCTAGCATACAAATCTAGGGTTCCCCATACCCAGATGAATGGGGGAACTACTCCATAGAGAAAGAAGCAAAAGCATATTCAGACGCGGAAATCATACTGTGAAGACGGATTTCTGCTCCTGGACGTTTAATCGGCACTTCTCCAAGCTCAAGCCGGGCTCCAATGGTGATGAAGATCAAGCTATGGCACTTGGGAACTCTGGTTCGTCGCTTTCTCTCTCTAGGAATCGCTTTCTCTCTCAAAAACTCGGAACCCTTGAAAGTTGGTCTTCTTTTCCTTTTATCAGCTGCCAGATCGCGATACCCGGTCGAAATACCCGGTCGGGTATTTCGGGTCTCGACCGGGTATATACAAAACGCGCCGTTTCATCCTGGGGAAAATCCCCGGTCTGACTCTATAATCCCCGACCGGGGATTTTAGCCATTTGCCCGGGCCCCCTTCTGTTTCTCACGGGTGCCCAAATTGATAAATACCCGGTCGGGTATTTTGCCACCTGACCGGGTATTTTCCTCCTGCAGCCCCCTTAGTCCCAACTCGGCTCCTTTCGACCCAGAACTCGTTTCTCCGCCTCGATTCCAACGCCGGGTCTGAAATATGACATAAACACACAACCTAGCGTGAAATCGGCTTAAAACACGAGATTCCACATCACAAACGGCTTCAGAATAGGGGTGAAAACATGTGTAATTATCGGTCTATCAAACTCCCCCACACTTAACCGTTTGCTTGTCCCTAAGCAAACCAAGTCAGACACCAGGTAAGCTCAAAACATTTCAAGCAAGTAGGCTTAAGGGCAAATCGTATCGGCACAAAACACGTGGATCATACTGGCTTTCGATCATCAACACATGGCAACTCGAATGACAACCTAGAAAACCACCACAGACGACATTAGAGTGCAATAAAGTCGAGCAAAGGAAGAGTTCTCTCCTATTCACCAACCAACATAGACTTGACTCAACCACTCGTTCAAAACAGTCACTTCATGCACAAAGCTCAAGATATCAGAATTAAGACCGAGCAATCTAGGTCCTCACCGGGGTAAAGAGTATAGAAAATATGAGAAAATGAATCGCTCACTCTCGACCAGTGGGGTTAGGACAATTTGATGCGAAAAATGCGCATGCTTATTCTCTCAATCCCTAACGTCTCTTCACCATGAATGCAGCCTCTAAATGCTAGAGTTCACATAGGGGGTGTCACCACTAACTAATCTGGAGGTCTTAGACACAGGTTCAAATGACTGGCTAGGGTCTTGGACATGGGGAAAAAGCCTTTTAGGTGGTGGTAGTTCTAGCACAAGGTTCCACATTTCCAAACCCAACAAAACCACAGTCAAACAAACCAGTAACTTTCATTCTGCTATTCTGCATTACTCAACTTCTTTAGGTACAAGAGCGAAGGAGGTTATATAAATGTCAGCATTTCCTAGCAAGACTGCTAAGAAACACTACCTAATGGGCACTATTTAGAATTTTGGTGGTGGCTCTCTTTTGCTTTGAAATTTTTTTTTTCTTTCCTTGCTTTTCTTTATTTTCCTTAAGAAAACCACCACCTCTTCACATTTTTCAATTACACGCCCAACTTTTAAGCACTTCCTCCAACCCTCACATTACATTTAGCAGAAATAGCAGCGAACATGTAAAAATCACTCTGTGGAACCTTCTAAAAGATGCAAAAGGGTGACTTTTCATTGAAGACCGAAAGAAAGGAAAACACACGGCTCAAAGGGGCTGACTAGGGGTATGACACACCAGGACAGTCAATTTGGTCGTGGGCTAATCCTATGTCTCCATCATCTTAGCTAGTGACAACGTGAATGCTACATTTCATGGAAGAGGGATCTATCGCACAAGAAAGAAACGAGCAGGCTCAAATCTCACATGGCTACCTATATGCTCTATCTCACATTCTGATTCCCTGAACTAGATGCATAAATGACTGTCAAAAGCAAGTGATCAAATGCAAGTCACAGTTGGTAAGCAAACAGTTGAAAACTGAACCCCTACACAACTCTACTGCACATCTCAGTCATCACAATAAGCTGTCTAAGTCACACTCAAGTTTTCATGCATCGAGTCAAAAGCCATTCAATTCTCTAATCACATCCACAATGCCAATACAATCAATTATCAAGCAAACAGCAGTGCTTGGAGCCCTCAAATCTCGAGATTTGGACAGTGGACTAGGCTCCAAGCACCCAACCAGATCGAATGCAGTCAAAAGATAAACATCCCCCCACACTTAAGATCGACATTGCCCACAATGGAGAAGAGGTAAGGGAAGGGGAACGATGTTACCGGTGTGCACAGACTGCAGGAGACTGGAAATGAACCAGTCAGGAAGAAACGGACTGGAGAGAGGACCAGTCGGGAACACAGGCAGAGCTAAAGGAAACCAAAAGCTCAAACACATACATTAGGTCTAATGGTCAGCCCAATAGTACAGCATCCAAAAATGAAAAGAAAAAGAAACAAAAACCGACACAAAACAGTTTGCATGCTGACAAAGACCAAAAACACTCAAAACATGCCCCTAGGGCCCTCCAAGACCGGAGAAGTCGATCTGGTTCATGAGGTCGTCGTCGCCATCCTCTGGTGGCTGGTGTGGTGGTGAAGGATTCCACCGGGTGGTCCAGTGGTGCTCCTCTGGAGGGTGACAAGCCTGGAGCAGGTGCTCCGAGTACTCTAGCAGTCGGCGGCCTCGATCTCTCTCCCGCTCGATGAGAGCACTAGTGACTCCCATGTGGGTCTCTAATCGGCCAAGGCGCTCGTCAACGCCCGTCAGCCTGGACCGGTACTCGGCCTGGTGGGCCGAATACTGCTGATAGAACTGGACCTGATGGTCCATGAGCTGCTGGTTCTGAAGACCGAGCTGCTGGAACTGGAGCCCCATCTGCTGGAACTGCTCTGTGAAGAAGTCCACCGACGGGCCGGAAGCCATCGACGGACCAGAAGGACCAGAGGAGGACTCACCTCTCACCGGTCTCCGTCGAGGCTGAAGGTCCCCAGGGGGGGAGAGCGAGGGCTCCGGCTCATCGGCATCCATGGCGCCGTCATCATCATCATCAGCATCCTCATCCACCTCCTCGCCTGAGTAGTCAGCATCCTCCTCGTCCTTAGCGAGATCGACAACCTCCTAGGGGGCATAGAAAGCCCGTCCACCCATGTACGGATGTCATCAGTGGCCAGGAGGCGGGCACTGTGTAGCACGTCCCGGCTGAGGGGTGCGGAGCCGCCCCGTGCAGACGCATGATGAAGCCCCTGGAAGCTGATGTCGAAATGCCGCGCCAACCGGGTGATCAAGGGACCACAGAAGAGGTGGGTGGGATTCCCGTGGCACCAGGAGAAGGTGGTGGCCACGAACGAACCCAAGTGGAGCATGTGCTCCGGGTACCCCATCGAGTACATGGCATACAACACCCGCTTCGGAATCTTATGCGAGCCGGTGGCGTTGGGGACGATAGAGCGGGTGATCAGCAAGTTCAGGATGTGCCACTGCGGCTTGAGGGTGCTGACGTAGGTCTGGCCAGCATCGAAGTAGTCATATCGATGATCTCGCCGGGCTATCGTGCGGTAGAACCCATCCTGGTTCCAGTCGGTCGGGTTGGCGATCTCGATCTCGTGGCGATCGAACGGGTGGTACTCGATCCCCAAGGCATGGGCCAGCTCGTCGACGGTCAGCTCCCTGTGATGGCCACCCATCCTGAATGTCACCGCATAGGCGTCCCGGGCCTTCTTGCGGTCATAATGAAATGTGGTGTAGAACTCCCACACCAGCTCCGTGTAGGTAGGCTCGTCTATGGTCAGCAACGTCCGCCAATCGCGGTGACTGATGACGGCGCTGAGCTCCCGCATGCAGTGGAGCTACTCGAACACCGCCCACTCGAGGTGGTAGTGGCGCTCCAATCTCCCCCGGATCACCTTGCGGAACTGATCCGCGTAGTCCGGGTGCAGGCGCAGACCCTGCACAAACGGATGGTCCTGAGACATGTTCCTGCAAAATCAATACACCAAAGGTGAAACCAAGAAAAACTGGTCAGGACCAACAGCATGGGTTCATCACTTCCCCCACACTTAAGGCCACCTAGGCTAACAGTGATACGCACAGCCGGTTGAATCACAGGCGACTCAACCGGAATCAAAGCAAGAATCACAGAACCAATCGCATTCACGACAAGGGCAGTACATACACCAAAGATAAAACCATGCAAGCTTAAGGCATCCCTCACCCTACTCTAAATCAGGCATGCAAACACAGTTCTCGGTCCTACATGCTACAGTTTGATTCTCCATAAAAAGAGTAAGTAATAAGAAACACACCTGGAAACACAAGTGGAACTGTAGTGAGGACACGAGAAAGGGGTGAGGGACGCGAGAGGGGGCCAAAAATCGGTTGAGGAGGGTCGCCGAATAGTGGCCGGAAGACCGCCGGAAAGTCGCCGGCGGTGACCAGCGGCGGCGGAGGGCGGCGGCCGGCGGCGGAGCGGCGGAGGGCGGCGGCGGCCAAAGAGGAGAGAGGGGAGAGGATTTTGAGAGTAGAGAGGAGAAATTTTGGAAAAAATGAGAGTAGAGAGAGAAATGACTGGGGGTTTCCTTTAAATAGTCAAAATACCCGGTCGGGTCTCAGAAATACCCGGTCGGGTATTTCTGATTCCTCGACCGGGGTTTGCTAAACGCAGCGTATCAAATGGGCCATTATACCCGGCCTTGAGCCAAAAATACCCGGTCGGGTA
This sequence comes from Linum tenue, assembly GCA_946122785.1. Lineage (NCBI taxonomy): Eukaryota > Viridiplantae > Streptophyta > Magnoliopsida > Malpighiales > Linaceae > Linum > Linum tenue. The sequence goes on from CAMGYJ010000003.1 coordinate 5,354,786, forward strand.
ATTTTGGATCAAGGTCGGGTATTTTTGTGAAACGCTGCGTGTAAGGCCTTGAAAACCCCCGGCCTCGAACCAAAAAGACCCGGGCGAGTAATTTTGGTACGAGGTCGGGTATTTTTGTAAAAACGCTGCGTTCAAGGCCTTGGGAATCCCCGGCCTTGAACCAAAAATACCCGGTCGGGTATTTTTGGGACGAGGTCGTGTATTTCCCATTTTTCCCCCCGAGAAACAGAGGGGGGCCCGGGCATGGACCAAAAATACCCGGTCGGGTATTTTGGCCCACGACCGGGTATTACCCCCAGTTCGGCCAAAAATCTTATTTCGCCCAAAATTTCAACCTCTCCTGCACGAAAACACCAAATCAAGGCATCACAGATGACTGAACTTCATTACAGACATGCAACTGACTCGACACGACACAAAAACTCAGAAAAAAGAGAAACAGAAATGCAAACCGTGGTGGGGTTGCCTCCCCACAAGCGCTTCTTTACCGTCTTTTAGCTGGACGCCCATGGTGGATACTCAGGGATGTGCAGGAACAGGTGCCTCCAAGAGTGGATCCACGTCGCTCTTGAGGTACAGCTTCAGGTTGTGGCCATGCACCCGATGGATGCGACCACCATCATCGGTCAGCACGACCTGGCCATCCGGCAAGATGCAGGCGAGTGCGTACCCGGACGGCCAGGGTGGTCGTGGTGCAGGGGGCGGGACCAGCTCGTAGTGGTCTCCACCCTTCTTCCGTGCAGGCTTAGGCACTTGTTGCTTCGGCCGCCACTCCTCTTTGAGCTTTTTATTCGGTGGTGAGGCTGGAGGGAGCGGCGGCGAAGGAGTGAGAGGGGGATCCTGCAAAATGGGAGATGCAGACGGATACACGACAGGCTCATGTACCGGGTCAGAAATAGCATGCATAGGTGTGACAGCAATCATAGCACAGTGATCGAAATCAGTCACAGAAAAAGTAGCCTGTTCATTCCCAGCACGCAGGATCAGTTTACCATCATGCACATCAATAAGTGCCTTGGCGGTGGCAAGAAATGGTCTCCCTAAAATCAAAGGCACATCCACATCATCATTTATATCCAGAATAACAAAATCAACAGGATATATGAATGCACTCACTTTAACAAGCAGATCCTCTATGATACCCCTAGGATGCACAACGGAACGGTCAGCTAGCTGAATGCTCATCCTAGTAGGGCTAAGTTCACCTAGGTCTAGCTTTTTGAACAATTTGTATGGCATGACATTAATGCTAGCGCCTAGGTCCACCAAGGACTTTTCTATATGCATGCTGTCAATAGTAAGAGGGATAGTAAAACTCCATGGGTCCTTGCGCTTTTCGGGCAGCTTGTTCTGCAGGACAGCAGAACATTCCTCGCTCAGCAGCACTGTCGAGAGATCCCCAAGTTTCTTCTTGTTGGTGAGGAGATCTTTCATGAACTTCGCGTACTTGGGCATCTTCGACAGTGCCTCCACAAATGGTACGCTGATGTTGAGCTGCTTCAACATTGCCATAAACTTGGCAAACTCAGTCTCCAGCTTGTCTTTGTGTAGGCGAGTGGGGAAGGGAAGCTGGGGTACATGCTCCTTAACCACTGATTGTGGCTTGGGAGCAGGGGCTTCCTTCTCCACCCGCACTTCTGCATCATCGGCTGGAAGTGCTGAAGCAGGTAGTGGTTCCTCCTGCCTGGTCGGGGCAGGATCAGCCGATGTGAGCCTGCCACTCCTGGTGAAGATGGCATCCAGCTGCTTGTGCGGCTCCCGTGGATTAGGGATGGTGGTGGCAGGTAGAGTCCCCGGGGCCCGGACAGTAAGTTGGCGCGCTAGGGCACCGACTTAGTGCTGTAAATCTTGCAGAATAGCACCTTGGTTCCTCTGTCCGGCCTCCAGAGAGGCTATGCTCTGGTCCACCCTCGTGAAATTCGCCTGGCTGGTGGTCATGAATGCTGCCAAAATATTCTTCAGATCGGTCATCTGGTTGTCGAGAGTTGGGGCTGCTGCTGGCTCGGCATACTGTCGCTGGGGCTGCTGGAATGGCTGCCCCTGCCTAGGCTGGTAGGGCTGCTGCTGTGATGGTGGCCCATGCCTAGCCTGGAAGTGTTGCCTCTGCTGAAAACCACCCGCTGGTGCTGGGAAACCAGGTGGTTTGGTGTTGTTGCTGCTCCAGGAGAAATTGGGATGCTGGCGCCATCCTTCATTGTAGGTGTTGCTGTATGGGTCCAGGCACCGAGCATTTGCGATGAAGTCCACCTGTTCTTGGGGAGTAGAGGACTCCCTCATAGCCTGACAGTCCTCCACCTGGTGATTCGGGCTCTCACACCACTGACACTGAGCTACTGGAGGCGTAGCTACACCTCGGTCCGGAAGGAGACTGTTGGGCTGCTTCAATGTCTGCACCAACTCAGCCACCTGCTGCTCTAAACCGGACCTGGCCTCCACAGCGTGCACACCACGGTCCCGGGACTGTCTGCCTCTGCTGCTCTGCCCCCAGGAATGATCGCGGGCAGCCAACTGATCATCTGGTTCAGTTCGGGTGGAGTCTTAGTAAGAATATCCCCTCCTGGGCATAGAGACTCGATCACCCTATGGCTGTCTGGAGTGAGGGCGCTGTAGAAGTTCCCCACTGTGAAAGCATCACTGAAGCCATGATGGGGACACTACCAGAAATATCCCATGTGCCGCTCCCATGCATCACGAAGTGACTCATCTGGCTCTTGGCGGAAGTGAGTGATCTCCCGCTGAATCTCTGTGGTCTTCGATGCCGGATAGTACCTGTGCACGAACTTGTCTGCCAGATCGTCCCAAGAAGTGATGGACAATGGGGGCTGGGTCTCCAACCACCTCTTAGCATTCCCCGCCAGAGAATGGGGGAAGAGGTGAAGGCGGATTGCGTCATCCGGAACACCGTTCAGCTTGAACCCGTTTGTCAGCTGCAGAAATCGGGAAAGATGTGTCCGGGCCTCCTCATCCTTCAAGCCATGGAACTGGATGGAGGATGTAATAAGTTGAATCCAGCATGGCTTGATCTCGAAGTTGTTTGCTGGAATTGGCGGATAGAGGATGACCGGGCAGATGTCAGCAATCCGCGGAGTGTAGTAGTACTCCAAGGTGGGACCCGGTGGTGGTGGATGATGATGGACCCCAGCTGCCTGGGGATTGGGGTCGTTCCCCAGGAACTGGTTCTCCGGAGGTGGGTTGTGATCGCCTTCCATCTCGTACTCGTCCTCGGACTCGCTGCTCAATTGGCCGTCTCTGCGCTCTTCCGTAGCCAGTCTAGCTCGTTGTTGTCTCCTAAGTTGGTGGCTGGTGCGTTCAATCTCTGGATCCAACGGCAGTAAATCTCCCGACTGGCTACGGGTCATGCACTATCTGCACACAATCAAGCAATGCAAACCCGTGAAGGCACAAGTGGGAAAGAAGAAACACTCAATGAGAAAATGAAAATGCTAAAGTAACAGAAATCACTTTTCTTCAACAACCTAGCCGTCCCCAGCAACGGCCCCAAAAACTTGGTTCACTCCTACTGTCACTCTAGAAAATGGCCAAGTGTAACCACTTCCTAAAGCGTAGTATAGCGGGTTTGGGTTATAATGTCAACCCGGGTCCTAGATGTGATGACTACTCGGTGAATTCTCGTTATCTAGCAGTGGACTTTTAGTGCAGATTCAAACAAACAAAAACACAAAGCAAGTTTAGCGGTTGTTCAAGTCAAGAGAGGTCACCCGGATATGGTTCCCCCTAGACTGCAGTTAAGCCGGATTGCAATTTACCAAGTTCAGTTTTTATGAAAGTTATACTGCGGAAGGTTCTTAAACCGAAGTCTCGACTAAAGGTCTTCAGACCCTCTCAATCTGAGTCTCTAGCGGGTGACTAACCTCCACCGGAGTAAACAGATTGAGGCCCTAACGAACCAAACCTCCACTACCGAATTGACTTCGGTACAGAATAGCGAATTGGCTCCTCGACTAAAGTCACCAATTCGCTACCTTCAATTAAGGATGCTCTATCAACCTAGGCAGATATTCTCATTCTAGGTTAAAGCAGAAACAACAGGAATTTGATCAGGATTCATGCCATTCAATCATTCAAACCTCAATCGAATATAATCAATTCACAAACTCTGTACTTGGGTTCATACAATCAGACCTAGCATACAAATCTAGGGTTCCCCATACCCAGATGAATGGGGGAACTACTCCATAGAGAAAGAAGCAAAAGCAGATTCAGACGCGGAAATCATACTATGAAGACGGATTTCTGCTCCTGGACGTTTAATCGGCACTTCTCCAAGCTCAAGCCGGGCTCCAATGGTGATGAAGATCAAGCTATGGCACTTGGGAACTCTGGTTCGTCGCTTTCTCTCTCTAGGAATCGCTTTCTCTCTCAAAAACTCGGAACCCTTGAAAGTTGGTCTTCTTTTCCTTTTATCCACTGCCAGATCGCGATACCCGGTCGAAATACCCGGTCGGGTATTTCGGGTTTCGACCGGGTATATACAAAACGCGCCGTTTCATCCTGGGGAAAATCCCCGGTCTGACTCTATAATCCCCGACCAGGGATTTTAGCCATTTGCCCGGGCCCCCTTCTGTTTCTCACGGGTGCCCAAATTGATAAATACCCGGTCGGGTATTTTGCCACCTGACCGGGTATTTTCTTCCTGCAGCCCCCTTAGTCCCAACTCGGCTCCTTTCGACCCAGAACTCGTTTCTCCGCCTCGATTCCAACGCCGGGTCCTGAAATATGACAGAAATACACAACCTAGCGTGAAATCGGCTTAAAACACGAGATTCCACATCACAAACGGCTTCAGAATAGGGGTGAAAACATGTGTAATTATCGGTCTATCACGTGCTTAAGAAGTTAAACTGAGGAAGAAGAACAAAATCCATGCTGGAGCGAAGGAGATTATTAGAAAGAGAACTGGATGATGTTCTCTACCAGGAGGAATGCAAGTGGAGACAAAGATCGAGAGCGGATTGGTTGAAGGAAGGTGACAGCACTACAGGCTTTTTTCATAGAAAGGCCTCAGAAAGAAGGAAAAGAAACACCATAAAGCGACTTTTGGATGAATCAGGAAGAGCCTGGACAGGTCAAGAAGGGGTGGGAAATTGTTTACTGGATTACTACAAGGAATTATTTACATCAGGGGAACTCCCCACAACAAGCCAGATTCTATCGGCAGTTGATCAGAGGGTTACTCCTTTGATGAATCAAGAATTGATGAGGCCTTTCAATGGAGATGAGATATGGGAAGCTCTAAAGATGATGGGACCAACGAAGGCCCCAAGGCCAGATGGAATGCCAGCGTTTTTCTTCCAACATAATTGGGGAGTGGTAGGGCCTGAGGTAACGAGGGCTTTGACAAACTACTTAGAGATGGGAAGTTTCCCAGAGCAACTAAATTATACTCTGATTGCTCTTATCCCAAAGACAAAAAAACCAGAGAAGCCCTCAGAATTTCGCCCTATAAGCCTTTGCCAAGTTCTGTATAAGATCATGGCTAAGGTTCTGCCAAACAGGCTGAAGCGGATTCTCCCTAAAGTGATAGGGGAGAATCAGAGCGCGTTCGTCCCAAAAAGGAACATTTTGGACAATGTATTGATAGACTTCGAATGTTTCCATGCGATCAAGAATAAGAAGAAGGCTAAAACAAGTGTCATGGCCGCAAAACTAGACATATCAAAGGCCTACGACAGGGTGGAGTGGAAATTCCTAGAAGAAATAATGACGAAGATGGGTTTTAATGAGAGGTGGGTGAATCTGATCCTGCACTATGTTAGCACAGTAACTTACTCTATCTTGGTAAATGGACACAGATCGATGGAATTCATACCAAGCAGAGGTCTCATGCAGGGTGACCCTTTGTCACCATACCTGTTTCTGCTATGTGCAGAGGGTCTGTCAGCTTTACTTCAACAAGAAGCAAACATGGGAGCAATTTATGGACTCAAAGTCTCAAATAGGGGTCCAGCCATCTCCCATCTGCTCTTTGCAGATGATAGCGTTCTGTTTGCAAGAGCTACAACCACTGAATGTGGAAGAATAAAGGAAATCCTAAAGATCTATGAAGTGGAATCAGGTCAGAAGATCAATCTACAAAAATCTGAAATCAGCTTCTCCCCGAGTGTTGGAGAAGAGAAGGCAACTGAGTTGGGTAATATCCTAGGGATGAGAAGAGTTGAAGAACATACAAAATACCTAAGGCTGCCCACGAGAATTGGTAGACAAAAGAAAGCAGCGTTTGGAGTGTTGGTCGACAGAGTTAGGAAGAAAGTTAAGCACTGGAAAAGCCTGACACTCTCAATAGCAGCAAAGGAAGTGCTAATAAAATCAGTGGCTCAATCTCAAGCCACTTATACCATGTCTGTCTTCCGAGTGCCAGATGGGGTGCTAGATGAGATCAGAAGAGTGATCTCGACGTTCTGGTGGGGACAAAAGGGGGAGGAAAAACGAATTTCGTGGAAAGCTTGGAAGAAATTGTGCAGACCCAAAGAAGAAGGGGGTATTGGTTTCAGAGACTTAGGTGGCTTCAACCTAGCTCTACTTGGGAAGCAAGTCTGGAATCTAATGAAAAATCTGGATTCCCTGGTTGCGAGTTACACCTGGCGCAGTTTGATGGCTGCAAAGAATCTAGTAAAGCAGGTTTATGATGGAGACTTGGCAATGGATCTAATATTAATATATGGGAGGACAAATGGATTCCAGGAGGTGAGGAGGATGATTTTCGGGTGATCTCACCGAGGGTGGATCTGGACGAGGGCAATCAGGTGAGGGATTTGATTGATCATGAAACCAGAACGTGGAAACGACCCCTACTCCAACTTCACTTCAACATTACTGATCAGAATCGAATTGAAGGCATTCCCATTCCAAGACAGCCATCAATAGATAGACGAATATGGAGCGAGGAGAAGTCAGGTATTTATACGGTTAAGTCTGCCTACAAATTATAGAGGAAGAAGGCAAATGATGAGGAGGAAGGAAACGAGACTGAGGAATTGGCAGGGGAAACCTATGACCCCATGAATTGGAAACGATTGTGGGGCTTAAACATTCCCCCAAAGGTGAAACTATTCCTATGGCGTTTCACTCATGATATATTGCCAACAGGGAAAAATATTGAAGGAAGAAAGAAGGAGGCTTCAGTCGAATGCCCATATTGCAATCAGGTCGAGACACAGAATCACATTTTCAGGGAATGTTCTTGGGCGACCAGGATTTGGAGACCCACTGAATACAGGTCACTGTTCGAATAAGGGGAAGAGTTATCAAGTGGCAGCTGGCTTTGTGAAATAATGGAAAGAGTAGATGACGAGGTGCTAAGCAGGCTGGGAATGATTCTATGGAAGTTATGGAGCGAAAGGAACAATCACATGTTCAACAACCACAAACTAGAAGATTGGGAGATTGTTCCCCGGGCTCTTGATCTATTGGAAGAATTCCAATCACATAGAGAGAGGGAAGAAGGACCCAGAAGGAGCGAGCGAATTACCTGGACGCCGCTGCCGGAGGGATGGTACAAAGTGAACGTGGATGCAGCTGTGTTGGCGAACGAGGGCACGGGACTGGGTATGGTGGTAAGGGATGCAACGGGCGTTTTCGTCTTGGCGGCTGTTACCAGAAAGCGAATTCAATGGACACCAGAGCACGCCGAGGCCAAAGCGCTCCTGTTTGGTCTTCTCACTGACATTCACCATCAATTTCTCCCAGCCATTGTAGAGACTGACTGCCAGGGACTTTTCTCGCAAATTGGAAATGAGGATCGAAGATTGACAGAGGTGGGGTTGATTGTGGATGAGATAGAAGGGCTGGCAGCTGAGATTGGAGAAGATAAGGTTCGATGGGCTTTCACTAGGAGGCAAGCAAACTCAGCGGCCCACTTAACGGCCCATACAAATTGCAACTGGGAAGCATGCGATGAATGGGTTACTAGACCCCCTGTTTTTCTTCTTTCAGCACTTGCAAACGATTGTAATGGCAACAGAAGCTCTTAAATAAAAGCTCAGGTTGATTATAAAAACAAATGTGGGTTATGAAATGATATTCCTTCTTGAATATTTTTGCTGATATATTTTTTTGTTGGTATTACCGGTTTCTCGTATGGATTCAGAGATTTTTATTCTATGCATTCTAAGAATTCAGATGTGCATTATTCACATGATTTTGGTGTGCATTCAAAAGTTTTTGATACACATCTGGAGGTGTGCAGTATTCATTCCTATGCTTTATAAAAACATATCATACCAACGATTCAACAGTAAGAATATCCTATAGATTTTACGGGTTTTAGTGGTTATATCTTACTACGAATTTTTCCGATATGTGCGGTTTAGCAATTCTTCAAAATTTGTTGCCTCACTGCCATGTTAATATATGCCTCTCCACAAGCAAGCTACGAGAGAGAGGAGAAGGGGAATCAAAATCTTTTGTCAATTTTAAAAGCCTACGTTTTCCAACAGTTGCTTATAATTAATCGTTTTTCTTAAGAAGGATGGAAAACAAAGCATTAATTCATCCATATTTTCTTTCTTTAAGTTAAGTACGCAGCCAAACACGTTATAATCATCTGGATTATATTTGAGTACGTGGAAAGTCCCCTCCATTCCGTCCGTACCATACGTGCATGTGAAGGAAATTACAGCACTGCATTTGTGGGCCTGATGGGGGTTACAATTTGGGCCGTCGAGCACAAATTAAACCAGGCCGGATTAAATCTACCAAAATGCTGACGGCTGGACTCCAACTCCTCCAAAAGGCCGAGAAACCGTCTTTTTCCTCCCCACTCAATCTTTCCCCGGAAAATCTCGTCAGAGAAAAATGGACGGAAATTTAGAAATTTCGATCGACAAGCTCCCGGTCAAGCGCCTGGAGGCCATCGAGGAAAATGGCGCCGAGCGCTTTCCGACGTACACGTCTTTCTCCTTCTTCCTCAGTCTCGTTTTCAATCTACTATACACTCCAAAGCCTGGGAAGCCGAATGCCTTTCCTGTTGACCTAATGCCTGTTCTTTCCTTCGGCTTCTCTAGCTGACGATGAATTGGGAATTAGTGATGCCATTTTGAGTGGGCAGCTGATTGTATCTGTTTTTTTTTTTTTTTTTGGTTGCAGTGATGTTGGGTACGACGAGAAGCGAGTTTCTCTGATTCGGAGGATAGATTTTGCGTGGGCGTTGGAGAGAGAGGAAGATGACGACGAGAGGAAGAAGAAGCAGAAGAAGAGTTCCAAGGAGAGCACCTCGGGGACGCAATGGCCATGGCAGGGGATGGTGGAGAACTTGCAGTTGGCTCACCAGGAGCTCTCTGTCATTATCGATCTCATCAACACTGTGACTCTCTTTCAATCTCTCATTTCCTCCTTAGTCAATTTTCCCTATTCATTATTCGTTTCTATAGTTATTCGTGGCTTTTGATGTTTGTGGAACTTGGTGATAGAGAGTTTGGTAGTAATTGAGTGAATGGTGAACTTTTGGTTTATATTGAGAGAAGCAATGTGGATGAACAATGAGGTTTTGAATGCTTAATGGGGAACTATAAGAATGGGGTGAAGCTGAAGTCAGTGAATTTTCCTTTTGGTTTTTGTGTAGTTGGAAGCTAATGATGCTGTAACAGTTGCTAGTATGAGCAGACCAAAACCGTTAGCTGAGGAGCAGCTGGCTGATCATGCTGTTTCCACTGCAACCAAGCTACAATGCTACCGGGTACTTAACGATTTCCATCTGACATTTCCCCCTTGCCTGTTCATAGCACCAGTTGCTGACATTACAGTTCGTTTCAATTGCAGCAACTTGGTAAATACTTTAAGCAGTCTGCCAAAGCTTTGGATCTTCAAGTGGCCAGAGAAGCAAGATTTTATGGTGCTTTGATCAGGTGTGTGATATCTGCATCATGATTTTTACGTCATTGAGTTACTTAGATGACCATAGAGCATCCTGCTGGCGCAGATAATTAGCTCTTCTGTATAACTTAAGAAGTCTTTTTGTCAATTAAACTTGTTAGGTCTACAGTACCCTTGTAATTATTTATGTATAGGAATGTATGTGCATAGAAGATGTAGTACTGACAAGCTAACAGATTGCAGCAGAACTGGAAAGTTAAACGCCAGAGACTGGCTGCACTTGCCCCGGCCAATGAAGGGTTCACATTTGACCTGTACGACAACTCATTATACGACCCAACAGCTGTTCGACCGACCTCTCTTTGTACCATTCGGATTGAACACGACCCAGCTGGCATGCTTGCCATAAATTTGCCTCCAAAGTCTCTTCATTCGCTTCACTTTGGGTTTCTAGGTTTACACTCCAATAAAAGTCGTAGTAAGACAGCCAGTAAAATCAGAACCAATTCGTCAATTGAGCATATATCAAAAGGAACCGAGAAAGAATCTCTAGATGATAATGGAAGTGTGAAAGAAACACATTCCCTGCTCCGTGAAGTTCATCAAGCAATCTTTGACGAGCAGGTCGACTATTTCTGTTTCCCAATTGTGTTATGTGGTGATGATTCCCTTTAATTCTTATAGTCTTACATTCTTCTTTTTTCTTTTGGTTTCAGGTATTTGATATAGTGAACCGTGAAGCAGTTAACCAATCTTTAGGAGTCAACATTACTGGAATCCGAGAAAACTATCTACAACTGAGCATTGGTCCAGGAACCTCTGTGTTTGTATCTGTTACTCCTTGTGACCAGGATGAATCAACAACTGTCGATGGTAGAATCCCCCAGGATTTGGAATCTGCAACCTTACCTCTGGATTCAGTGGAGGATGAAAACATTATGAAGCACTTGGGCTTTCCCAATTCTACTAGTTATGAAATATTCCTTCGCCAGATATTTCATGAGAATTTTCTCGTAAAAGCAAAGGAGAAACCCGTTTCTACAGGCACTCGCGTACCTACACCCCGAGTGAAGGATGGGCCCAGTCTTCTTGGTCACTTCTGCTTATCTCTGGCTCATAGAATACTTTCAAACAAAGTTCTTATGGAGCTAGAAAAAGTGGTACCTTTCTGGTCTTGTTGATAGTTTCATCCTACTTATTGATGTCCTAAACAGGCTGTGCTCTTTTCTGAAAAAAATTCATCTTCTGTTGCCGCCAGGTTTGCAGAGTCCCGTATCTCCATTTGATATCTCATCCCACTTGGCATTCCAGGTCATCTTCCTGGACAATCTTGATGAGAGTACCACCAACCATTCTCAATGCCAATTCTCAATCACAGTCCTCGGACATCCAAGGCATGAAGAATACTGTTATTAAATCAGAGTTCCGGAACAAGGTTATGGTGAACGATGATCACATCCACATCGAAGCAGAAGGTGCTCCCAACGTTGTTGGCCTCTTCAACGGAAGTTCTAAAGACAGATGCGTGACCAACAAATATGATTGTGATTTGGTCGATCTTCCCGTCACAATTCTACAGCAGGTACCCAGTGTGTTCATTTTGATAACACATTTGACGTTTTCTTAAAGGAACTTTATTTTAAGACCAAACAAACACACCCTTTCTGTTATGTGATCTTCTAATGTGGTTTGTCCCCCTCTCGCAGGTTGCAAGCCAGGTTATCCGTTGGCTGCACGAGGAGGCTCTCGGGGTGGGCATGAAGGCAAGTCGGGATTTCCTGTGCTTGTCTTTCGAGCTGGATCAAGGCGAGCTACTCAGCCTGGTGGCCCACGTAGACCCAGAAGACACTCAGGGATGCATATCTTGGTGGCTGGTCATGGATGAAAGCTTTGCAGAAGAGAGGAAACTCTATGCCGATGCTGATGTAGATGGATCGTCCGATTACCGGAAGTTCTTGGGGTATCTTACCTTGGATGTGTTGTATTCAACCCTGATGGATCTAGTCAGTTTGTGCAGCGGCGGCGGAGGCCGTTGACATGGTTCTTATCATCTAAGAGATCCCCCTGTAATTTTCTTCTGTAATGCAGTAGTCATGTAAGCACAGGGAAGGTACTTTGTACATTAACACTGTCCTTAATCTTATCCATATTGTCTTTTCAGAATCATTCTACTTGGTTATTGAATTGCAATGGTTCTGTGTTTACAGGAAAGATTACTTGATTGTCTAGATGACTGAATCTTGAAGCGAAGAGCATATGAACTAGATCTGGTTGATAAATCAAAAGTAATTTTGCATTATTTAACAAAAGAGAAAGTCGTCGTTATTTAGTTTGGTCATTACCTAAAGCTGGACTTTGACTTTCCCCGCGCCCAATAAAATGAATCACATCAGAGAGAGAGATACACTCATACACACATTCGCCTCAAATGCAACACCCGCACGAAATGAACACTTTAGTCATTAAAAATTTAAAACAAATCAACAGGCAATGGTTTAGTCATTAATTACTTGATAATAATCAAAATTAACAACACATCGAAACCCTAATAGTACGAAAACAGAAACTAATTATACATCTCTCTCTTTCTTTTTGGGTAGATTTACATCATCTCTTCCAATGGAAGTTGCTGGCGAAAGATTAGTTTAATGATTATTGATTACAATCACACTAGCGTATAACCAATATGACAAATCAGGGCGGAAAGGGGTTTGATTAGGAGGAGGGAATTAATTAAGAAAATCTCAATTATTATTATATAACAAGCAAAAATTTGTAGTCAGCTGTACCAAAAAATATTAACCAAAATCTACAACTTTTCTTGAATTAGATTCTAATCCTATGATTATTTATTTGTTTATATAAACTAGGTGGAACTATTTTCATTAAACCGTCGATAAACTTTGGATTTATTAACAAATCGATCGCCAGATATTGATTTGTAATGAATGTTTCTCACTAGAATTTAAAAGAACTAACAAAACAAACAATTGTCGATACAGACAATTTGGTAACGATTTAGTGTGATGTAAAATTGGATCTTATACTAGGATTTTTAATCTTATCCTTGATTATTATTAACGTGGGAGTTAACACACTAATTTTGAACAGAGTTAACCTATAACTTAGACACGGAAATGAGACATAATTATTACGCTAGTTATTCCGAATTTCAGTAATAGATATTATAAAGAATTAAATCCCAAATTGAGAGAGATCAAGAATTCTCACTATTTCTTAGATTCATGTACAGTAGTGACAGCTTTTTTATAACATCAAAATTCAGTGACCATTTATGCAATTGACCCTATTTTTAGCTGGAATTTCCCATTTGTGAGAAAAATCAAATAAAGCAAATTTTCCTCTCCCAGTTTCCGTTAAACAACAGATCCCTTTCGTGACACACTGCTCTCTCTGTCTCACGCCCACGCCACAACAAGCGCAGAGAGAATAAGGAAGAAAGACGGAAAAAAATAAACAACCATCAAAAATACCAATCCAACTGTAAACTCCCTCTCCCTTCGGCCTTCTTCCTTCTTCCTTCTTCCTTCTTCAGTCTTCTTCTCCTCCCCCATCCCTGCCCAAATTCCACCCTTCCTCGTCGCTGCCTTCCTCCCCATTTCCAGCTCCTTCTGAGCTCTCTCCCCCCCGTTCGCCGTCTTTGCTTCCTTGGCATTGGGCGCCGAACGGGCTTTACTAAACTTGGAGGGAGGGAAGACAAAGAGTGTCAGTCTCAAGAGTCCTTCCGCGCGAGGTTTATCCCAATTGGAAATTGGTGGGGGTCTTCTTTCCCTTTCTTTCCTCTCGCTTTACCTTGGTGGGTATTCGAGGAGCAGGAACATGTGGGCGATCGTGATGGGTTTGTCTTGAGATTGCCCCTTCGTTTCTCTTTTCACGCCCCCCTGATTCGACAGCGGCTTTCATTTTCCTAGCTGGGTTGGAATCCGATTTCTCTTATTAAGGAGGGTTTTGATTTTTTTCGCTGTGCAATCATTGGATGGTAGTGTGTGGACTTTGTTGAAGTTGAGTCCGGGCACGGCAGGCAGTTCACGTCCCACTATTAGATGTAGTAGCTGGTTTTCTCTTCTGCTCATGGAATGATGGATTGTTGATTTGCGGGAGTGGTTGCCGTGGTGGGTTTTGGGACTTGAGGAAGAGGGTTTAATTCGGATTTTGGTTTTGGGGTTGGATTTGTATTGATCTTGGGGAGGGAGATTGCTAGAGTGGGGAGAATGTCTGGGGGGACGCCGAGAGGTGGGTATGTGAGGCAGAGACATAGCCAAGGAGGATATGGATCGAGTGGTGATGATTTGGAGGATGATGCTTGCTCAAGACCACAACAGCACTTCTCTCCAACTCCTCCCAGAGTTAGGTCTTGGGTAGAGATTTTGGAGAATCTGCTCTGGATTGCTTCATCCCTTTTCATCGTTTACTATGGGGACAGACATTCCAATTTGATATATCTACTGTGGCACGATGGTAGGATAAGAAGGTAAGCAGCTCAGTTTGTTCTGTTTCTCTTCTCACGGTTTGATATAATTTGTGGTATAGTTGGTACTATCTCAAATATTGAACTTGAATGATAGCAAAGACTATTAGGATGGTAGGTGGATACCCTAGATAACTGTTTCTATAATTATGGGTGCGTTCTGTTCCTGGATATGAATGATCTCATTTTCATGTTTCTTGGTTATTCTTTGGTCACTGAAACTGCTGATAACATGTGTTGTTCTCTGAAAAAAGCTCTATATTCGGAAGAAATGGCATTCCAATTTTATTTATGGATGGCACTTGTGCTTGTCTAGTGGTCTAATCCTGCTACCTGTAACTATGGGGAAAAGAATAGTGTGCCCCTATTTACATTGTGGCAGCCAATATCTGTAGTGCTGGTGTGGAAGAGCGGGCTAGAGTTAACTTTGTTGCTGAGGTTCTGAAATGGGTTATATGATCCATGGGGATAAGAATAGTGTGCCCTATTTATACTGTGGCAGTTAGTATTCCTAGTGCCAAAATTAAAGCGGTCGCAACAATTGTTTCTGAGAGGTTTCTTGCATGTTAATCGAGTCTTTGAAATAGAAACTGGCGTACTTATATGACGCACACATATCCAATGTGCAAAGTGCAAAGTGGGCTTGCCCAATAATATATGGAAAACGTACCGTGGATGGGAGAGGAACAGGAGTCCTCAGGTGCATAGTCATTTGCTTCATTTCTTAGATTTCCACAATAGGATTCAAAAGGACCGACAAAGGGAATCCAAACACAGTTTGAATGACACTGAGATGCTGAGTCATTATTATCATTTCCCGTTTTACTTATTCTATTAACTAGCTTTGTTTTGCCAACCTTAGCAATGACCTTCATTTCTATAGTAGTCAAGTTATCAGCTGAAGAATCTGTCTAGGGGAATCAAATGCAGAAGTCATCTGCTGTTAAGGCTTTAATTTCCAGCGTGCTATTGGGATAATTTTACGATATCTCGGCTATTCATCCTAGTTTCTTTCTGTCATATCCTATTCTCATTTTGGTGACTTTAACCTCAGCTAGTTACCAGCTGTAACACGTTGAAGTATGTACATTGAATTGGTGATCAAGTTTTCCACTCAATGTTAAATTTTACTTCTTGTGGCATTCCATTATTAGCTTGATGCGAGTGCCTAGATTCATTTTTCAGTTTTGCTGTGAAGCGAAAAATAAGCTGCAGTTTGCTGTGTGATTTGGTTGTTCTTACTTGTGGGGGGCTCTTCACATGGAAATCTTTTATATCTATGTGACGTTAGATTCACCCCTTCAGTCACTTTAAATAAAGTCTTCCAATATGTCGGGCTGGTAAAGTGTTCTTTTGTATCTGCTTGTCATAAACTCCTCTAGTAAGCTGATGATATCACTTGCTCTCACCATGGCATGTATTGAAAAGTGTAGTTCATATTCAAACCAGGTCTAAACCCAGATTTTATGTGCTTTATGCATGCATCTGCCTTTTTCGTTCTAGAAGCTGTTGTTCATCTTGCTGTATCAGTTACTAGTGTAAATGGCTGGCCATGTGACCAGGATATGAAAATAACTTGATGCTCCCACGTTGAAAAGTTCACTTACGGTATCTATCATTGCTGAAATTCCATGCAGAATGCCCTTGTACTTCGGGATGGCAGGTGTTGGTTTCAATGTACTTATATTTTTGTACACAAGTTTGTTTGCTTGGAGCGACAGAAGATTTGACGAGAAATGGGAATTGTCGAGCTTATCTGCTTTACCATGGGTTACTGTATTGGGACTCGTCTCCTTCTGCTTGTAAGAACTTATTTAACATCTGATCATCTCTTCAATGATTCTCATTTATTACCATCAGACCACTCATCCTGTTTATCCAACTTCTTACTCATATAGGTTCAGTGTGGCTTTGTGGCCAATATGGAGTTTCTTGACAATTCCTCTTCTGGTACAAATCTCAGATGCCCCTAAACCTTCTGTACTTTATCATAGCTTCTCTCGCATACCATCCAAATCCTAACTTGTCCTTTTTTTTCTTCTGCAGTTCACCCTGTTCATGGCTTTCATGATAATCTTTCCTTCAGTAATAGTTGGAACGCTGAGGCAACAAGGTGATGCATTCCGTATAGATTAAAAGACTCTCGAGAGCAGGTGGAGATACTCTGACATAGATGAACAATTTTCTAACCCAAAACCATGGTGGGTAGCACTTGATGTAGGTCAAAAGATCCATTTTGTCTCATGGAAGAACACAAATTTACTGCACAGTTTTGACCTCTTGGTGTTGGAGGTGGTGGTCGCAGAAGAAAGCTGATCTGGAATTCACCCGATCAGTTGTTATACCCTCAATTGTCCTTGACACAGACACTAAAATTTTCAGGCAACCATCTCTTATAAAGTGCAGGATTGGGTCGATAAACAAGGCGGGATGGAGAGACTTCAAGCAGGAATTTAGATTGATTGATTTGATTGGTTGTATTGTGATAAGTTTTGTGACTGAATTCCATCTCGCCCTTGTTTTTTGATTGCTCTTTAGAATTTGAATGAGAAGGGGCCAGTACAGTTCCAATAGTGACTAAATTTGGTGTTCATAATATTTTCTTGTCGTAACTCGTATAGTCTCATCTGGATTCATCCTGTTTCCATAACATCACAAAGCTGCAGGCTTTGATGTTTCGACCTTCTGTGATCCCTTTTCTTACTTAGTTTCTATGATCCCTTTCATTGATGATCGTTTAAGCTTGTTCGAGATCCAGCCTACCACTTTCTAGATTTCAGCTGAACCATATCCAGGTTGCAATACAGCAGCAGAGACTAGATATTAAACAAACCAGGTCATATGAGATCATTGAACTCTCTCATAAACCATGTTTGGCATGAAATGGACTCTTCATCAACTCCACTTGGCAAAAGAACTGCAAGAAAAAGCTGAGCACACAACACCTTTTCATGCTATAGGCATGAAATTGAGTGTTCACAACCTCATTTTCGTTCTAAAAGCGTATAATCCCATCTGGGTTCATCCAATTCATTACAAATCTGCAGCCTTTGATGTTTCTTTGGCCTTCTTGCCTCTTCTGTCATCTCTGAGCTCTTTTCTACTTAAGTTTCTACCATCCTCGCTTCAATTGATGATCGTCTAAGCTCGTTCGAGTTTCAGGCAGCAATGACAGCAGCAGAGACTAAACAAGCAAGGTGAGGCAAGATCGTTTAACTCTCAAGATAGTACCACACGCTTTCCATGGAATGGACAACTTCATCAACTCCACTTGACGAAAAAAAATAAGGGAGGAAAAGGTTGAGCACATAAGAACATGCGGATATTGCCAAAAATTAGTCCATATATTGCTATCTCCAACGAGTAACCTCGTGGAGAAGGCTTCGTGACTATTTTTCCATTTCTCATGAGAAGGTTGTAGTTCTTATTAGTTAAGAAATGGAACAGTGGGCAATTAGTTGACTGCTTCATACATTTCTACGCGTAGGAGTTGATGATGATGACACTTAGATCCTGTTGGGATACTTTTCTTTGCAGAGAGGCTATGGCAGCCATAGAAGTTGTTAATTGGGTTTTGATGCTTTCAGACTGAGTTGGGGGACAGTTCTTTTTTGGGTGGATTTCCACTTTGAAAGATCACCAAACAACACACATAGTAGCCCTCACCAAACTCCATCTCTTATATTCCACATTCAACAACAACTGTTCTTGAGTTGAGTAATTTGGTGGGAAGTGGGTGTTACATTTTCCTTTGCATTTATAAACTCCAAACGTTAGGATTATTTTAGAAGTACCGATGAATTTAGGTAGAGCGGCGTGTTTTTTACGTATAATCTCAACACGACTAGGATGCAAAATTTATTGAATTGACAAAATTATGCTCAGATATTGGCGAAAGGGTTAATGACGTTCTTTTTTCAAATACAGTAGTTTTCTTATACAGAATATATTTGTGCATTATAATTATGAATAAGTAACTTAATTCGGAATTTCTTCATGCTGGGTTAACACGTTAATATTTTTTGTATGAGCCATAGCTAAATATTAATACAACATTGAAGGAGAGGGGGGAAACCAGAGTTTTAGAGGAATTTGAATCCAAGTATCCAACACTTCGAGAGTTACAACTCTAGCATGAATTGATACCACTTGGCTACAACACCTTCGTATTTACATCGCGTGTAATTTCCTTTTTCTCTCGCAATTTAGCTCACATCATTCTTTTTACGGCTCATTTTCTAAAATATGTATCTCATGAGGGCGTATTTCAATGAACCTAAAAGAAAATTGTCAACTTCATTCATACTGCATGGGATCAGCATGCAATCATCAAATTTTGAATGAATTTTTTCAATGTCGTAATTTGGAAGCAGATAAACGACTTATGATATAATATTGATTTGGTTTCTTAATGAATGTTACACATTGATAACAACCCTTATCATTTATAGCTAATATCCCTTATGGTTTCATCATTCAAAGGGCAAGAAAAGTAAAACCCACAGCTCATTATTCAAACTTTTAAATTCTCATAATTCAAAATTTTTTTTTTTTTTGACAAAAGATAATCATTAGATTAAACCCATAGATCATTACATCCTGGAATACAGCCAAGCCCGAAAATCAAACAAGCGACAAGTAGTCGGGAACAAGGACAGGGTCTGTCTAGCTACCAAATGAGCTACCCTATTATTTCGTCGACCTACAAATCGAACAGTGAAACCTACATTGGAAGCAAATAAATTGACTATCTCCACCAGAATTGCCCCTATATGATTATCCCGAACGTCTTTCCGAAGAATCTTCTCAATTAAAATCTGGGCATCACCTTCGAACCTCATGTCAGTGAATCCATTAGCCACACACCAACCAATCGCCTCCCGGAGACCAGAGCTTCCACCATCATTGGATTATCAAGGACCGGGAACTGAACCCCCTTCGCAAGGATGACCTCTCTATCGGGATTGAGGATAATCATCCCCCCGCCGCATGAGAACCCACCCGCACAGCCCCATCCCACATACAAATAGCTGTTGTAGCTCCATCCAAGGTTAAGGAAGGTGCCGGGAGTCGCGCAAGCTGCTCATTCTGGTCCCGAGGTAAACTAAGCCATTCTTGGACTTGTTGATGGACTTGCCGCATCAAGACAGGGATCATGTACTGTTTGCCTTCAAAGACGACCCAGTTACGGGAGCGTCAAATCCGCCACAGCACAGCCACTATAGACATCACCAAAGCAGGGTCATGCACCGCAGCCAGCAATTTCTTCAGAAAGAGCGGGAACGTATGGCGAGGCAACCCTTCACCCAAAAAATTCGATTAGGAATTCGAATTTAAAACCTTTAGGTTCAAAACTAGCGATATTATAACTAGATCAAACTCTTATTCGCATACAAATCGTCACCTAGTAGTTCAAATGCTGGGATCGACATCCCTTTCTAACTAAGTCTTTATTGTCTACGAGGGTTATCTAATACCAAACTTCCCTTTCAGTCCCAACGTTGAACCAATAGGTTTCAATTGATTTGAATATTTTGGTAACATTTCAGTCAACCCAAATCGCCACCTCCTCATCGGCTCATCCTTCTTCATTGCTCTAACTACAAAAGATCGTAACTTTTCCTCACCATATTTTGTGCAAAAATTCAATGATTAAAATACCATACCGTACCGGTGATTCGACCTGAAAAACCTTTTATCAGAAGCAAAACCAGTAGGCGGTATTTAGCAGTATAATATGGTTGAACCATAGTTAAACCATGATTTTAGCATAAAATACCCTACCGCTGACTTTTTCGGTACGACCTCCAGTACGGTATTTCAATCCTTGAAAAATTAACATTTAGGAGATGAAGTCATTAATTGTTTCTTTTTTTAATGACAATATATGTGTTATTTAGACAAGAAAGTAGACAGAGAATATATCTACAAATAATTATGTGTTCTAGACACTCAATCTAATCCAATCTATATTCTCGTATCCTATATTGCTCTCAATCTTCGATCATATGCATGCTCGATGACACTAGTCGATACTAGCTCAAGTCAAGAAAATATGCATGATTATTCCGCCGAATCCATATTGAGTGCATCACAACATGTAGAATGTGTATCACAAAGATATGCAAAAGACCTAAATGAGTCCATTCATTCCTACAACATCATCGATCGTTCTCCCAACAAACATCGTCGTGCCCTATCCTCTCGGAGAGGATCATAAATCTCGAGCGAAACAAACAGTATCTAGTGATCATGATAGATAATTGTAGTTCGTCGTCATGCAGATTTGTCGCAGTTGTCGATCCAGACCTTCGTGATTGAGAACCTCGTTAGTGATGAATCCCATGCTTAGTGAGTAATGATTGATCCCTTATTGCTGGTAAAGACAATGCACATGATTAATAACCGTCGTCCCCGGATTAGTAATGATGAATGTACATAAATTCTCAATATAAATTGAGCCTTGTTTTAGTAAGAATGGTCACACTACTATAGTCCCTACTCCCTACTCCCTAATTAGTAATGCTTGTTACAGTTTATTAATGAGAAATTACAATCCTTTAGTTTTGTCTGGCTTTGTTTTATAGGTAAAATCCAAATCTCTCTGCAGCAAAAAATAATAAAATGTCAGCTGGCAGAGTTTTGTGAAGACTGGTTTACTGTGGACATCAATAATTAATTAACTTAAAAACTTTGTGCACATCGACCCTAACAAGTACAAAAAGAATAAGTAGTTATGTGTGTAATAAAAAATAGTATTTCAAAAGCAAAGCAAAGGAGAAGAAAGATAGATTTAACAAACAGATTTTATCGATTGTTGAATAGAACTAACCTTAATTCTTAATCATATAACATTAAAACCCAACTTGTTATTGATCTAGCGATATCAAAGAAACAAAGAAGATTAATTAGTATTTGATAGAGTATAGTTTAGAAGACAAACGAGCTTAGGTAGCCAAGGTGTATCAATCATCCAACTCACTCACTCCACAAAATGCCTACACGTCAGCCGGCGGTCGGGTCCCGCCGGCCACCGCCAGTTCATCAAAGATCCCGACAAGTGGAAGAGCATCCATGCTACAGTGGACCAACACACAGGTTATCAAAACCTGTTCCATGCACAAATTTAGTGGGGTGTGAAGTGGTGGGGCAAGAAAAATAAATCTTTATGAATCTTTGTCTTCTCTTTTTCCAATGGGAAATTTTATTATTTTACTCTCTTTTTTATTTTGATTTTTTACTTTTTTTATATAGGGCAGAGGGAGTGTTTGACTCTCTTTGGTTCACTACTTTTGGTCCCATAGGAAAACAGAGGGTGATTTTGTGAGGTGGAAGAGAACAAATAGCTATCTGCCAATCTCACGTCTTATTGTTATCGTGGATTTGTTAATTGTACTTTTTTCGACCTTTTCCTCCCACATAGAAAAATGAAAAGCAATGGTTTAGGTTTGCTATGGCTGTCCTTTCTCTTCACAATCCCAAGTGGTTTGATTGGTAGAAATTTGAAAAAACCCAAGTATTTGGTTGTATCAAGAACAAATCGGGATAATCCACAGTGTAATAAAGATAATTATAGTAAAATGGTAAAAAATACATAGATTTACGTGGTTCACTAACAGAATGTCTTAGTTATTCCACGAGCGGGAGAGAGTAAGGTTCATCATACGTGAGGAGATTACATATTACAGAGGGATATGAGACGTAAATATAGTACTTCTCCAATCGACCTAACCCTAATCTAATGGTAAATAATAATGTTATAGACCAGGTCCAGAACAGAAATCCAAACGTGTATAAGCCCATGCACAGCGAGATCCATGTAACAGCTAGTCGACCACAAATTATCCAATTAATTCAAGTCATATCAACAGGTTGGATAGTACTAGTAAAGAAGAGTGCTTTTTATACGAGATTCTTCCCACACTATGCCTTCTGGTGTGGTTCACTCATTGACTCAACATTTCGACGAAATCTTCAGGCAGAATGGACCACGATCCGCAATAACATGTTTGTTTCCCAAAGTATACAATCATAATAACATTGTCACAACGTAAGGCTTGTCGAGTGATCGATAACTCGAAAACCATTACAATGGTTCTTTTGTTAACTAGCCTAGTTGGTAGGATAGGTCGAGTGACTATTTGTAGTCCCCCTAAGTTCATGCCCGAGATGTGGTTGTCTCAATGACATGGGAGTTAGGGGTTTAATTTGTGTGCATCAAATAAGACGGCCTCTTATTTATTCATGCAATGTCGGCTTCTTGATCATTTCAATGTACTATTGGATCGATTTGATGATCAAACTCTTTCAATCTATTAATATAATCTCCATCTTTTTGCTATGTTATCACGACTCATAAGTTGATTGAATCACGAAATTGAATGGTTGAAAATTTCACCGTCTACATAGCTCCAAATTTTTATGGCATCTCCCATTTTATGTATAGAATTTTCTATTATCGCAAACTTTTATAACTCAGTGTCGCTTGTCTCGTTGATTTACATTTTTTATTTACCTCAAAGTCTCCCATTCCAAAACCTTAACTCCTTTCTTTATATAGACCAACTCAAACAAATATAGTACACAAAATTAGTTAGGTGTTAGGTTTTCACATGGTGTTACACATTAATCACAATGGGGACCCAAGCTATTAATATTCAGTATTCCCAATTTCTTACAAAATAAATTTTCAAAGTATTATGCACGACAACAAAAGGGGGAGATAAAAATTAAAAATGGTCTCTTATCATAATTCGCAACGAAAAACGAAAATCCTTCATTTTCTCTCTCCACCGTCCCTCCATGATCTCCTTCCTTCCTCCTTTGTCTCAACTCTCACCTAATAATTACCCAAACCCTCTCTCAGTCTCCACTCCTAATCCAATCTTTCCATCCATCGTAGCTCCCTTCTTCAGTTCTTCCACCTGCCGCCGTGGGATCTTTTTTTCCCTGCCGGCGAGCGGCACCGCGGTGGTCAAAGCCACCGCTTTTTTTTTTTGGTACCTTTTCCGAATGTTCGATTAGTTTAGTCTTTGGTTTTCTAGAAATTCGAACCTCTATGGCGTCTGGGTCGGACCTTCTGGTCGGGGCCGGTTCATTTTGACAAACTTGGGGGGTGTTTTAATGGTGGAAAAAAGTAATGGAGAAAGAAGGGTCTCCATCTGTTTTCCTGTTTCTCAAATGCTCTTGCCCTACGACTTGCCTCTGCTCTTAATTCTTCTTGCTGTCTCGCATTTGGGTTGTCTCCCCAGAAGATAAAGTCGGAGTCTTTTTTCTCGCTTCCCTTTCTCCCCTTCGCTTCCTGCGGTCAATTCTCTGAATTTGCGAGATGGGTTTTGATTTTGATGTTGGAATGGAGCTGGGTTTGCTTCGATAGCACCTCAAAGTGTCACTTTTGGAGCTGGTTCCGAGTTTGTGACAGTTGGTTGGAGGTGAATTTGGGGTCTTTTTTTGATTTGGTGTGAGAGAGAAGGAAGGGCTGGTATGGTGTAGATTGAAAGCGAGTTCCAAGAGTTGGTCAGAGTTTGCTTTCATCATTCATGCATTTTAGATTCCTCTGAATTCTGTGTTTTTAACAGCAGTGAGTGAGGGGCGTCATGATTTAGATTGTGCCCTTCTGATTTTGAAAGGAGTGAACTTCTGTAGTGACATAAGTTAAATCTGGCCATGGCGGATCCTTGGAGGATGAGAGATGCGGAGAGAATGAACCAGCCTCCTTTGGTAAGTCTCATTCTAAGCCCTTTGTTTTTCAGCATACTCACTGGTTTTAACAAGTTCTAATCTTAGGCTGTTCCCCTTTTGTTTACCCTTCCTTTTGGAATGTATTTAGTGGGGGATGCTAAGGTCTTTTGATGCGCAGCAGCTCATCCTGTATGCAAATGACTTCAGTTGAGCATTTCTTGTGTTAGGATTTTGGGGTTTGATCTTCAGTTTGAGATCTCAAAGGGAAATTCTTTCAATGGGAAAAGGAATCATTTTGTATTTGTTTGACTTTATATGACACCTTTGTGGAGAATTAGAGATGCTAATCAATTGCTGAGGACTAACTCACCAATCTGATGAAATCATGCAGCTTGTTCTTCCCTCCTAATTGTAACATCCTCTATACCATATAAAGCTTAACTGACGAATTTCATATATTGGTATCAATGTAATTTCCGCAGGTTGACACAACAGCTTGCTTATGTAGAGTAGATGCAGGACTCAAAACGGTGGCAGGTGCGAAAAAGTACGTCCCAGGTAGCAAGCTATGTCTTCAGCCAGACATCAGACCATCAATTCATCCAACTAGACACAAACCCTCAAGAGGCGATAGAAACCGAAATCAATCCCCATTGCTGCCAGGACTCCCTGATGATCTCGCCATCGCATGCTTAATCCGAGTACCTAGGGCCGAGCATCGAAAGCTTCGACTCGTATGCAAGAGATGGTACCGTCTCTTATCTGGAAACTTCTTCTACTCGCTTCGAAAGAATCTCGGGATCTCTGAGGAATGGGTATACGTGATCAAGAGAGACCGAGATGGGAAAATTTCTTGGCATGCTTTTGATCCCATATATCAGCTATGGCAGCCACTTCCACCTGTCCCCAAGGAATACTCTGAAGCCCTAGGTTTTGGTTCAGCTGTTCTTAGTGGCTGTAATCTCTACTTGTTTGGTGGTAAAGACCCTTTGAAGGGATCAATGAGACGGGTCATCTTTTACAGTGCCAGAACTAATAAGTGGCACCGTGCACCCGACATGCTCAGAAGAAGGCATTTCTTTGGCTCGTGTGTTATAAACAACTGTTTGTATGTAGCAGGTGGGGAGAATGAGGGTGTTCACCGTCCATTGAGATCAGCTGAGGTTTATGATCCCAATAAGAACAGATGGTCACTGATTTCTGATATGAGTACAGCAATGGTGCCATTCATTGGGGTAGTTTATGAGGGCAAGTGGTATCTTAAAGGACTCGGGACTCACAGACAAGTTTTGAGTGAAGTCTACCAGCCCGGAACTGATAGCTGGTATCCTGTTTATGATGGCATGGTGGCAGGGTGGAGAAACCCAAGTGCTTCTTTGAACGGAAACCTCTATGCGTTAGACTGCAAGGATGGCTGCAAGCTTAGGGTTTATGACGAAGAGACTGATTCGTGGAGCAAGCATATCGATAGCAAGTTGCACCTGGGGAATTCTTGCGCTTTGGAAGCAGCTGCTCTTGTTCCGCTGAACGGGAAGCTGTGCATCATTAGAAACAACATGAGTATATCAGTTGTCGACGTTTCGAAATCTGAAGATCTTGGGGAAGCTCCCGCTGAACATTTGTGGGAGACTCTTTCGGGTAGAGGGCAGTTCAAGACTTTGGTCTCGAATCTTTGGTCGAGCCTTGCCGGAAGGAATCGCCTGAGGAGTCACATTGTTCACTGCCAGGTTCTTCAAGCATAAGAAGAGCTACAATGAAGAGGGCAGAAAAGTAAGATATTTTGAATCTCTATCCATCCATTCCAAAATGACACCTCCATGAGAGGTGGTAGGCAGGAAGAGGAAATGAGAATGGAGGTATGTTTTTGCTAGAAATATTAGTATTTCCTTGTGTTTCAAGTAGCTGTATGTAAGATACACCCGAGTTTTACATGTCTGAAAAACAAACGAAGGATGAAGAGCAAATTATCCAAGTGATCAGGGGGGTTTTTTTTTCTTCTTCTTTACATGGGGGTAGTAGGATAATTCACAGGGGGGTTTCTCTTGTATCCTACACTGGCATGATTGATTGGATAAATTGATCTTTTTCTCCATTGTCATGGAACTGGAAAGAGTTTTTTTCATTGTTGTTTGGATTCCATTTTCCAAATCCTTTTAGGCGATTGCTGTCAATTGCCCTTTTGTTTTTCGGTTTTGGTAAATATTCATTATTGGGATTGCCATGTCACTACAAATAAAACTATAAATGGGGATAATAAGGCACCAAATAATGCTTTTTTGGCCCTCTGCCAAACAAAGCAGGATCACCCACAAGCCTACAAAAACGCAGCTTGGCGATCCATTTTGTATCACATTGAAGCAAAACCGAGTCAAAGGAAGCATCGGACTCAATTTTCATTCCACATAAACGGGAAACCTTCAAGCTTGGCATTCAAGAATAAAACTATAACGAGGCAAAACTGAAAGTAACGCTGCTAGTCTATAAGCATTACTTCTGAGTTCAAAACAAGAGTTTTAGATGGAACTTCTATTACACATCCACTTGGTGCAGTCCCATGAGATTTGACAAGGTTACAACATTTAACCACCCTACAAAAGGCATAAATCATGCAGATTCAATGTCGGAAGCGTCATCGAGTCCCTCTTTATACAGCTCAAAATCATCAGAGCTCCATCTGCAGATTAAGTGAAGCTTGAAGGTAGCCATCTTGATGCCCAATAATCTCTGCATAGAAGATGATGAAAGTTCATTCAGTCCACTTTAATTGATACGAGAAGAATCAACATATGAACTACTAATCAGAAATGCATCTTGAACAAAGAAATGTAACGCTTTATATCTTGATACTCATAATGCTTCAGATTCATGAAGGGCTATTTAATAACCATTCACAGATAACAACATCATAGAGACCTTATGTGCTGGAACTTTAAAGTGACAAGCTTTCCAAGTTCCAATTGCAGGGGAAAACTAGTACGAAACAGCATAGATATGTGAGACAGACTAAAGGACTATAACTAACCAGTATCCGTGCTGATTCAGGTGACAAAGGCTTTCCTTCTTCACAGACAACGAAATCTGAAATAAGTTCCACAACACCTGCAGTCCATATGGATAATTTCATATGAGGAAGTTCACATTACTACCACATATAATGAACTATCAGGCCGACAGCAAACAAATATTACTAAGGAGTAAGGACCTTTGTTCAATCGGACAGGCAGCCCTTGTTTACGCAGAAAAGGCTCCATTTCATGAGTAAATTGCTCCAGAGGTCCTTCTTTCAGTTCTACCTGAAACAATCAAACTTTGTGTTAAATATGGAAATCATTGAAGAAACAGAAAATTTAGCAAATGAGGTAAGCACAAGGGATATTCGAATAAATGCATTACAAGTTTACAACACTCAATCAGAGATTAAGGCTAGGGACATGGGAAACTAAATCAACATGCTAACTGACCTTTTCAGTGGCATCACTACCGGTCCTTGCAAAGTCATAATCTTCATATTCACGGAATAAGCTGCAAGACAAAGCAGCAATGAGAACCAAGGATGTCTACTTTTGACTCGATTAAGTGAGAGTATGACTAACTGATGTACTCAGGCCTGGATTTATAACTGACCAAACCAAACTACATCAAGTACTGGAGTCAAATGACGAACTAATGTTCATTACAGCAAGCTACGTACAGTGATCCCTAAAATATCATGATTCATGCAACTGGATATAATCTTGAAAACAAACTCTGAGACATGACATAGGATTCTTTGAACATTCTAAAGTAGTATTAAACTTTCCATTAAATCAAGGTCTGCGATTCTCATGATAGACTCATTATTGCAGATAAGTTGCAAGTGAACGAGCACACTCTGAATTCATAAATAGAGATCTATACCTTTCAACTTCTTCTTTGGGCAAGTTGGTAGCTAACAGACCAGAATCTCCGCGCAGAAGCTGCGACAAGAAAGATATACACTACTTAATAACAAATCGCTGCATGGAGCAATTAGCTCTTTTTCACTTGGTATCTCAACCATAAACAAAAAATACAGTCTGTTTGGTAACGGCTAAACGCACACCTTGGACACTTTGCGGATCCCCGGTCTAAGCTCATCCGCAGCAGATCGACCAAGAGCAACCTGCATCACTTTGTTTGACCCAAGGAAGAATCTGTTCAAATAACACCATGAAAATAATCCGGTAAGCGAAACCATGCCCAAAAAGAGCCAACTACAACAATGAGTATCGAAACAAGCACCCGAATGAACTCAAAACTTGCTCCCTTCCATTCCAAATGCAATAAAGTATAGAACTTTTCTGCGACATCCAGATTAAAGTACAAGTCCCAGGATTTATCATCACCAATCATCATTAAACTTTCGCTTCCCACCACAAACAGAGCACAATAACAACCAACAAACAAAATCCACACACAAATAGGATTCAAACAAAAGCAAAAAACAGTCTTTACCTGCTGCTGGACTTGAGCTGGTCTCTGAATTCCTTGAACTTGAGATTCCTCATGTTCTCATAACCAAACACGTACACAGAAGGGTACTTCTCCACTGCTTCCCTTATTCCATTCACAACCCCTTCTTTGTGTTCTCTCCCCTTCTTCTTCGTCTTCGAAAGGGTAACTACATTTTTTTTAACAAGCGGCAGAAAATGAAAACCAAAGATCGCAAAAAAAAATTACCCAATTCAAAATTTTCTCGCAGATGGGAGGAGGAGACAGACCTGCACGGTTGCGCTTGGACTTCGGCATGATTTCGCGGCGGAGGTAATAGTCAGCGGTTCTGTGGCGGCTATCTTTCTCTCCTCGGCTTCGAAAGCTTCCAGCGGCTGCTAAAACCTCTCTAGGGTTATGGGCTTACGGCCTTCGTACTCTCTTCTCTTCTCCCGCCGTCTGTTCCTACTCGAGCTCTGCTCGTTTTATTTATATTGAAATGGAGATTTACGGTTTAAGTCCTCGTTGATATATGTGTCTTACAGTTTTGGCCTTATTTTTGGAAACCTTAACCAGTTACCATTCATACTTTCTATTTATTTCAGACACATCCTTCCGCGCCACAATACACTCTCTCTCTCTAGCCTGTTTGGAACCATAAAATTTATGAGAAATGGAATTCCATTTCCTACTTTTAAATCAATTCTTATGTTTGGATGGTAAATTTAGTTGGAAGTGGAAATCATTTCTGCCAAAAATCTGGAAATTGAAATCCGACTGAAATTGATCGGACTTGCCCACAAAAGCATAGGAATTTATGGGACCCACTGCTTTAATGATGTTTAAGTCCCAAAAAGCTTGCAATTTCGTTTCATTTCTCTCTCAAGCAGGAACTTTATGGGACCCACAACTCATAACTTATACTTATAAATATAACTTGCACAAAAAAATATAATTCATTTCCTATATTGATGGAATTGTACCAAACACAAGAATTTGAATTGGAATTCCAAAAATATTAGAAATGGAAATGAAATTCTATTTCTAATTCCTTTGGAATTCTATCCAAACAGGCTGTAAGAGGCCATTGTCTCCCTCCATCCATAATGCCGCCTGTCACCGTGCTAGGAAGAAAGCCAACAATCGATCATGTCAATGACCTGAATCGATATTCGTCGCTATAAAATTTAAAAAAAATTCGCCATAAATCATACTACATTAATGTTTATACCCCTATTTTCAATTTCAATTTCTAACCCTAACTTCCTCCACCAGACAAATACCTGTAAAAGCTTTGTTTTAACAACTCTAAACATCTAATCTGACTTTATTTAAACCCTCCTAAGGAGACAAAAATGTAGAAAAAGTCTGTTTCAGCGTTAATTCCACCCAATTTACAGGCCATGCCCTATTTTGATGAGATGGAGTGATGTGATTCCCTAGCCGGACTCGACAGAAAGAATAAAAGAATTATTTGAGAACTAAGTCATTGTTTTGGGAGGATTCATGACAGATTCTTTCTTCATTTCTTTTCCCTTTTGGGCGGATCATTGTTTTATTTCCTTCTCCTTTTGCACGGGTCATTGATTTATTTCCTTTCCCTTTTGGTATTTGCATTCCTTATTTGATAGAGAGGATTATTAAGCTCTAAATAGCGTAGATACATTGTTTTGTAACCTCTATAAATAAAGGAGGAATTGCATATGGGAAGGATGACTTTGATGAATAGAAAACCCCATTGGTTCTTGAGTATTTACTCTTGAATGAGAGTTTGGTGGATTCCAAACTCGTTGAGCTCTGTATCGATCAAGTATTCTCCTTGATCGTGGTCGGGCATCTACCCTGATATTGTTCGAGCCTCTTCCCGTGTGTTGAAGTTGCACGACAATCCATTTCCATCCTATCCTTTTATTTTTGTGTTCTTGAGAAAATCTCGAAAAAACCCTAAAAAGTGAGAGCTACATATTCTGATTCGTGAGCGAGTTTGGATTCCCGAATTCCGCTTGCATCAGGTGGTATTAGAGCCTGATTCAAACTCAGTGACAATTTGAGTGACAAGGAAAAGAAGATCACAAGATATGCTTCAAGCCATGATTGATCCAAAGTATGTGGCGGACATGAATGAGTTTGTCGAAGGCACAAAGAAACTAGTCGACACCGATCTTTGGAAGGATATGCAGAAGACGTTGGTTGTCCTAGTTCAAGCAACGACCGTCCGCGATATTGAGGAGGAGCAGCAGAGTTTGAGTTATGAGGAGGATGAGACGAATCTGGTAGCAGAGAAATCTTCGAACAACTGTCCAGAACTGCAAAAGGAAGATGGAGATTCCTACGAGCTGGTCACGGTGGAAAAGGAGAAGATGGTTTATTGCGATAATTTTCATGATGATCTTTCTTGTAGAATTTCACAAGCTTTGAGGATCGTCGCTGCGAAACAAGGCATGAAGATTGTCGAGCTAGCAGAAGGGGTTCGAGGCTTTTATGGAGAGGAGCAGGGGCGTAACGTTCATCTTTCAGTGGATGATTGTCTTTTCTATCACTGGAAGTATGGGAAGAAGAGACAAGAAGACGGTGAACCTGAATGGAGGGTTCTAGAGAATTTCGTTTGGAAGCAAGGTTGGAAAGCTTTGAGGGCAAAGCTTCTTCAACGGGGACGGACTAATGTGATTCCCCAGCCGGACTCGACAGATGGAATAAAGAAATTACTTAAGGACTAAGTCATTGCTTTTGGGAGGATTCATGGCAGATTCTTTCTTCATTTCTTTTCCCTTTTGGGCGGATCATTGCTTTATTTCCTTCTCCTTTTGCACGGACCATTGATTTATTTCCTTTCCCTTTTGGTATTTGCATTCCTTATTTGATAGAGAGGATTATTAAGTTTTAAATAAGCGTAGATACATTGTTTTGTAACCTCTATAAATAGAGGAGGAATTGCCTATGGGAAGGCAGACTTTGATGAATACAAAAACCCTTTGGTTCTTGAGTATTTACTCTTGAATGAGAGTTTGGTGGATTCCAAGTGTAATCGCAGTCCGGAAATGCAGAATAGTGGTAAGTTATATTTATCAACCCGGGGTCTAGATCTACTGCCTACTCCGTGATTATCTATTATCTAGCAGACTAAGTTGAGTGAATGTGATTTTAAGCTAAAACAGTAAAAAAGCAGGAAATGGTTCGAAGTTCTTAAGCAGGGGAAGAGTCACTCGGGAATGAGTCCCCCTAGCTTCTTAGTTAGGTCAAAGTTGTAATTATCTTTGGTTGATTTACTGTTGATTAAACTACGAAAGATCCGACAGTAGTTTGGAATCTCTTAAGCTGACCAAGCCCTCTCAGACAGACTACCGGACAGACGACTAGTCTTCATCGGGATAGAACGCTGAGGCAGTTAACACAGAACTCCACTATTGGAATTGGATTCCAATACAAAGCAGTGAATCGACTAACTCTCGTATAATCGATTCACTACTACCGATTGGAGAAGCTCCAACAACCAAATCAGATTCTATCTATCTCAGGTTGCAGCAGAAATCAATAAAAGATTATAAGGCTTCAATTGAATCAATCAAAACACTTCAATCGATTATAATCAAGCAGTATCACAATCCAAACGTCATTACAATTGATATCCCTAACACATGGAACTAGGGTTCTTCATACCCAAGTGAGAGAGGGTTCTACTCCATAGAGAGAGAGGGAAACAGAATACAAAGCAGCCATACTCATCATGATGGGAAGAATCTGCTCCGGGATGATAATATTCACTCCAAGGATGAAATCCAAGCTTGATTGATGAAACCCAGCTCCAAAATCACCTCTAGGGTGTGTTCTTCGCACTTTATCTCTCTAGGACTCTGTTTCTAGCTCTGAAAATCGATCCCCCCTTCAAAATACCCGAAATTGGGTTAAAAACCCAGTTCTGCCCAATCACACGGCCAGGCCACACAGCCGTGTGAAATTTAGGTCTGCCCGTGTGGCTCTCCAAAACGTTGCGTTCGATTTAGTGACTCCAGGTACGCTACACGGCCAAAACCACACGACCTTGTGGAATTTAGGTATGCTCGTGTGAACTCCCTGGGAATTCCACACGGCCAAAAAAGGCCCTTTACACGGCCAGTGTGGCTTGCCCACGCAAAGGGGTTCCACACGACCAAATCACACGGTCGTGTGGAATTTAGGGGTTGTTTGCTTCAAGGATTTGGATGTGGGATTTGGTTCTCAAATCCCACACATGAAGGATTTGTCCAAAAGCCATTGTTTGTTGAGCCAAAATGGAGGGTACCAAATCCGTGCGGTCCACTGATTTGGGGCTCCAAATCCGTGGGCCCCACGGATTTGTGAATCCCACCTCATACCCTGAGATTTGGAGACAAGCTGAAAACCCATCAAATCCATGATAAAAATAGCTCAACAAACAAAAGATTTCCTCAAATCCATAATGCCCCAAATCCCTAATAAATCCCAAGGTTTTTAATTAGCAAATCCATGACAAACCCCTCGTTATAAAATCCTTTAAGCAAACGACCCCTTAGGTATGCCCGTGTAGAATTTCCAGCTTTTCGTCAAACGTCCCAACTTCGTCCAATCGACCCCGAACTTGTGCCCAAACCTTCCTTCACGTACTAGGACCTGAAATATCACAAACAAGAACAATCTAGCGTGAAATCTGCCTAAAACATTAGGAATGGTGGAAAAAAACATGTGTATATATCAAGTCATCAAATTCCCCCACACTTAACCGTTTGCTTGTCCCCAAGCAAACATGACTAAAAAAAATGTAGCTCTCCATACCTCTATAGCAACATGCACTCCCGATCGTCGGTATAGGATTTTATAGATCATTTAACAGCTTACAAGGTCAACCGACACACAAGAAACCTCCTAGTTTCTTCGGCGAGAACTCTAGTCTCGAGTCGACATCATGGGAAATAGTGATCAAAGGACAGATGAATCGTGGACGAAGGGACTCTCAAAAACAGAAAGATCATGGACTCACTTTCATTTTAAGGTGCTCTATTTTCTTCTTGAAGATGGTTGGAACCCTTCTTCTTTTTTCTTGTTTTGTTGTTTATTTCTTTTTCAAGGGTCCCAACCTGTTATTTCCAGAAAATGGGGCTCCCACCTATTAATGGTTTTGAGGGAGCCCGGCTCTTACCGGCCATGCCGGGGGCAGCTCTTACCGGCCATGCCGGGGGCAGATGTCTCGAGCCTCGTGCGGGGGAAAGAAATGTAAGGGGGCTGGAGGTAGTAGGTGGAAATTGGGACTGGATTCACGTCTCCCCTTACACACTTTCACCCTTTTCGCACGAGAGACGTTATGTAACACCTTAGGCAAATCCCACATCGACAAAGCACGGGAGAGATCCATGGTTCATAAGTAAGAAACCGACCTTAACTGACAAGACGCGTTTTGGGGTGTAATGGAGGAGTTCTTGTGAGAACTCCGAAGTTAAACATGCTCAGTGTGGAGCACTACAAGGATGGGTGACCTTATAGGAAGTCACCGTGTAATGGAGGAGTTCTTGTGAGAACTCCGAAGTTAAACGTGCTCAGTGTGGAGCACTACAAAGATGGGTGACCTTATGGGAAGTCACCCTGGATTGCACCCCAAGTCGAAATCTGTGCAGGTGTAGAGGCCCAAAGTGGACAGTATCTTGTCAGGAGTCCATGAAAGGTAGAGAGTCCACAATACCACACAATTCAAGGGTCCTGAGATCACTTATTTCACACAATCAACCAACACCATATGAAGAAGAAGTGAGACTTCTTAAATGCATCAACATCCTTCATAGTGCTACAACTACCTCCCTAGGTTGCATATCACCATAAAGACTGTCAATTCAAAGCATACTGAGTAGGATATTGCAGGGAACAGTACTTGGAGCCCTCAATTCATCAAATTGGACAGTGGACTAGGCTCCAAGCACACAAACTCATCTAGCAGTCAAAGATAGATAAACCCCCCCCCCCCCCACACACACACACTTAAGTTCGACATTGCCTTCAATTGAGCAGAGGGAAAGATAAGGGGAAACGATGTTACTGGGAAAACGGGCTGTCGGGGAACTGGAAATGGGACCAGTCAGCAGGGCTAGAGTCATCAAAACACTGGGTGATAGAAACCATAGTTCCAAGTGGACAAACCGAAAACAAACGAAAGGAAAACAAACCTTGGTTGGATTGCCTCCCCACAAGGGCTTCTTTTACGTCTTTAGTTGGACGCGGAGGGTGGATCCTCAGAGTGGTGTAGGAACAGGTGCCTTGAAGAGGAGATCCACATCGCTCTTGAGGTACATCTTCAAATGGTGGTCATGCACACGACGGGTGTGACCACCAGCACTAGTCAACTCGACCTGGCCATCCGGCAGGATGCGGGATGGCAACAAAACCCGAACCCACGGGTACCCACCCGACCCAACCCGGTCAACGCGGGTAAAACCTGTGTTGACGGGTTTTGGGCCGGGTTTGGGTTTCAACCCGCTACACTATTCACCGGGTCGGGTTGGGTTTGGGTTTAGGTAAACCCGCCTAATGGATACCCGCCCACACACATATAATTACTTTCCCGGTATATTTAATATTCTAAATAATATATCTTCCTTGAACAACTAATATTCTTTATGTTTGTGGAGACATGTATAATTTGTTCTTTCTAATTGTTTAGAATGAAGTTGATATTATGAAGTGGAGAGTGAAGAAACTTTGTTGACGAGGAAGAAGCTTTCAATTAATCTTATTGTTTATAGATGTTATCTTTAATTTTGAACAATTTGTATTGATCATTTGCGGTTTGCTTGTATGCTCTAGATTGGTGTTTTTTGTATGAATAATTTGTATGAGAAGATTGATGTTAAACTTTTATTTTGAAAGAAACTTATTATTGTAAATTTTTTACCACAAAAACCCACGGGTACCCATGAACCCGCGCATACCCAGCGGGTTGGGTTTGAGTTTTTCAAACCCAGCAGGTTTTACCCCGGGTTTTTTTGGCGGATAAACCCATGGGTTTGGGTTTGGGTTTGACAAAACCCGCCCCAACCCGACCCATTGCCATCCCTACAAGCGAGTGAATACTCGGATGGCCAGGGCGGTCGTGGCTCAGGAGGCGGGACCAGCTCATAGTGGTCTCCGGCTTTCTTTTGAGCAGGCTTAGCTACCTGCAGTTTCGGCCGTCACTCCTCCTTAATCCGCTCTTTTGGTAACTGAGAAAGCGGGGCAGGGAGGAGGAGGGGGTGCAAAGTCCTGCAAAATGGGAGACACAGAAGGATACACGACAACCTCGTGTACCTGGTGAGATAAAGCATGCACATGCAAGATAACATTCATATTATTAGCAATGGAAAATGTTATCTGCTCCTCGCCATCTCTCAAAGTCAAGGTCCCATCATGCACATTTATAAGAGCCTTGGCGGTGGCTAGGAAAGGCCTACCTAGAATAAGGGGCACTTATGCGTCTTCATTGATGTCCAAGACAACAAAATCCACAGGATAAAAGAATTTGCCAACCTTAACCAGGAGGTCTTCCACTATGCCCCTAGGATGAACTACAGATCGGTCAGCTAATTGAATACTCATCCTAGTTGCACTGGGTTCACCTAGGCCTAGTTTCTTGAACAATTTATATGGTATAACATTGATACTAGCGCCTAAATCTGCCAAGGACCTCTCTACATGCAAATTACCAATAGAGCACGGGATAGTAAAACTACCTGGGTCCTTCCGCTTTTACGGGAGCTTGTTCTGCAAGATGGCCGAACACTCCTCGCTGAGTTCCACAGTGGCCAGCTCGCTCAGCTTCTGCTTTTTAGAGAGAAGATCCTTCAGGAACTTCGCATACTTTGGCATTTGAGATAGTGCCTCCAGGAAGGGCACATGAACATTCAGTTTCCTAAGCATGGACATGAAGTTCCCGAACTCTGCCTCTAGCCAGTCTTTGTGTAACCGAGTAGGGAAGGGAAGTTGAGGGACATACTCCTTCACCACTGGTTGCGGCTTAGGAGCAGGCACCTCAACCTCCTTCTTCATTTCTTTTTCAACAGTTGGAAATGTCGAAGCAGGTCTCTCTCCTGCTTGTCTGGCCAGGACAGGTGGGTCTGCAGTCACTTTGCCGCTCCTTGTAGTGATAGAATTACAGTGGGCATTCGGGTCCTTCGGATTAGGTATGGTATGACCCGGCAAGGTACCTGGAGCCCTCTGTGCCACTGCTTGAGCCACACTCCCCAGCTGGGTTTGAATATCCTGCAAAACAGCATGTGTGTTCCTCTGGCCAGCTTCAAGAGCCAGGAATTTACTCGAGGCATTTTCCATGAACTCCTCCATAGTGTTGAATTTATGAGCACTCGAATTGGCAAGAGAACCCACTAAGTCCCGCAGTTCAGCTATCGGATCATTCTGCACTAGGGCTGCAGGGGGTTGCACCTGGCTGCTGGAAAGGTCGCGGCTGTGGTTGAGCAGCATGCCCCTGCATGGGCTGGTAGAGAGACTGCTGTTGTTGCTGGAATTGCCCCTGACTGGGCTGATATGGCGGTCTTTGGAAGCCTGGAGGTCCCTGGGAGACTGGTGGCTTAGGATTATTTCCACTCCAGGAGAATTTGGGATGCTGGCGCCACCCCTCGTTATACGTGTTGCTGTATGGGTCATTGCGCCTAGCATTGTTGATGAAGTTCACCTGCTCCTGGGGTGTAGTCGACTCCCTCATCGCCTGACAGTCTTCCACAGTATGATGGGTGCTCTCGCACCACTGGCAATGCATCGTCTGCTGCTGTCCTGTTCCTGGGACCATCCCAGAACGATCAATGGTCGAGACCAACTTTGATACCACCTGCACCAGCTCAGACGATTGGGTGGCCACAGCATGCACACCCTACCTGGTGCTCGTCTCGATCTCCTGGAAGTCCCCCAATCATATCCTTGCTCTATCATCTCTTCAAAGAGTCGATTCAGCTGCGGCGGGGTCTTGGTTAACATGTTCCCCCTGCAAACCGAGTCAATCAGCAGCTTGTCTTTTGGGAAGAGGGCGTGGTAGAAAGTGCCCACCTTGAAGGCGTCATTGAACCCATGATTGTGACACTTCAGTAAAAGACTGGTGTATCTTTCCCAAGCATCCCGAATGGTTTCATCTTCCTCCTGGGCAAAGTGGGTGATCTGCTTCTGCAGGTCCGCCGTCTTCGATGGAGGATGATAGTAGGTGAGGAACTTGTCCGCCAGGTTGGCGAATGCGGTGATCGATCCTGGAGGCCGAGTGTCCAGCCACTCCTTCGATTGCCCCTCCAGAGTGAATGGGAAGTACCTCAGCTGGATGGCATCGGCTGGAACCCCATTTATCTTGATCCCATCGATGAGCTCGTGGAATCGTCGCAGATGCGATATGGGGCACTCCCCCTCTTTTCCACGGAATACCACCGAGTCGCGCAGCTTAGTGACGATAGAGGTGCTCACCTCAAAGTTATTGGCTGGAACTTGAGGGTGTTGGATGGGCGACCTCATGTCCACGGCTCTGGCAGTCCAGTAATATCCCATGGTGTGCTCATCTGGGACGACCACATCATTGTTTTGAGGTTCACCCATGTCTTCCTCCTGGTTGATCTGCAACTGTGCTAGAGCCTCCTCCGCAGCCAGTCGCGCGTTTAGAGCTCGCTTGAAGTTCCTACAGGTCCGTTCAAGATCTTGGTCTAATGGCAGTAAGTCTCCTGACTTGCTATGGGTCATGCACTACCGACACACGGACTGCAAACACAACCCGTGAAGGCACAAAGGTGGAAGAGAGAGAATGCAGTAAAGAAAAAGCTAGAGTAACAAACTTTCACGTTTCCACAATAACCTAGAAGTCCCCGGCAATGGCGCCAAAAACTTGACACGCTAAAACACAACACCAAACTGCGACCAAGTGTAATCGCAATCCGAAAATGCAGAATAGTGGCAAGTTCTATTTATCAACCCGTGGTCTAGATCTACTGCCTACTCCGTGATGATCCATTATCTAGCAGACTAAGTTGAGTGAATGTGATTTTAAGCTAAAGCAGTAAGAAAGCAGGAAATGGTTCGAAGTTCTTAAGCAGGGGAAGAGTCACTCGGGAATGAGTCCCCCTAACTCCTTAGTTAGGTCAAAGTTGTAATTATCTTTGGTTGATTTACTGTTGATTAAACTGCGAAAGATCCGACAGTAGCTTGGAATCTCTTAAGCTGACCAAGCCCTCTCAGACAGACTACCGGACAGACGACTAGTCTTCATCGGGATAGAACGCTGAGGTAGTTAACACAAAACTCCACTACTGGAATTGGATTCCAGCACAAAGCAGTGAATCGACTAACTCTCGTATAATCGATTCACTACTACCGATTGAAGAAGCTCTAACAACCTAATCAGATTCTATCTATCTCAGGTTGTAGCAGAAATCAATAAAAGATGATAAGGCTTCAATTGACTCAATCAAAACACTTCAATCGATTATAATCAAGCAGTGTCACAATCCAAACGTCATTACAATCGATATCCCTAACACATGGAACTAGGGTTCTTCATACCCAAGTTAGAGAGGGTTCTACTCCATAGAGAGAGGGAAACAGAATACAAAGCAGCCATACTCATCATGATGGGAAGAATCTACTCCGGGATGATAATATTCACTCCAAGGATGAAATCAAATCTTGATTGATGAAACCCAGCTCCAAAATCACCTCTAGAATGTGTTCTTCGCACTTTATCTCTCTATGACTCTGTTTCTAGCTCTGAAAATCGATCCCCCTTCAAAAGACCCAAAATTGGGTAAAAAACCCAGTTCTGCCTGATCACACGGCCGTGGGAAATTTAGGTCTGCCTGTGTGGCTCTCCAAAACGTTGCGTTCGATTTACGCTACACAGCCGTGTGGAATTTAGGTCTGCCCGTGTGAACTCTTTGTGAATTCCACACGGCGAAAAAGGGCCCTTTACACGGCCAGTATGGCTTGCCCGAGCAAAGGGGTTCCACATGGCCAAATCACACGGTCGTGTGGAATTTAGGTCTGTACGTGTGAAATTTCCAGCTTTTCGTCAAACGTCCCAACTTCGTCCAATCGACCCCTAACTCATGCCCAAACCTTCCTTCACGTACTAGGACCTGAAATATCACAAACAAGAACAACCTAGCATGAAATCGGCCTAAAACACGAGAGATGAGACTCAAACGGTATGTAGAATTAGTGTAATATGATGATATAACATATGATAACAACTAATTAGCGGATTATCCTAAGCTCTAGACCTCCAGTTTTGAGTTCTATCCCTAAATTCCAAATTATAAACCCTAACCCTAACCCTAAATCTCTAAACTCTAAATCCTTCAAATTAAAGTAAATCTTTAATGGGTTTTGTGCAAATTCATGTGCGTTATTGTTCATCACATCATAAGTGATGATTAACATCATTTTGACATAAATCACATGTTTAAAATAACGGTTATGAAGCGAGTGCACTGAATAATGCACCCAATAAAGTGAGTGCACCGAAGACGCCACAATCAATGAAAATGTAATTCCATTGATAATTTAAAGACTTGTATGAAAAAAGTATTAAATCTAAAAGTCTATTAAGTTTATGTAATAAAATATAATTTTTCGTATGGGTATGGGTACATGTACATACCCAAATTCAAGGATAAAAAATCCAATAAATAGATGTACCAATTTACCATATATTTGAATTTCACCCAACTTAATTGGGTTAGATAGTAAAATATTAATGGATTTGAGCAAAATTGTCATCCCTATCCATGTGTAGTAATCAATCACATTTAATAAAAACCCCACACAGTTGAAAAACTAAATTGATTACAAAGTTTCTCTAGAATGGAGAAATTTGTTGGGAAGATAAGCCAAAGACTCCCACGCAGGTTAATAAACCCAACAAAAGAAGAGAAAAAAGGTTATTCCCTGGTTGATCCAAACCTCCCCGATTCTCGAGTGAGTGATTGGATTCGGCATATTGATCGGTCTTGGACGCTGCTGCTATACGGAACATATGCGCTGAGGATGTCGAAGATGCTATCTCTTCGAGTCCCTATTGGTCCTGCTGAATCGAGGGATTGTTGGGCTTGGAAGCACACTGTTAATGGAGAGTATACTGCCCGCTCGGCCTACCATGTCCTTCGTGAAGCACGTGATTTGCATGCCACCCATCCACCTCAATTGCAAAGCCACCCCAATAGTGAAGATTGGAAGTGGATGTGTTCCCTCGCTCTACCTCCCAAGTTGCAGTTCTTCATATGGAAATGCGCTAAGAAAGCTATTGCGACGAGGGAGCGACTTTTCACCTGCCGATGTGCTCCCAATCTGAAATGTCCAATATGTGAGATGCCATCTGAAACGATGATGCACTGTCTTTTCCACTGTCAGCATGCCTCAGAAACTTGGAACCTATCAGGGCTCCTTGTCACTGTGCCGCCTATGGATGCTTCATTTGCTTCATGGTTTTTCAATCTGAAAGACACCATGGGGGAGGCACACATCCGGAAGATAGTCTACTGCCTATGGAATATTTGGCTATCCAGGAATGCTTTCATCTTTGACAGTAAGGCCCCTTCCCCGACCTCTTTGGTAATTAAGTCGGCCCGTGACATCCTTGAATGGGAAGAAGCTCGAGTTTCGACACCTTCTTCGGTTCCTTACCGGCCAACTCAGTTACCTTCTCAGTCTAGGGGTTCCTGTTTCAACACTGAACCACCGCCCTGTACCCGAGTGATGTTCTGTGATGGGTCGTTCATCTCAAACTCGAGTCCGGCGGCATATGAGATTACTATTGCTAACTCTCAGGGTCACGTGTACGACGGCAAGACTGAGACCTTCCTTTGTTCTCATCCGATTCAGGCAGAAGCTTTTGGTCTTCTCAATGCTATTAGGGTTGCTTCTCAGGATAACATCCCAACCTGTATTCGTACAGATTTTCAGGTGCTTTCCCTTGCGCTGCATCAGGAACCCTCGGCATGGCCTTGGATGTGTCGGGCTACCATTGTGCAGATGGTTCTTCTTCTCAGGCTTGCACCATCGATTCGTGTTGAGTTTGTTCCTCGACGTTTGAATCGATTAGCGGATTGGGTGGCACGACATGCTAGGGCGGGATCGTTACCAGTGGATTGGATTTTAATTGTCAATATTATTGCTCCACTCCTGTAATGTGACCACAGTTTTCCCGGTTTCGGATGGAATAAAAGGTTGCTTATTGTCAAAAAAGATTATAGGTTAATTATCTTATTGAGCTATATTGTTTCTATTTCTCACTCCATCACACATAATGATATAAATAGTTGGTAGAGCATGAAAAATGACTGTACTGTGAGATTAGTAGAACTCTTAGGCAACAGTAAAATAAGTTTACCTTTATATATAGTAATGGTTGCTCAGTTTCATATTCAATTCCTGCCATCTTGTGATGTAATTTCTAGGGTGAATGTTGAAGTTTTACCCTATGCTACATACTAGAATATCTCTCAATATCACCAATATTAATCATTGTCTTAACCCGCATTCGATCTACTAAGTTGGCAGACAATACAAATTATGATTGCAATCAAGGGCGGAAGTTGCTCCGATTCCACGACGTGGAATGAGGGTTTTAACTAGCAAGAGATGTGTTGAATATGAAATGTGCCCATATTGTGAGCTGTACTCCAGACAGCTCTAGAGCCACCCATGATGCTCAACAGGCAGCCCATGTTGCCCTGCACTTCAGCAGCACACCCATTCTACTCTACTTCAGCCCATGCTTACAATCTAGCATGGTTATTGTTATTTATTGTTCCTTATAGTCTTTCATTCATGTATAAGTAGTGTAGAAACCATTCTGTACAATTCAAGCTTTCCATTAATAAAATCTTCATACACAAATTCATCATGGTATCAGAGCTGCAATCAGATTCCAGTGAGGGAAAGCCCAAGAAAAAGAAGAGGAAGAAAAGAGTTACGTAGAGTTTCATACCATTTTTCCAATGCTGTCAAAGCCGAGCCGGAGTATGACCCGGTAACGTGAACGGCTCGGTCATTAGTGGTCCAGCCGGCATTAGACCGTTTAAAAACCGTTTGAGAACCGGTACCTAATAAACAGCCGGCATTCTCCCTGTCCCTTGCGCGAAAGGTGTTCCGTCTTTACCTCTCCCTCCTATCCTATGGCGTTGGAAGCTGCGATCTACTCACAAGACCCGTTTGGTTACCCACCATTATTCAAGGACCACTATGGCTATGACTTCCAGCAAGAACAAGAAGAAGAAGAAGACGGCGCCCTCGGAATAATCCTCGAGGACAAAATAATGTTCAACGATTCCATCGCCACATTTTCAACCCGTCGCCGCAGGAGGACGCTCTGGCGGGGTCCACGTCTATTGCCCCCGCACGGCGGAAGCGGCGGCGGACCAAGAACGCGAAGAACAAAGAGGAGATAGAGAGCCAGAGGATGACTCACATCGCGGTGGAGAGCAACTGGAGGTAACAGATGGCGACGACATATGGCGTCGAGTGATGGCGAACGGCGACGGTGAACGATGACTGCGGAGGGCGAGGCTTCTTCATTCTTCCGTCTTCGTGTCTGGCTGCGCGAAGGAAGGCGAAAGAAATGAATTGAATTTGGGTTACGTTTTCATTCAGCCCCTTTCATTTTCATTTTCAATTTTTTTTATTAAAGCAACCGGCCCAAATGGTAAAAGCCGGCTGAGCGGCTCGAGCGGTTAACCGCTTCGGCCGCTCGCCGACCGCCCCAATTAACCACTCTGGCTAAATAGCTGACTTGAGCCGGTTTTATGGCCGGGTGGCGGTTTTCTCGGCTCGACCGGTCGACTCGGCTCGGCTTTGACATCACTGCATGTTTCCGAATCTCTATTCTTCTGTTCTTCGGTTTCCACTATACAAAGTTCTTTTTCAATCCTCAGTCATGAGTGAGCATTCTCCAGGCTGCTCCTCGTCAATCATGCTTCCACCATTAGTCCATTCATTTCCAATCACGAGCAGGATTTTTCCAGGCTGCTCCTCTTCCATCTCATCCTTCCACCATCACAAATAAACACCACCATCTCCGGCCCATCTCAGTAAGGGTCATCTCTCATCCAGGCGAAGTCCTTTCCGCCTTCAATCAATCTCTATGGCAGATCAATTCCCGGGGAGAATCTCAGTCCGGCGAACTCTCTAGTAGCCACTGCCTTTAATCAAATCGACGTCCGCGACTCCCCACAGCTCGGCATCTTCACCATCGGTCTCTCATCCCGTCGCAATCAGCATCATCACCGTCACCAGTCACGCTCCCCTGCCTTGCCCTGCATCATCCGTTGCCAAATCGTCGGGTCGCCATCGCAGCTCGTCGACATCTCCGCCGCCGTGCATGTCCCTATCTGGCGGATGACACCATCATCGGCCACGGTGCCCAGTCAAAGTCATCACCATCATCGGTCAAATCAGCGGAGTCGGGTGTCAGATCCGACATCCGAGTCGTCGTCGGATGAATCGTTGTCGACGACGACCAGATCCAGTCACCAACAAAGTCATGGCATTGAGGACAACTACGACCCAAGTGTCGGGTGTCCCTTCCATAGCCAATGTTAGAGTGAAAGAAAAGCTTCCGTGTGCAAAGATTGTCAAGCCAGTGTGCGAGGTTTCTCCGATCAGGTTGTTGCCTTGACGTTAGACGGTTGTACGATCCAAGAAGATATCGACCCCTCGACGTCCAAGAGGCAAACACAACCCAAGAAAAGATCGGCCCTCAGCTTCACGAGGTACTATCGATCAGATAGTTCCTATGGCGTTTTTAGACGGTTGTACGATCCAAAAATAGATCGTCCCCTCGGTGTATAAAAGGCAAACACGATCCCAGAAAAGATCGACCCCTCGGTGTTTATTATTGGGAAAAGACCAATTATTCTTCACCTTTTAAGCTGGGCATTCACAGT
Organism: Linum tenue; assembly: GCA_946122785.1. Lineage (NCBI taxonomy): Eukaryota > Viridiplantae > Streptophyta > Magnoliopsida > Malpighiales > Linaceae > Linum > Linum tenue. Next base: position 5,399,135 of record CAMGYJ010000003.1, read on the forward strand.
GTTCATGCTCCAGCTTGAGGGGGAAAATAGGTAGGATAGGGATGCTAGCCCGTTAAGAATCTGCAATATATCCCATAAGAAGTAAAGAAAGTTAGCTGAGAAGCAACAACTTATTCTGGGAGCCGTAAATGGTGCAAATCCGAACCAGTTAGTCGATTTAAGTCGACATATCTATAAGGTTGCTCGAAGAGAAACCATCAGTGGCCTCCAATAACAACCTCGTTCAAGATGTTCAAAAGGCAATCACGATCCTAGCATGATCGTCCTCTTTTCCTATTTCACATTTCTTTTTCAAGCTTGACATTCTTGTCATTCATGTCTACGCTTGAGGGGGAGTGTTGAATATGAAATGTGCCCATATTGTGAGCTGTACTCCAGACAGCTCTAGAACCACCCATGATGCTCAACAGGCAGCCCATGTTGCCCTGCACTCCCGCAGCACACCCATTCTACTCTACTTCAGCCCATGCTTACAGTCTAGCATGGTTATTGTTATTTATTGTTCCTTATAGTCTTTCCTTCATGTATAAGACCATCTCCATCCAATTGCTTATTGCTATTGCTTATTGGGTGGAATCCTATGTGGCAATAGCTTTAAGCAATTGCAAGGATGTAACACTTCTTTCTTATTTAGCAAGATTGCTAAATAAGCAATCCCCTTTGCAATGCCACATAAGCAATTGGGACCCACACATTCATGCACTCAAATTCTTTCTTTTTTCTTTGTTTCTTTTCTATCCACTTTGTACACATAAAATGTATTGTTAAGGAAAAGAATATGTAGTAGGTCCCATCAATTGCAATTGCTAACATATTGCAGGGATGTAGGTGGTTTGAAATGGTTGAATTGAATAGTTGCTAAAGTTGGTAATGTGGATGTGGGGTCCATTTATGAAATGGCTAACCTATTGCAGGGATGGAGATGGTCTAAATAGTGTAGAAACCATTCTGTACAATTCAAACTTTCCATTAATAAAATTATCATACACAAATTCATCAAGATGAGATGTAATCCAGCCCCAAAGTACAAACTAGATGTGTACGTCAAGTCGCCCCCCAGGGGTTTATTCCAGAAATCGACATATCGTATCATCACATCACCAATTAAAGTTGGAAGACTTTCCACGCTTTTAGGAGCCTTTTGTTTTTCCCACATTTCACACTTGACTTGACATGGACCTATCTTATATATTATCAATGTCATTATTATAATGATCAACGACAATACCATGTTCCCTACTCCAAAACGTACGTTTTGTTGATAGTTATGGAAGAATTGAATGTTTATCAATTCGACTTGAGTTATCCGTATATTGTGATCATAGATAGATACAAATGTATACTATTAATCTAATTTCTTACTTGAATTATGTACGTCATCTCAAATAACAATGCATTTTTACAAATATGACTTGTCTATTCGTTAAGATAATGACTGCCTTGTTTGATGAATATAAAGCTCATGACAAAATACACAATTACCGTCTAGAATCAGAGGTTCTAAACTATCCTTAAAATTCCTGATTCCTGAATACCCTGCTTTGCAAGTTACAATTGCCTTCTATTCTTGTCTTTCTAGAAAGATTGGAAAATGGAGTGCAGGAAATGTAAAGGAGAGGAGAAGAGAGCGGACAAGTCACGCAATCAACAGTCAATTTTTTGTATCTAATCATGATTGTTCCACTATGCATGCATGGGTTTACTATTCGACGTATTATTTTTCACTCATTAAGTTAACCATTGGAGTAAACCAAACGGCTGACTTTATATGAGACGTACGTGAGTGTCTTCTTATTAGTGGGAAATGATATTCCATTTGTTCTCGATGCATATAATTTCATATTTTTATTAGTGTATCTGATGATAATGTGGTTGAAGTTTGCATGGACTCACCATTGAACATGCCATGTGTTTTAAGATAACGGGTGATATAGGGAGGCTTGAGGACTTGAACACGCGACCTCAAGGACAAATCAACTATGACGTCGTGTAAAAGACCAACCGTTTCCAATAACTCGAGTTGTTGAAAAGGATCCATGAACGAATTTTAACCACTTCCTTCTACAATGATTGCTTGGAGAATTTAAGAAATTGTATCGTACCTGTGACTTGACGTGAAACAATTCCCTATCGACATATATGATTAAATCATAGTTTCTCAAACAATGTATCGTACTGTTTAATCATATGATTAAATCATAATTTCAGGACAAGATATGCCGGATCTAGCTTTTACGAAATAACTTCAAGTATGGTTGTTGGTATACCTACAAAACTACTGCTGACTCTACTCGTATGTGGCAGGGGCAGCCATTGTTGACCACGATTCATCTCCAATTCTCCATATCCATCCAGTAGGCCATTCATACATTTATATGCATGCGTCACATCTACATCATCACGTTTGTTTCGAAAACCTAAGGAGTGTTCTTAATGAAATTATTGCGGGCCTTATGCCCTTATCCATGCCGATCGATCGAGCAATGGTTGACGCCGACGAATTAATTAAGTCTTGGCAAGTTTAATTATCTGCGGTGTGTCTTGGTCAACGCAAATTTTAAGTAGACTCCACGAGTTTAACGGATGATCGATCGAGTTAATACTTAATAAGTTACATCTTCAAATCATATCACGAAACTTTTTGCAACGAATACAATGTTGCTAGAATTGTCGAGTCAAAGTACGATTTAATACGCTATATGATTTCCTTGCGTTCTCAGCATGATGATGCGATCGATGTCATTTCATGAGAGTATATGTAATGTACGGGTAGTTACGTTGCTGCGTATAAATACACAATGTACATATAGTCAATGCGACTGATCATCTAACCACTAACCAAATTTGTATTGAATTTTGAGATAGGTATTCCGTTCATACTGTGAAAGTCTACCACCTCTCTAATTAGTCAACTTGTTCTTGGTAATCCAAATGCCCTAATCTTTATTTTGGATTGGGTTTCCCTTCTATTTCTCCGACCACCCATGGCACATACCCACATCCATCTAACCTAGAGAGTGAGATATCTTGGGCTCCTCACATAGTCCAAGAATCAGTCGCGCGAATGGAGAATTAAAGGTCATTTGTATTTTTCTAGATCCCGCAACTTTCGTTGTTACAACTTCATGAAAATAAAATTGATTGGTTTCTCTCCTCCTCTCTCATCAAAGTTTGGTGGTCGACGATCCAATATCTTCTGGTGACGGCCGGCAGGACTATCGCATGGTCGATAGCTCTTTTCCAAGATGTAACAACGAAAGTGGTGGGATCTAAAAAAAACTAAACTTGCGAGATTCATGAACTTTAATCGGCTGATTCTTGGCTTCATAAATTGAATTTTTAGTTGTTCCAGATCTAAGAATGGAGAATTAAAGGTCAGTTTTATTTTCCTAGTTTTCTTAATCGGCTCATATCTTCTTCGTTTTAACTCGGATTTTAATTTTTTTTTGCACAGACGAAACGAGTTCGTTGTGCTTTACAAAATCAGATCCATTTTCAATATTTTTTGAGAAAAAAGATTTCTTGCCTCTCGGTACCAACTGCATACCATATGATATTTTCTTCGTTTTTAATTCGTTTTTGAAAACGTTTGCACAGAAGGAACGAGTTCATCATGATCTATTGGATCTACAAAATTCTGGGTGAACAAATTACAGGACCAAAAAATACCATAAAATACCATACAATACCACATTGTTAAAAGTCGTAAATGACAGTTAATATACTTCTATTATCATGTATTCAACCATCCTACAATCTTGGTTTGTTTATACCACCATGGTAAGCTTTTCAAACCATAGGTATGCTCTTATTTCAATACTAGTCAATACCATATGGTATAGACTGGTAAAAAATGGCTCAATTTTTTTGTTTCAAAAATATATCAAAGTGGATATCATTTTGAAGAGCACATTTAATCGGATTTATCTGTGCAAAAAAATTTAAATTTCGACTTAAAATGAAAAATAAATCGTCCCTTAAAAATTAAAGAGGAAAAGATAAAAGGCTTTCCAAAAGAGAGGGATGCTGATGTCATCCTCAGGGGCGGATACATGGGCCTCTAGGGGTGTCCCGGGACACCTCTAAAATTTGGGGAAACGATTATCCAACCTCCGATAATAGTTTCGTATGGGTATACAAAATATAATTGGTAATCCGGGACACCCTAACATTTGAAAAAATGATTATCCTACCCTCGATAATAGTTTGCTTATGATTAACAAAATATAAGTGGTAGTCCGTGTTATTCCAACCTAGGACACTACTATTATCAAACATATTCTAATTATGTTGCTACTCATTTGTTATTCTATTTTAAACATCATGCAACAGTAAAACGCTATTTCTTTATCCCCAACTATTTTCAATACCTAATAATTAAACTACGTACACGCTACCCTTAATTTTGAATTGATTGTATGGTTACATGGCAAGTGTTGAAAGAGTCTTTTCTACTTCGAGCTACATTAAGAACAAGGTTAGAAATCGAATATGTGATAAGTTCGTGAAGTATTGTCTAGTAGGATATGTAGATTTTTTTTAACAGTGCAGACACGGAGTTTATTTATATCATTTTTTCAAAATATGAAAACACATCATGAATTTTAAGTAAAAAATTTAACAAGTATGATATTTTTAATATACGAATTATTTAATTTATTATTTAATTAAATTTAATTTTTAAGAGGACACCCCTATGAAAATTTTCTGAATCTGCCACTGGTCATCCTGATGTGAACGGGTTACTCATATTTACTCACCATAAGGTTAGTCAACGGATCTGGACGCCCGATACAGATTGAACCAACGGATATGCCACGGGTTGGGATAAGACTGTATATTAGAAACAAAACAAGCGATAAGGAAATTACGACCAAGTCGTATAGTTAGTAAGCAACAAGCAGACTGCCAATAAATCTGGCAATGGATCGACAAGAGAAAAAGCAACCTAATAAAACCACTTGCTGTCTCCCTCTTGGAAATAATGGCTGTCTCGATACGGATACGGCATCCGTTTCTGTCCACGAGCCAGTTCGAACCTTCTCAAAGACCATTATCTACTTAATAATAATTAACCAATAATTTAATTAATCAATAATATGCACCTACCTACATCTATATATATCCCGGCCCAAAAAATTAAATACAGTTGACTTCCTCTCTCTTTCCCCCAATTATAATTAATCCATCCCCTGCTTTCTTCTTCTTCAGAGAAAATCCTTCCAAGCTCTAACCACCATTACTATGTCAATCCTTCCCCTCTCCTTCTCCTTCCTCTTCCTAATATTCCTCCATCTCCCCTCCGTCTGCCTCGCCGACATCGGCACCGCCGCCTGGTACCCGCCGCCATATTCCCGGTAAGTAACTGCTATTTCACCGTTACTCACCCAACTTGTCAAAGATGGTCTTTTTTTAAAGCGAATTGTTGTTTCCCGATGCAGCGACGGCGTGTTACGGCAGCGACGCGTCGCAGTTCCCATCGAGCTACCTGTTCGGGGCGGCGGGGGAAGGGATATGGGACAATGGGGCGGCCTGCGGGAGGCAGTACAAGCTCCGGTGCCTCAGCGCGGTGGCGGCCGGGTCGTGCCAGCCCGACCAGACGATTCAGGTGAAGATCGTGGATTACGCCCGGAGCTTGGTCTCTCCCGGGTCGGCGTCCGGGACCACCATCGTGCTGTCGCAGAAGGCGTTCGCCACCGTCGCGAATTGGACCGCCAGCCAGAGCATCAACATTGAGATCCAACAGTAAGTTTGGCCAGAATCGATGCTCTGTTTTCTTCTTCTTCTTCTTCTTCTTCTTCTTCTTCTTCTTCTTCTTCTTCTTCTTCTTCTTCTTCTTCTTCTTCTTCCTCAATTCCGTTAGAGTCCCCTGTTTTCTGATCCCCTGGATTGAATTTTGTCAATTGCAGGGTATGAATAATGAAGAGAATGCTTTATTCGGGGGGATTCCGAAATCGCCGAGAAGGGGATCATCAGCTGTGACGGGCGAGAACTATAAAAGGAAGTTTGGAGACTTCATTGTAAAGTCATTAGCGTCAGCTTTCCTTGGAGGTGAACATTTATTTGCCGTGTGTATAGCCAACAATTCCAAATCAATAAAACAATTTCTCTGACTGTATTTTAGTTTTACCTGTTTTGGCATAGAGTAGATTTCGCAGCAAGTAGAATGTTAGACAAGGAAACAAAGAAGAATTAACCAACTAAATTATGGGGTTTAGGGGGAAAGAATCTAGAATTTTAGTTGTTTAGTCTATATATATTCTATTGGAGTGGGAATGCGAGTTGTTAAGGGAGAAGGATTAGGTGACGATATTTGAAAAAAAAATCATAAAGATTTGAAAGAGAAGTTTGGAGTGGAAACATAATCAAAACATAATTTGTTTCTTATAGTAGTATTATTTACGTGATTGTTTTTTGACGATTTGTATTTCTTTTCATTAGCATGGAAGGATTTGAGCATTTGTTAATTGACACGTGCTAGGTAAACTACTGTTATAGATATGTGACCATTTGTGTTCTTCAAAAATTATGGAGCTTGTTTCAACAAAAAAAATAAAATTATGAAGCATGTTTCTGAGAATGCTGATAACTCGAAATGACCCGAAACTTTATATAAAACCTGTTAGATAAGGTCAATATTTGATCTGAAATCAACAAAACCAACATGACCCGACCGTAACCTGAGATTCCCAACCCGACCTGATTGACAAACCTTTTTTTTTTCCGTTGAATCAGTTTCTTGTATTGCTCAATGAGAATCCGATACAACGAAGCAGGATCAGACAGATCTTGAAAGAGCCAACTTGCCTCTACCCTCTACCCATCTGTGATTACATACAATAAGAACTAGTGGGTACTATTCACTAAAGAAAATGTAACTCTACTAGTGCTGCCTGTATTGCTTTGTTTCCAATAGCTATATACTGCAGATCCGCCAGTAACATTTCAACAACTTTCTCCGGTGCCCTACAGACTGATCCGTGAACAACCCCACATCTTTCCATCCACACGAATGAAATAATCATACACTAGAGTAAAGCATGCACCTGAGCTGTTCAAACATTCCTGCTAGCAGCAGTAGCAGCCTACAGCATGGAATCCCAGTTTCGATGCGCAAGTAGTTGACAGTTCATTATATATGCTAATCTGCAAGTAAACGAACAATGGAGATCAAAAAGATGATCTCTAGTTTCAGTTGCCACACCATATAAAGGACAAGAAGCATCCACAAGTTTGCCCCATTTCTGCAACTTATCCCTCGTGACAATAAAATTCTTGTTCAAGATCCACGCCAGCAGATTATAACGTGGATCACAGGCCTTGCACCAAATAAGTTTGTGCCATGGAACTTCTTGCGCTTTACAATGCAATGATTCCCAGACTGCAACACCCTAACCCGGTCGGGAACTAATTTTACTAAAATTTCTCTTCAAAATAAAATACTAAAATATGAAATTGTAGCGGAAATTTTTTTCATAAATAAGATACTGAAAACACACTCTTTTAGTTCAAAGCAAAGCCCTAACACGTGGGCAAATTAAACTCACACATTAAAATCTCAATCTGATCTCCAGTCTATACTCATAATCATAAAACATAATAACTAACTAGTCTCAAGTGCTGCTGCTTGTGTGAAACTCTAACTAGACATCCTTTGTGACGCTCGTACCGTCCTCCTCTAGCTAGCTTCCCTCGAACTGTTTCTCTCGATCTCGCTGCTCTCTAACTGCTCCTCTAGCTCATTCCTCTTCAAACTGGTGAGTGAGTTGGGGTCAGTCTACGCTAGGGATGTCAGTCGGTCGGTTTCGGTTTAACCAAAAATCGAAAAGTCGGGTTTCGGTTAAACCGAGCGACCCCCTAGCACTACCGACCACCGAATGGCGCGTTTCAAAACCGCCTAACCGACAGGTCGGTTATCGGTTATAACCGCGGTTAGCCGAATTAAATACAAAAAATTAAATAAAAAAAAAGAAATAGAAGAAAAGAACCACCACACATTTTCGTCCTTATCTTCTTCTTCTTCTCTCCTCACCCAAAAAGCAAAAGCATGTCTTTTCTTCTCCCCTCTCTCTCCTGCCTCTGCTAACCGCCTAACCCTCCATCTCCATTCTCCAAGACTCTTCTTCTCTCCCCTCTCTCCCAACCAAAACCAATTTTTTTTTCTCTCTCTCAGCCAAACTCAATTCCCATTCTCTTCTTCTCCGAACTCATGGAGACATGGACCAAGACCATTTTTCTTTTCCTTCTCACTTTCGCGGCCGCGGTTCATCTGCTCGGGGACGGCGACGACGACGACGGATGGACGGGAAAGAGGAAGGATGGAGGCGGCGGCGCGAGGCGACGCGATGAGGACGGGATCTGGGCAGCGGCGAGGAAGGGATCTGGACGGGTGCGACGCGACGAGGAAGGATCTGCATGGCGGCGAGGAACGGAGGAAGGCGACGGCCGTGAGGCGACAAGGAAGGGAGCTGGGCGGCGGCCGTGACTCGTGAGGGTGAGGGTTTGATGGGGGGATTATAGGGTTTCAGATTGGGGTTATGGGTTTTATATGTCATTTTTTTTTTTGCAAGGAGGGCAATATATGAGGGTTGGTCGGGTTGGTTCGGTTTTTTTGAATAAATGCGGTTAATAATAGTCGGTTACTCGGTTATCCGAAGCTTTTTATTCTCCTCCGTCCACCGACCGAAGTAATTTTAGTATCGGTTTTTGGTTTGCCGAAAACCGGTCGGTTCGGTTGTAACCGACAGTTATCCGCTAACCGGAAACCAAACTGCCAGCCCTAGTCTACGCCCTTACGTTTTAAAAATCTAGTACTTTAGTATTTTACTTCAGATACTTAAGTTAAACTGGTGGGAGTTGTTTGTACTTCCACTCTTAAACTCCTAACTCTTAAAACTGTATGGGAGTTACTGTTACTCTCCATTCTTAAAGCTCAAAGCTTGATTTAAATACTTGACTAACACGGGGATCCCTCACCAGCTAGTCCGGTTGCCAACTCATACATATGAGAAGCGATCCAGGCTTTTCAAAAACTTAAACTTATCGTGGAAGGCTCTTCTCCAACGATTCTCAAGAGCATAACTGCTGCTCATCTTAAAATATCTCAAGAGCATAACTGTTGCTCTATCTCAAAGGTCTTAAGAGCATACTGCTGCTTTATCTCAAAACCTCAACTGGCAACGGACTAGCGCTAGTGACTAAAAACACTTAAAACGACTTGACCTTCTTGAAAGTGAGTTACTTCTTAAAAAGTACTTGTTTCAACATACAACTAAAAGCATATTCACACAAACTCACATGGCATCATAGAAACACACAAAGCAAGTATGGCACATAGCAATCAATCTCAAAAACTCAAATATCGTAAGACGTAGAATTTACCCCCTTTACACTTACCTTACTATTCCGAATCCACGTGAGTTAATCGCTATCAGCTATCAATAGCCGCCACCATTATATCCTGAATTCTGCTCCCTGAGATCCCTTTAACAACGACGGATGCTGACTCTTGTTCCTCTTTATCAACAACAAGCTGAACTCCCTCACCCATATCAATAAAAGTTCACCATGAGTGAGCATAAAAGAAAGCTCCAAAATCATTGTATCCCAATTTTAACAAGTTTTCAGGTCCATATGGAGTTTCCCCTTCTCGATAGTTTCCTTCCTCTGATCAGCTCCGCGATCCACCTGAGGTATGTTTATATACCAAGGGAAGGAATCAGATGAAAGATTGGAGTTCTGGAAGTCCTCGAACGAAAGGCGCGAAGTTAGTACGAAAGCTGCTTTTGGACTGTTTGCTGGCAACTTACTTGAGACTTTGAAGAATTGAATTGAAACCTTTGGTTTTTTTTTCAAGTTTGCGTACTTGTGTGAGCTTTGGTGGACTCCAAGCTCGTTGAGCTCTTGTATCGATCAAGAACGCGTTGATCGTGGCCGTGCATCTACCCTTATATCATTCGAGCCTTCTTCCACGTGAAAGATTGCATGTTTGATTCCGTTTTATCCAAACACCCAAGAACATCCTTATTTTTTGTTCGAAATTCCGTTTAATCAATTCAATCTTTGAATTGATTCGTTGCTGCGTAATTCTGATCACAAAGTACCCCCTGGTGCTATATTACTAGCTTGTGAAAATAGGTATGTTTATATACCAAGGGAAGGAATCTGATGAAAGATTGGAAATCTGGAAGTCCTCGAATGAAAGGCGCGAAGTTAGTACGAAAGCTGCTTTTGGACTGTTTGCTGGCAACTTACTTGAGACTTTGAAAAATTGAATTGAAACCTTTGGTTTTTTTTTTTCAAGTTTGCGTACTTGTGTGAGCTTTGGTGGATTCCAAGCTCGTTGAGCTCTTGTATCGATCAAGAACGCGTTGATCGTGGCCGTGCATCTACCCTTATATCATTCGAGCCTTCTTCCATGTGAAAGATTGCATGTTTGATTCCGTTTTATCCAAACACCCAAGAACATCCTTGTTTTTTGTTCGAAATTCCGTTTAATCAATTCAATCTTTGAATTGATTCGTTGCTGCGTAATTCTGATCACAAAGTACCCCCTGGTGCTTTATTACTAGCTTATGAAAATAGGTATGTTTATATACCAAGGGAAGGAATCAGATGAAAGATTGGAGTTCTGGAAGTCCTCGAACGAAAGGCGCGAAGTTAGTACGAAAGCTGTTTTTGGACTGTTTGCTGACAACTTACTTGAGAATTTGAAGAATTGAATTTAAACCTTTGTTTTTTTTTTCAAGTTTGCGTACTTGTGTGAGCTTTGGTGGATTCCAAACTCGTTGAGCTCTTGTATCGATGAAGAACGCGTTGATCGTGGCCGTGCATCTACCCTTATATCATTCGAGCCTTCTTCCACGTGAAAGATTGCATGTTTGATTCCGTTTTATCCAAACACCCAAGAACATCCTTGTTTTTTGTTCGAAATTCTGTTTAATCAATTCAATCTTTGAATTGATTCGTTGCTGCGTAATTCTGATCACAAAGTACCCCCTGGTGCTTTATTACTAGCTTGTGAAAATAATGTAGACAACCCCTCCATTGCTATGGTGAATAGATAGGGTGATAGTGGATCACCATGTCTTACTCCCTTCCTGTGCTCCAGTGAAGATTGTCCCTTGATCGATTGTTATGGTGGCTGGCAAACCAAAACGATAAATAATGTGTTCCTTGATAAAAGAAATCACCTCCCCCTGGTTCACCGTCTTCATTGGTTTTGCCTCAATCAGTAGCCACAATGATAAAGGTATGTTTCTTAGATGATGAGGCATTGACTTGTCCAATCAGATCCATTTCCCAACCAATGAACCAAAGAATGGTCGAGGCTTAACGATAGATCTCAAATCAATGGCAGGTGCTCTTTGCACTGATCCATGACGTTGGCAAGCTTCACATCCCTCAGCAAATGGTGCACAATCAGGCTCAATAGTTGGCCAGTAATATCCATATCGATGTAGCATCCACCTCATGGATGGACCAACTTGATGTGATCCACATATTCCCTCGTTGGTCTCACCCATAGCTCGTAAAGTCTCCTTGACCCCCAAGCACTTGAGCAACAAACCATTTGGCTTCTTTTGAAAGTGTCCCATCTAGTAAGACATAGTTCCTGGCCCTAAATTTGGTAGTATAATCTGCATCCCCACTTGGATTTTGAAAGTACTTCACCAGTGGAGCACGCCAATCATTGGCATCATCTTCAATCACGCACACCTCAACAACTTGTTTCATCCTATCCCTCAAAGGGCTAAGAGTTTGCACGAATATTTGATCTCTTCCTCCGCTAACAGACTCTCTGAAGCCAGATGCCTGCTGGGCCAGATAGTTGGCTTTGCCATTATCCATACGAGGAATAAACTTGATGGACACATTATCAAAGTAAGAAATCAACACTTTGACCCTCTCAAGATACAACTCTAACACATAGTTGACACATCGGTATTCACCAAGCACTTGGTACACTACTAGTTCGGAATCTCCCCCGATGTTGATATTCTTTGCCTTTAGGTCAACAAGCATTTTCAAACCAACAACCAAAGCTTCATACTTTGGTTGGTTATTAGTACATGGCCCATCAAAGGAGAATGCAAAGTGCATGGCATGACCTGATGGCGAGGCCAACACCATGCCAGCTCCTGCTCCTGAACGTGTCTTTGAGCCGTCAAAGTACAACGTCCAATGTGTTACACCCCATCTTTTTCAAAGTAGAAATGACTATTATGCCCTTGCTCTAAATTTGTCAAATTCCATCGTAATATCAATGAGGACAAAAAATATGAACTCTCGGTTCAAATAGTATCGAGTTTCGATATAAAACGAGGAAGTTACAGATGTTTATTGAGTTTTGGATTAAACTCCCCCGTAATTGTGAAATTTCCAAGATAAGCCTGGGGCAATTAAACCCTAACCTATCCCTACCTTTCACTCTGCCTCACCTATATATATATATATGTGTATGTGTTAAGCCTAAAACTAATAAAACAGGGAATTGCACCGTCCACTGCTCCAGGTTCCCATCACTATCGTCTCTGTCGTCTTTCCCCCACTACGCAAGCAGCGCCGCCTCATTGGTTTGTCAACTTCGCAACCAGGAGTGTAATGGTAACCAAACAAAGGAGGTCTTGATCAATTGTCCGTAGCGGCGAGGAAGGTAAGTGAATTTTCGCCCACGTTTATTGCCGGTGGAGATGTTATATGTGACCAGGGGAAGGCGGGATGCTCTTCGATTTTTGCTAGGCTCCGGATGGAAAAGGAAGCGCCGAGGATGCCTCAGGTGAATCGGTGGATCGCGGAGCTGATCAGAGGAAGGAAAATATCGACAAGGGGAAACTCCATATGGACCGGACAACTTGTTAAAATTGGGATACAATGATTTTGGAGCTTTCTTTTATGCTCACTCATGGTGAACGTTGCTTTGGCATGGGGTATTCATGCATGGGATATGGGACGTGTAAGGGAGCATGGAATGGATGGAGCATACGTGGAGGTTATTGAGATGGGTGAGGGAGTTCAGCTTCTTGTTGTTAAAGAGGAACAAGAGTCAGTATCCGCCGTTGTTAAAGGGATCTCAGGGAGCAGAATTCAGGATATAATGGTGGCCGCTATTGATAGCTGATAGCGATTAACTCACGTGAGGTGAGTGTAAGAGGGTAAATTCTACGCCTTCGGTATTTGAATTTTTGAGATTGATTGCTATGTGCCATACTTGCTTTGCGTGTTTCTATGATGCCATGTGAGTTTGTGTGAATATGCTTTCAGTTGTATGTTATTGCATGCTCTACTTACAAGTAAGTTCAAGTTTAAGAAACAAGTACTTGAAGTAACTCACCTTCAAGAAGGTCAAGTCGTTTTAAGTGTTTTTAGTCACTAGCGCCAGTCCGTTGCCAGTTGAGATTTTGAGATAAAGCAGCAGTATGCTCTTAATTAAGACCTTTGAGATAGAGCAAGAGTTATGCTCTTGAGATATTTTAAGATGAGCAGCAGTTATGCTCTTGAGAATCGTGGAAGAAGAGCCTTCCACGATAAGTTTAAGTTTTTGGAAAGCCTGGATGGCTTCTCATACGTATGAGTCGGCAACCGGACTAGCCAGTGAGGGATCCCCGTGTCAGTCAAGTATTTAAGTCAAGCTTTGAGCTTTAAGAATGGTGAGTAACAGTAACTCCCATACAGTTTTAAGAGTTAGGAGTTTAAGAGTGGAAGTACAAACAACTCCCATCAGTTTAAGTTAAGTATCTGAAGTAAATTACTAAAGTACTGGATTTTTAAAACGTAAGGGCGTAGACTGACCCCAACTCACTCACCAGTTTGAAGAGGAATGAGCTAGAGGAGCAGTTAGAGAGCAGCGAGATCGAGAGAAACAGTTCGAGGGAAGCTAGCTAGAGGAGGACGGTACGAGCGTCGTAGCTGATGTCTAGTTAGAGTTTCACACAAGCAGCAGCACTTGAGACTAGTTAGTTATTATGTTTTATGATTATGAGTATAGACTGGAGATCAGATTGAGATTTTAATGTGTGAGTTTAATTTGCCCACGTGTTAGGGCTTTGCTTTGAACTAAAAGAGTGTGTTTTCAGTATCTTATTTATGAAAAATTCCCCCGCTACAATTTCATATTTTAGTATTTTATTTTCAAGAGAAATTTTAGTAAAATTAGTTCCCGGCCGGGTTAGGGTGTTACACAAGGATTCTCATCGACCATCCCAACTTATACTTGCTCTGTTGGCATACTTACACATGGATGGTCTGCCAAAAAATTTTCTAGGGCTTGTCCCTTAACTGCCCATTGTGGCACATACCAAGTGTCCACTTACCAATCCTACATGGATGATTGGCCGGGACAACATGTATTTAATAACATCAGTTTGGCAAATGAGCTGCACCTCAACAGGTGCCAAGTATTATATTAACTTCGTACAAGCAAAGTACACGGCCAAACATAAATTTTCTAAGGATGAGTATTTTTGCTTGGCCTCATTCAACAACCTACTTAAGTAGTAGAATACTTGCTCATTGCTAGAATCATTCTCTTGAGCCAACAGACATGCTACAGATGTGTCTGTGGGTGAAAGATATAATTTCAAAGGACGATTTCGAATTGGGGAGTTGAGCACTAGCGGGTTCACCAAATACCTTTTGGTATCTTCCAATGCTTTTTGGTGCTCCTCTCGCCACACAAACTCATCTTCCTTCTTCAACTTGAGCAGCGAAGATAAAACTTGGGTCCGGCATGCACAATTCGAGATGAACCTTCGAATATAATTGACTTGGCCTAGGAACCGCTGCAACTCCTTTTTATTGCATGGTGGCGTGGCCTCAAAGTCAATGATGGACTTGGTCTTGTTCTGGTCGACCTCAATGCCACGTTGACTCACTAAGAATCCTAAAAAGTTACCTGCAGTCACACCAAAAGTACATTTTAGAGGATTCAATTTTAACTTGTGAGCTCTCATACGCGGGAAGGCTCTATGTAAATGAGAAAGGTGGCGACTTGTCACCTTCGACTTGACGAAAATGTCGTCAATGTATACTTCCACCAAGTCACCAATCAGCTCATGAATATAGCATTCATGGCCCGTTGGTAAGTTGCACCAGCGTTCTTCAAACCAAAAGGCATGACTATCCACTCATAGCAGCCAATAGCCCCTGGACAGCGAAACACCATCTTGTGCACATCCTCCTCAGCTATATAGATTTGGTTTATAGCCAGAATAACAATCCATAAAAGAAAAAATCTCATGTCTGGTAACAGCATCAAGCAACATGCCAACCACTGGCACATGGTACTCATCTTTTGGGGTGACCAAATTCAAATTCCTAAAGTCTACACATACACGCAAGCTTCCATTTTCTTTCTCACTGGCACAATGCATGACAACCACTCAACATACCTAGCAGTTCTAATGAACTTTGCTTTAACATGCGTTCAATCTCTTTCTTTATTTCTGGCAAGCCTTCATAAGCAAAACGTTTAGGTGGTTATTTGTAAGGTGTAAAGCCACTTTTAATTGGTAACCTATGCTCTACTAATTTTCTATCTAAGCCAGGCATTTCATGATAATCCCATGCAAAGCAATTTTTAAATTCCTTTAAAAACTCGAATTGATTGTTCCTTGGCCTATTTTACGCTAGGTTGTGTTGTTTTGTCGTGTTTCAGGTCCTAGCAAGTAAAGAGGTGCATAGGCGAAAGTTTTGGGTCATTTGGAGGTCAGGTGGCGATTCAAAGAGCAAATTACGGGCAGCCCCTGCCAAATTACGGGCGTAATTGCTCCAGGCATGCCCGTAAACGCAATGCCGAGCCTAATTCCCCAGAATTCCTCTCGGCAGTGGAATTACGGGCAAGAGTCACATGAATTACGACCGTAATTCAGTAATTACTGGCAGTAATCTGCCAATTACGGTCGTAATTCCCCCATCAGAGTAAATGGAACGCGCGTTTTGGGCGTTTTACGGGCAGACCATGATTACGACCGTAATTCTGCCCGTATTTCGCCCAGAATCTGGTTTTTGAGGCAGATTCGAGCCAAAGGAGAGGGAATCGACTTTTTGGAGCAAAAACAGAGTTTTAGAGAGAGAAAGTGCGAAGAACAAACCCTAGGAGCTATTTGGAGTGGATTTCTCACCATTGAAGCCCAGATTGCATCTCCAGGAGTGAAGATTGACATCCTAGAGCAGATTCTTCCCATTGTTATGAGTATGACTTATTTGTATTCTGTTTTCCCCTCTCTCTCTATGGAGTAGAACTCTCTCTCACTTGGGTATGAAGAACCCTAGTTCCATGTGTTAGGGATTTTGATTGTAATGACTTGGGATTGTTATACTGTTTGATTATAATCGAATGATGCATGATTCATTGAATTAATTGAAGTCTGATCAGCTTTTCTTGATTTCTGCTGCAACCTGAGATAGATAGAATCTGATTAGGTTGTTAGAGCTTCATCATTCGGTAGTAGTGGATTGGTTATACGAGAGTTAGTCAATCTGCTGCTTTGTACTGGAATCCAATTCCAGTAGTGGAGTTCTGTGTTCATAGCCTCAACTTCCTATTCCGGTAAAGACTAGTCGTCTACCGGGTAGTTGGACTGAGAGGGCTTGGTAAGCTTAAGAGATTCCAAGCTATTGTCGGATCTTCCGCAGTTTAATCAACAGTAAATCAACCCAGGGTAATTACAACGGAGACCTAACTACGGAGAGTGATTTGAGCGGTGTCAGCGAGTGTTTTCTGTCTTGCAGGTCCGTGGCGTCAGGGTCGGAAGGCGGTGCGGGCTCGGCGGATGGATGTCGACGGCAAGTGCAGATGGGGACGAAGACGGTTTCGTGCAGCAGAGAGTCGGTTGGGGCTTCTTGGTGGTATAAGCTTCAGGTGGAAGAGGGGAACAGGAGGTGGTTTGTTCTGATGGATGAGACTCAGATCTCTTGGTTGCAAGGAGTGCTGCAGACTGCGGCCAGGAGAGACTGGCGCTTCCCTTTGGCCTGTGTTAAGAGGAGTGGCGGGCGTGTCATTCATGTTGGCAGAGGTGCGAACCGGTTTGGGGTTTTTCTGCAGGTCTCGGAGAACATCAGCAGTGGACGGATTTTCAAAATATGTATCCCCTCTGAAGGTCGTGGGGGTGGCTGGCGGCGGTTGATTATTCTTCTGCAGACCTTCTACTCGGCTGAACTCCAGGCCAGGATCAGGTCGAGCTATGGTTTGGGCGCGGGGGAGATTCCTTCTCCCCCTCCCCTCCTCCTTTGGGCGCGCCGAGCAGGTCGTACGCTGAGGTCGTCAAATGTGGTGGTTTCTATGCGGCCGGTAAGTGTGAGATCAAGAAGGTTGGGAACAGGCGTATCATTGTTGTGGGAGAAGAAGGGGTTAGGGAACGGGAGGAACTTTTGGGAAGAAGCTTGGTGCTGAATTTCTCTTCTAGGTCGGCTGCGTTCACTAGTTGTTCGGTGCAGGCCTTCCGTCGCTGGGCGATTAAGGCTTGGGCTATTGATGAAAACTTTATCTTGGAAGACAGGAACGACGGCAGCTGGTTCCTGATTTGCCCGAGCTTTCAAGAGGCTTTGAGGATTAGGGGCTTTGATCAAGCTGTGTTTGAGAGTTTCGTCATCAGTATTTCGTCTTGGAATGAAGAGGGTGCCTCGTCCTCAACTGGTTGTACCTGGATTTTGGTTTTCGGCATCCCTCTTCACCTCAAGAGCGTGGAGCTTATCAGGACCATTGGCAAGTTTTGTGGCTCTCTTGTTGACATTGACTGGGGATCTTGGTGCTTCCCCTTTGTGCGAATTTGTGTGAAATCGGGCTCGAGGATCCCCCAAGCTATCACCATTTCAGATGGTTCTCGCTGTTTCTCGGTCTCGGTGGTTTGTCCTCCGTCGTCTGTGTCTGGTCGGCGCGGGGGAGAGTCGGTCGGAAGGAAACACAGGGCTCGTGTGGTGGGGAAGACGAAGAGCCATGTCGCAGGCCTTGGCGTGCAGCCTCGTAGTCCCACATGCATGAATGCTTCGGTCGGCCAATCATCGGAAGCCTTGGCTTTTGGGCATGAGAATGTTCTTTCGGCGGACTCTAGGGCCGGGTCTGGTACTCTTTCGGGCAACTCTTCGCGGCCAGTCACTAAAGTGTGGGTGAGAAAAGCTGGGCCGTTGGCACGTCCCGCTCTGGTTGGGCCGACTCCGGCTCGGCCCTCTCTCAGTTTGTCTCCCCGGGCTTCCTTTTCTTGGGCATGCGATCAGGGCCTTTGGTCACGGATTCTGGGCAGGCTTCCTTCTCCTCTCCTTTCCCTTTCCCCCCACCCTTCCTAGCGATTCAGTCACTCTCTCTTGAGCTCCTCGTCTCTCTGCCTAGTGATATCGGACCTCTTCTTCTACACCTCCCCTTCCTGTCACCCCTCTCTTTATCAAGCTCCTTTTCTTGCTCCTTGGTGTTGTCTCCTCTCTTGTCCCCTGTTCGCCCCTCTGATCGATCAAGCCCCAGGAGACAGGTGTGCCTTAGCCCAATTGACTTCGATGAAGCTGGCGAGGATTCTTTTTCTTCCCCGTCGCTTTCGGCTGTGTCACCAGCAATTGTCACGCCTAGTGTTTCTGTTTCTGATTCCCATTCTGATGATGACCCGCTCTTTCCTTGCCCAGAGGACCCCCCGCTCGTGTCGTCACCCTCGTGTCTCATGGTTAAGGGGGCTTGCTCTTGGGATCTGGATGCCTTCCCTTTCGATTTGGACTCGCTGAGGAACAGGAGCCTTGATTTGGGGAGAGTGTTCTCGCTGGTGCACGAAGATGGTCAGGATCGGACTGATTCTATTATCTCCTCGATTGCCTCGGACACTCATAAGAGGAAGGTTCATAGCTCGCGCTCGAAGCTTGATATGGAGATGCGTCGATTGGGCCCAATCGCTGAGCCGGTCGTGGGTCCAAGGAAGAGGAAGGTGAGTCCGGCGGGATCTCTGCTCTCTTAATATCATGGGTAGTGCTGTTCTGATTTGGAATGTTAGGGGTCTGTGTGAGATGGATAAGAGGGCTCGCATCAAGCGGATTATCGGCCGGAAAAGTCCTGGTATAGTTGGATTGGTGGAAACTAAGTTGACTCAGTGCTCTGATGCTTATGTTCGGGGTATCAGTGGCAGAAGGGATGTCGGTTGGGTCGCTAAAGATTCTGTTCGGAGTTCCGGTGGCATTCTTGTTTATTGGGACCAATCTTTGTTTCAGTTGATTTCTAGCAGGGAAGGCTCTTATTTCGTTGCTGTTGAGCTTCTTGATCTCACTGCCGACAAAGTTTGGCATCTGATTGTTGTTTACGGGCCGCAGGACAGAGTGGACAAACTCAATTTCTTGGCCGAACTCCTTTCCTTTTGTGGTCATCTGAATGGCCCCTTCTGAGTTGCCGGTGACTTTAATCTTGTGAGAGGGCACGACGACTATGTGGGAGCTAGAAGCAGTACAGATATGATGGTAGAGTTTAATGATTTCATCGATAGCTTGGGCCTTTTTGATCTTCCCCTGGGGGGTAGCAGGTTCACATGGAGCGGTGGTTCCGGTCATCTTTCCCTGTCTCGCATTGACAGGGCCCTTATCTCCTCTGAGTTTGATTCCATGTTCCCTGAAGCTACCCTTTCTGCTTTGGAGAGGATCGAGTCCGATCACAACCCGCTTCTCATCAAGTGGGGCTCGCGTACCAGGACGAAAAGACCGTGGAAGTTCGAGATTATGTGGTTAGAAGATGGTCGATTCTACGATGGGTTGGGGAGCTGGGTTCAGGAGCCTGTCCGCGGCATTGGTCATGTTTTTCTTTGGGGGAGGAGGCTTCAGAGTCTGAAAACTAAGATTAAAGAGTGGAATAAGGCTATATTTGGCAACGTCAATACTAAGGTGGAGGAGCTTATTGGGTTGATTAAGGAGCTCGATAATGCAGAAGAGTCTTTTATTCTCTCCGATGAAGACAGGGAGCGCCGATCCAACCTGAAGCTGGAACTTGGCAGGGTTCTATTCTTGCAGGAGATTAGCTGGAGGCAAAAATCGCGTGAAGTGTGGCTTAAGCTTGGGGATTGTAATTCTCGTTATATCCATATTGTGGCCAACCAGAGGAGAAGGCTTAACACCTTTGACACTATTATTATTAATGGCCAGCGGGTGGAGGGCAGGGAGGAGCTTGCGCAGGGAGCCGTTTCCTATTATTCGAGTCTCTTCCTTGAGAGCATTTCGAGGCGGCCTTTCCCTTCCCTGCTGTTCGACTGGGGACTTACAGATTCCGATCGCAATATGCTGGTGCGCCCGTTCGCTGAGGAAGAAATCAGAGCTGCTCTGGCTGATTGTGATGGCAGCAAGTCACCGGGCCCTGATGGCTTTCCGTTCGAGTTCTACTTGAGGTGCTGGGATTGGGTTAAAGGTGGGGTGATTGAAGCTTTTAAAGAATTTTTTGATACAGGCTTTCTCCCCAAAAGCATGGCGCACTCTTTCATTTGTCTTGTTCCGAAGAAAGATGTTGTCGAAGATATCCGGGATTTGAGGCCCATTAGCCTCATGGGAAGTTTTAATAAATTGGTTAGCAAGGTCCTTGCACTAAGGCTGCGGGGGGTTCTTCCTGGTATTGTTTCCCATTTTCAACATGCTTCTGTTCAGGGGAGGCAGATCTCTGATGCGGGACTGATTGCCAACGAGCTTGTTGACAGCCGTAAGAGAAGTGGGCGTCCTGGGCTCATGTTCAAGCTTGACATCGAGAAGGCCTTCGATAATGTGAACTGGGGATGCTTGTTCAAAGTTCTTTCTATTCTTGGTTTTCCTCCTATTTGGCAGAAGTGGATGAATGGTACTATGTGCTCTCCGATGCTTTCCCTTCTTATCAACGGCGAGGCTAAAGGTTTCTTCCCTGCTCATAAGGGTTTGCGATAGGGGGACCCTCTCTCTCCCGGGTTATTCGTTCTGGTCATGGACGTTCTCTCTTTTTTGCTGTCTAAGCTTAAGGAAGTTGGCAGAATCCGCGGATTTTTCATGGATGAGGGTAATGGGCTCGGGGAGGTGACCCATCTTCTTTTTGCAGACGATACTCTTATATTCTGTGACGCATCCCCCGAGCAAGTCTTGGATATCTCAGCTATCTTAGTTTGTTTTCAAGCTATCACCGGGCTTAGGATCAATCTTGACAAGTCCACTATGTACCTGGTGGGGGACGTTGCCGAGCCTAGCTTCTTTGCTGATATCTTTGGTTGTAGGTGGAGTAAAGATCCTTCCATCTATCTTGGTTTCCCTCTTGGAGCCAAGCCTAACGCGGTCGCCATTTGGGATTCTATCATATCCAAGTATCAGAAGAGGTTGGAGGGGTGGCGGGGTCGTCATTTATCCTTTGGGGCTCGGGTCACTCTGATTAACTCGGTGCTCTCGAGTCAGCCGGTTCACCTCTTCTCTCTGTTTAAGGCTCCTAAGTTGATCATCAATATTTTGGAGAGGACGCAGAGACGCTTCCTCTGGAGTGTCTCGGGCGAGGCTTCCAAAATGCCCCTTGTTAGCTGGGACGTCTGCAAGGCTGCGAAGAAGAATGGCGGGTTAGGCATAATTGATTTATCTTCTTTTAACAGCGCCCTTTTGGTTAAGTGGCTTTGGAGATTTGGGACGGATAGACATGGGTGGTGGCGAGTCCTCATTTCGCATAAGTACCCTTTTCCAGCGTCGTCTTGGCAAACAGGCTGCATTAGAAGAGGGAGTGGTAGATCGGTTTGGGTTAATATTTCTAAGGAGTATAATATTTTCTGGAAGGTTGCCTGTCTTGATCCAGGAGGTGGTGCTGATGTCTCTTTCTGGATGGACTGTTGGGTTCCCAGTACTGTGCTCGCCGTTGCGTTCCCGCGTGTTGCTGCCGCCGCTTCCCGGCCTTGGGCTCCGGTCTCCAGCATGCTGACTCGCTCAGGTGAGAGGGTGGGGTGGGATCTTGATCTTAATGTTGTTTTGCGAGGGGGGGCTGAGAGAGATAGAGTCGAGCTTTTGAATCTTCTTAATTCCTCCTGTACTGACCGAGTGACCAGCGGGCCTTGTAGGCTCGTGTGGTTGCTCAACCCAGATTCCTCTTTTTCAGTTCATGCCATGTACAGGTTTCTTGCCGATGCTCTCTTTCCGGGTCGGCCGAACTTCCCTGTCCAGTCGGTGTGGAAGTCAATCATTCCTACCAAGATTTGCTTTTTCTTGTGGACGGCCTGGCACAAGAGGATCCTCACTCATGATGTGCTGAAGAGGCGTGGGATGTCGATTGCTAGCCGGTGTGAACTGTGCAAATGCTGCGAAGAGTCTGCTGATCACATTTTTGTGGATTGTAGCTTTACCCAGGATCTGTGGCGGGTGATCCAGAGCGCCAGTGGTGTGGACAGAGCACCGGATGGTAACATCAGCGAGTCTATTCATAGCTGGCCTTCTGACCCTCCCGATGAGGTTGGAAGTTGGTTCGCGTTCTGTCTCCTTCATGCTGCGTGCTGGCACGTGTGGCTGGAAAGGAATGGTCGGATTTTCGAAGGCCGGGCTCTTCCTGTTGGGGTGCTAGCTCGCAAGGTCTGCAGGGTGGTGGTTGAATGGTGCGTGGCTCACGGTAAAGTCGAGAAGCAGGCTGGTGGAGCTTGGCTTCAGCTTTGCCTCTCCAGGATTTGACTTGCTGCGGTTGCCTCGGGTTCCCTTTCTCGTTGCTTCCAGTCTTGGCCCGGGCTCCTCCCTTGCCGGGGGTGGTGTTGGCTTTGGTTCTCGTCTGTGTCTTTGTCTCTGCTTGCTTTTCGTCCTGGCGCGCGAGCTCTTATCCGCGTCCTTTCTTTCCATTTTTTCTTTCTTTTTCTGTGGTGAAGGCGCCTCTCTCGGCTTTGCCTTCTGCCCCTCTTTGCTTTTTGTCTTCTCTGTAGGTCAGCTACTCCTTGTGGCTTCCCTGTACTTGATACTTTTTTTCTCTTCTCCTTTGATTTAATGCATTTCACCCTTATCAAAAAAAAGGAGCTAGGGGGACTCATTCCCGAGTGACTCTTCCTTTGCTTCAGAAAACCGAACCAATTCCTGTTTTCTTACTGCTTTTACTTTAATCAACAATCACTTGACTTAGTTAGCTAGATAATAGATATTCACGGAGTAGGCAGTAGATCTAGACCCCGGGTTGATAATAGAACTTGCCACTTTACTGCATTCCCGGACTGCGATTATACTTGGTCAGTTTGGTGTTGTGTTTTAGCGTGTCATGGCCCCAATAGCAAATGGTTTGGTGTCAACTCGTACCACTTCGACCACACCATCCTTGTTTTAGGATATTAAAACTGGTGCAGCGATGAAGACACACACTTATTATAGCATGTATCCAGTCTCTACCAAGCAAAGCGTTGTAGCTAATTGCTCCATCAACAACAAAGAAAGAAGTCATTCTTGGCTACCCATTCTTACAACTACTGGTAGTATCCCCTTTGCAGTGGTGGAACCACCAATGAAGCTGGTAACAAACACTTCCGTTGGGATGAGATCACTTGTACTTTTTCCCAATTTCCTGAGCATAAGAGTGGGCATCACGTTCACAACAACATCTTTGTCAACCAACACCCTTTACGCTGGTACTTTATCAATCTTAGCTTTTATGTACAATGGCCTGAGATGTCGAAGCATCTTTGCATCCGACTCATTGAACACCATTACTCGACTTGGTTCCCATTGTTATGAGTATGACTTATTTGTATTCTGTTTTCCCCTCTCTCTATGGAGTAGAACTATCTCTCACTTGGGTATGAAGAACCCTAGGTCCATGTGTTAGGGATTTTGATTGTAATGACTTGGGATTGTTATACTGTTTGATTATAATCGAATGATGCATGATTCATTGAATTAATTGAAGTCTGATCAGCTTTTCTTGATTTCTGCTGCAACCTGAGATAGATAGAATCTGATTAGGTTGTTAGAGCTTCATCATTCGGTAGTAGTGGATTGGTTATACGAGAGTTAGTGAATCTGCTGCTTTGTACTGGAATCCAATTCCAGTAGTGGAGTTCTGTGTTCATAGCCTCAGCTTCCTATTCCGGTGAAGACTAGTCGTCTACCGGGTAGTTGGACTGAGAGGGCTTGGTAAGCTTAAGAGATTCCAAGCTACTGTCGGATCTTCCACAGTTTAATCAACAGTAAATCAACCCAGGGTAATTACAACGGAGACCTAACTAAGGAGCTAGGGGGACTCATTCCCGAGTGACTCTTCCTTTGCTTCAGAAAACCGAACCAATTCCTGTTTTCTTACTGCTTTTACTTTAATCAACAATCACTTGACTTAGTTAGCTAGATAATAGATATTCACGGAGTAGGCAGTAGATCTAGACCCCGGGTTGATAATAGAACTTGCCACTTTACTGCATTCCCGGACTGCGATTATACTTGGTCAGTTTGGTGTTGTGTTTTAGCGTGTCATGACCCCAATAGCAAATGGTTTGGTGTCAACTCGTACCACTTCGACCACACCATCCTTGTTTTAGAATATTAAAACTGGTGCAGCGATGACGGCACACACTTATTATAACATGTATCCAGTCTCTACCAAGCAAAGCGTTGTAGCTAATTGCTCCATCAACAACAAAGAAAGAAGTCATTCTTGGCTACCCATTCTTACAACTACTGGTAGTATCCCCTTTGCAGTGGTGGAACCACCAATGAAGCTGGTAACAAACACTTCCGTTGGGATGAGATCACTTGTACTTTTTCCCAACTTCCTGAGCATACGTGTGGGCATCACGTTCACAACAACATCATTGTCAACCAACACCCTTTACTCTGGTACTTTATCAATCTGAGCTTTTATGTACAATGGCCTGAGATGTCGAAGCATCTTTGCATCCGACTCATTGAACACCATTACTCGACTTGGTTCCTCAACTATTGATTGTTCAACGACAACCTCTTTCCCCTTTCTTGTTTCCACATGCATAACACTCTTTTCATCTAGCTTCTCTTCGATAACCACATAGTTATCTTCTTCCTCAAATTCTGAACCCCATTTAGAATTCTCAATAGGAAGGCTTGTGGATCTTTCCTTGGTACAATACGTAGTAGGGATACCGACCATCATCCTCACCAAGTACTCCCACATATTTGTGTCCAACCTCGTACAATTCCCTTAGGATTTGTTGAGAATTCTTGTGTTGCCTTGTTGTCTCACCAGACAAGTTGATTCTTTCTCCAGTATGGGCCATCATGACACTCCACAGATCATCCTCCAGTGCCAAACTTGCAAACTCAGTAACCAGTTCATAAATGGGTGACTCTTCATCATCTCCATCCAAATCTAGCTCGGAAAATCCATCAGCCAACTCTGCAATGGAAAATCCATCAGCCAACTCCACTTCAAATTCACCATATCCTCTTTCACCATCCATTTCAAAGTGCAAAATCATTGGCAAAATGTAGTTATTCACCACAACAGGTGGCAAACTACCAAACTTGATGGTTGTGGACGTGTTATGATCATCATCCTCATCATCATTGTTCTTTCGGTCAAACTTTGATGTTGGATATTTTGACTCTAGCATCTCTTCTTTCATAAATGACTCATCCAGCTCTGCATCATACCCATAATTTTCTAGGGCTTCATCATTCTTATTTGCACTCTTGCCACTGTCAGGCACCGTGATCTTGAGACCAATGACAACAGAGTTGTTCACACGAACATTGATATGCGAAGGAACCTTCTATACTATTGACACGCTAAAACACAACACCTAACAATGGCCAAGTGTAACCAATGAAAGGGACTGCAGTATAGTGGCACAAGTAATAAATATCGAATCCACGGGTCTCTAGAGTTACTATTACTCAGCTTCAGTTCATTATCTAGCAAACTAGATTAAGGATTGATTTACTAAACTACTCTACTAATTACAAGTTGGGAACTCACTTAGGTATGATTCCCCCTAGCTCCTCAATTAGGTCCAAGTTGCAATTACCTTTGGTTGATCTACTGTTGATTAAACTGCGGAAGATCCTAAATTAGCTTGGAATCTCTTAAGCTGACCAAGCCCTCTCAGACAGAATACCCGGCAGGTGACTAGCCTTCACCGGGATAGACTGCTAAGGCGATTCACACAGATCTCCACTACTGGAATGAATTCCAGTACAAAGCAGTAAATTGATTGACTCTCGCACAACCAATTCACCACTATCAATCAAGGAAGCTCTCTTAACCTAATCAGATTCTATCTATCATAGGTTAAAGCAGAAATCAAGAGAATTTGATCAAGATTCAATTGACTCAATAAATCATGCCTCAATCGATTTTAATCAAACAATAAAGCATCCAAAACTTCATATAAGAAAGATCCTAACTCATGGAACTAGGGTTCCTCAAAACCTAAGTGAAGGGAAGTTACTCCATAGAGAAGAGAGAGACTGCAGAAATCTGATCTAGATCTTCAATCTCCATCTCCAAGCTTGATTCCTGAGCTCCAATGGCGAAGAAATCCTCCAAAATAGCTCCAAGAATGTTCCCAAGTCGCTCTCTCTCTCTAGGGTTCGTCCCTTGGGTGTTTGGGATCCAAAACCCAGCTCTCCTCCTTTCCTTTCGCTGAAAATCGGGTTTTAAACAACAATTCCCGACTCGCACGGCCAGGGTGCACGGCCGTGCACATCACCATTCTGGCCGTGCACCTCAAAACGCGGCGTATCAATAAGTCGAACCTCAACCAACTCGCACGGCCAGGATTGCACCTTGCACGGCCGTGCGGATTTCACTTGTGCCCGTGCGTGCCCACGCACCAACCCGCACGGCCAAAATTGTATGTTGCACGGCCGTGCGTGGCCACGCACAATCCCGCACGGCCAGAATTATATGTTGCACGGCCGTGCGCCTCCCTGGTCTGCCCGTGCAGCTTGCTCAGCCTCTGTTTAATGCTTCGTTTCTCCCTCGTCCGGACTCCGAATCAGTCGCCGTTTGATCCCAGACGCTCGTAGTCTCGTCCTCTTTCGTTTCATAACAAGCTTGCATGATTCTCTGTCCATAAAGTGAGGTAGAAATCCATTCTTCTTCAGGTCATGCCCGAGTGTCTTCTCCCAAATCGTCAATTGATCTCTGATCGACTTGAAACTTGCGCCTATGCTTCACTTTATGTGCTAGGACCTGAAATGTGACAAAGGAACACAACCTAGCATAAAATCGGCCAAAGACACGGTAATTCAAGCTCAAACAATCAAGAAACAAAAGGGGAAAACATGTTCAAATACCGAGTCATCAAATCCCCCCACACTTAACTGTTTGCTTGTCCCCAAGCAAACCTAACTCAAACCAATGCAACTCTCCAGACCTCTATAGCAACAAACAACCTCGATCGTAGGTAGCGGACTTCCTAGATCATTTAGCAGCTTACGAGGTCAACCGACGCACAAGTCATCTCATAGCCTCTTCGGCGAGAACGCTAGTCTCGAGTCGGCATCATGGCAAATAGTGAACAGAGGACAAATGAATCGTGGATGAAGAGACTCTCAAAAACAAAAGATCATGGACTCACATTTTTCAAGGTGCTCGATTTTCTTTTTGGAGATGGTTGGAGCCCCTTTTCTTTCTTCTTTTTGCTTGTTTTTCTGTTTTTCTCTTTTCTTTTTCAAGGGTTCCAACCTGTTTTTGCAGAAAACGAGGGCTCCCACCTAGCAAAGGTTTTGCGGGAGCCCGGCTCTTACCGGCCATGCCAGGAGCAGTTGTCTCGAGCCTCGTGCGGGGGAAAGACATGTAAGGGGGCTGGAGGTAGTAGGTGGAAATTGGGAACGGATTCCCGTCTCCCCTTACACACTTTCGCC
Source organism: Linum tenue (assembly GCA_946122785.1). Lineage (NCBI taxonomy): Eukaryota > Viridiplantae > Streptophyta > Magnoliopsida > Malpighiales > Linaceae > Linum > Linum tenue. The sequence goes on from CAMGYJ010000003.1 coordinate 5,426,879, forward strand.
CTATTCGTACGGGAGACGTCATTTTAAAGCGCATTTTCGAGCACCTGTTATTT